>MU223921.1:3659224-3710772 GCA_018584345.1 Thuja plicata | reverse complement strand
GTAGTAAGTGTTAGACAAGTTTTCTTTCAGCCTATTGAGGACTGCTTGTTTTGGGCCCCATCTCATGAAGGTAATTACTCGATTAAGGTAGGAACCTTGGCAGTTGGTAATGTGGAAATTGCTAGAACTAAAATTCAAGCATATTCATTATGTTGGAACAATTGTACGCTACCAAAAGCTGGTTTTTTTGCATGGCTCACCCTTAGAAGGAGACCTTTAACTAGCGACAAGCTAGAAAAGTTCAATACTACACAAAGATTTAAATGTTTACTTTGTAAGAGAGAGTTTGAGGATGCAAATCATGTTTTTCTGCAATCTAAATTTGCACAGGAATGTTGGAAATCAGTGCTTAAGAAATTGAACTATGCTATGCCACTTCCCATTTTACTACATGAGTTATTTGAATCCTGGCCAATAGTTTAGTCCAATTCTCTTCTTGCTCCAATATGGAAGTGTTCACCATCCTTCATTGTTTGGGCATTATGGTGGGAATGCAATAAGTGTATCTTTAGACAGTCCCCGTCATCAGTAGAGAATGTGATACTTACTATAAGAAAAGTCAATATATGAAGTGGTCTATACCAACGTCAAGTTGGGATCATCACAGGTTCACTTTAGATCATCAGATGATGCAATGCTCAAATGCAATGCTCAAGGAATGGAGATATATTACCTTACCATCCTTTTTCAATATGATCAACTCCTCTGAGAAAGTGGACAGGAATAAGGTCAAGTGGCTTCCTCCAGATCGTGGTGTTATCAAAATTAATTTTGATGGGGCTTCTCGGGGGAATATAGGTAAGTCGGGAATTGGGGTGTGTTTGAGAAATGAATTTGGGCATCCAATTGCCATGAAATCTTCTAATATTCTGCTTGGGACAAACAATATTGCTGAAGCGTCAGCTTTACTTCAAGGGTTAGTTCTTGCCAAATCATTAGGAATTGAATGCATCCATGTGGAAGGTGACTCACTGATAGTGATACAAGCATGCATTAAAAGAAAGTTATCTAATAGGAGTTTGGATATATTTTTAATCAGATCTAGCGACCTCTGGATGAATTTAAAAGTTGTGTCATTTCCCATACCTATCGGGAAGGCAATCATGTGGCTGATTACCTCTCGAATATGGGATGTGATTCAATAAACATTGAACTGCTCACAATGACAGATTGTAATAAATTAATGGGGAATTAAATGACATAATTAGAAGAGAACATTACTCCCCTTAAGTGTGATTGTGAGATCGGCTGTTGTACCTCAAGGGATATCAATGTGGCCAAATTGGCTTGTGGAATCAACATTAATACACACCCCCGATTTTATGACTCAGCAAATTCATTGCCCTACATTTTTCACACATTTATGGGCACATTCGTGGCAGGGGATGTGATGGGCATCGTCAAATGCTAGCTTCTGTCAGTAATCTTTCCAAGTTATGCTTTGCAGCAGATTTGTACTGGATTACATGTTCTCGCTTTGAGAACAGTAAATCAATGTAATTATTGTAATGGGGCTAAGATGCAGGGTTTTCTTCCTAGTTCTTTCCCCGTGGAGCCTTTGAACGAGGTTTTATTATTTTATATATATTTATAGTAGCCTCGTCTACTTTCGGCTTTAAAAAAAAAAAGATTTTCATAATTATCATCTAACAAAATGATATTAATGTTCAAAAAGATTAAAAGTTTAATTTAATTTTTCAATATTAATTCATTTATATCTATTTAATAAAAAATAATAAAAATAATAAATATATTAAATGTTTCAAAAAAAATTAAAAATTAATGCAAATATAAACAACAAAGAATGTTGAATATGGTAAATTGTACAAATAAATGGAAATTGGGATGGTAATGCAAATTTACTCATTTCAAAATGTAACTAAGATTTGAATTAAATATTTTATCATTTGTTTATTTTAAAAAATGATAAAGAGGTCATATTGTAGTTTATATACCATCTCATTTGAGCACTTCAGATTTTTCTAAAAGTTTTAATTACCATAATATATAAATTTCAATAAGACATTTCATTTTCTTTGAAAGCCTCATTCATGTTTTTTTGTGGACTGTGAGAATTTCTCATGCATGAAGTGGAGAAAACAACCTCGGAAATTTCTTCAACTCTTTTCCCTCCAAAGAAAATTAATAATCAACTTACACAAAGCACAAGCATAGAATTAAGTCCCTTTAGATTTAATTCATAGAATTAGAAATGCATATAAATGTAATTGACAATGCTAGATATTACTTCCTTATTTAAAACTACAAATCTGATTTAATCTCCTATATAATATAATGATTCTATACAATTTTAACACGAAACCTATAAAATATTGAAATAACTAATTATTACCTCGAAAAATAATTGCAAAATTGAACTATTCAATAATTTAAACTAAAAAAAAAATTAATACTTAAATATAATTATTAAAAATAAATTCAATATAAAAAATCTAATAATCTCCCTACTAGGTTTATATCTGCTCATGCTACCGACATCAATATGAGATGTGGGTAATTTTCCTGCAGATTGGCGATTCATTGTTACAATTGAACAACGGTATATTCAGAATAGGGTATGGACATCCATCAAATCAAATCATACTGCAAGATAGTTTATTTTACAAATATTACAGTTAGAAAAGCTCTGGCAGTCATCTATGCAAACTGTGGAATCATAGACAAGGCACGTGAGCTGTTTGACAGAATGCCTCAAAAGAAATGTGTCTCGTGCAATGCTGCGATTGAAGGATATGTACAAAATGCATGTTGCAGGGTAAACAAATCAGAAAGAACACTAAGGGAAAAATGCTTATCATTCAGATCGTGCAATTCATAAAATTGCATAATAAACTAATCTTTAGAAAAACAAAGAGAACATCAAAGTTAAATGTTCAGATCATGCAATTCACAAAATTGAAAAATAAATTGAAATTTTAAGAAAAAGAAGAAAAAGCCTTGTGGAAAACCTAAAAGAGAAGATAGAAGCGGCCAACAAAGAAGCAGCTCATGATAGCCTGCTTCTTTATAAATGCAGAGAGCCTGTATTCCATGTGGCACCACGGTTTGAACCCATCACAACAATATCTTCTTCCACAGGAAAAGTATTCTTCCATTCTTGAAGGCTGTCACAAATAAAGAAGCGACATTATTATCTACTCTGCTCTCATCGACTTCGTTGTGGATGGCCAATTGAATGTTGGGGAAAAACTGCAGATTATAGAGGAGGAAATTCAGCTAGCCACAGATCTACCCATTTTCGGTAAAGATGTCTCTCCCTCTATAAATTACGATCGCATTGAACTGGTTGTGCGTCTTACCAAGATTAAAATTATGGCCAATAATTCAGGGTTGCTGCTGGATTTTATCATTGACCCACTTGTGAGATTTATTGCTAAATCTTGGGCTTATAACAGAGCGGGAGAATGTTATTATAAATCCAAATGAAAATCCAAATTTCTGGTTGGCCCTTATTTTCGCCGAGATGAAGAAGCGGAAGGAGAGAATGGGAGATCAATGTAGCAGAGATTTATAAGAATGAGGTGAAATCCGTAGGAGAAAGGGCTTTCAAGCGGCATCTGGCGAAGGCTAGGGTCGTAACAATGAGGCGCAGTTGCAGGGTCCTACCCAGAGCGGAGAAACGAAGGAAAAATGGACCACCTTAGGAATCAGGTGCCTCAAATCCTTACAGCTACGCTGATTGAAAAAAATTTACCAGAAACCTTACAGCTATGCTGATTGAAAAAAGTTTACCAGAAATGTTTTTCTCAGTAATCGGAAAGTTTTTTTTGTCGGTACCAGGCTCAGTGTGGAACACATTTCCGGTCATGGGTTTCTCCCCATAAGTCGCCTATCGGCTAATAAATCGAGTTGAGGGGTTATTAGGTGGATAATGACTAACATCTTTGGTTGGCTATTTAGAGTGTAAGAGATAGTTATTACACCTACATGGAGAATTTTGGAGTTACCTTAACCTCACTAGGTTTTGGGAGTCAAATTGATCAATTGGGAGTTACACTCTATTTGTGGAGGAGTTACACTTAGAGGTGAGGAAGATGGGTTAGATATGGGCCAGCTTGACGAGTCTTTGGCTTATAATTTTGAGTCCTTTATTTTTAAAAATCATTTGTAGTTTTGTTGGTCTCCTTGGCCTATATATACAAGGTTAGGGGATAGACATATAATGTGTGATTTTATGTATGGATGTGTTAATGAAATTTAACTATGATTGAAGGTGTTCAAGGGTGTTCATCTCTTGTAAAGCTTAAAGCTTGATATAATATTATAACTATTATTGATTGATAGTACACTGATTTTTGTTCTTTGGAGGCTAGATCTTTCTCTTTGTAGGTTTTCTTAAGGTGTATTTCTTTCATTTTTGGTTATGTTTCCATTCTTGTTTATTTTCATTTCTTTAATGCTCTTACTATGATGTAATGTTGCTAAAATTTGAATGGACTAGATACCTTTTAACCTTTTCCTCCTTTTCCTCATAAGATTAAGTAGGAAATTATTTCCATCTTTTCTATCAAATTACCATTTGATGGTATATGATTTCATAGTCATATACTCCTCATCATTTCCAGAGTCAAATGATATCTCTTTGATTTGTATTTTAAACACAAAAACCTGCATTTTATTTGTCTGATTTATTTTGTGGAAAGTTTTCAAGGGAGTCCTTAGACTTACTTAGACCATTGTTTTTCTTCTTGAAATTCATTTGTTTGCACTTCCATGCAGAGAGCCTCTTATCTAAAATGAGAAACTAATTCTTACTATTGTGTTTTGTTTCTAGCACTATTTTTAATCAATGTTACTGATTGAATAAAATTGAGTTGGTTACATGTGACAACTTAATGGAATAGATCTGATATTGAAATTCGATATCCATGTGCTCAAAACAATAATGTCCGGTTTACTTCTCTGTTAATTTTAGAGTATGACTTGCAAAAGGTGTAACGACTATATGCTCAAGGGCTAGATTCAGTGGGGTTCAATGTATGTATGCGTCTATTGCTACTAAAAGGTAGAGAAGGGCAGCACCAAAGTTATAAAACACAATATTGAAAAATAATATTATTGGCTATAGGAACATTTGAGATTATGTTATATGGAACAATTTATGCAATTGGAAGTAACAAAAAAAAATGGCTTCAGTACATGATAGAAACAATACTAGCTTCAAGAATAGTTATATTGTTGATAAAACCAATTACACGAATGATTCATAAAATGATAAGATTACTATTATTGAAGCAATAATGAATATTAAATAATACAATTTTTAATATCAGCACATCTAAAATAAAAACTTGTTACACTTGCTAGATCACTCCTGTTATTTTTTTTGGCAGCCGCAAGAGATAAATCTCCTGTCCACCACCTATACTTTGATGGCTATCCCCATTAGGAATTTATCTCCACACTACATATAAAAGAAGTGATTATCTCATTAAGAACATATTCAACTCAAAGAAATTCAGACTAGAGTAGCAGAGAAAAAATTCGATCTTTCGGAGCAGTTTGGTCTTCAGCTTTAGCATTACTATTTCTCAAAATGTGGAAAATCTGAAAACAATATATTATATAATTCAAAGCACATTTCTGTACATTGGCCCTCTTATTAAGTTTTTAACCATTCCTTTCTGCCTCGTAGAATCTTTTTTAAATTTTGTTTGAAGGTTTTT
Organism: Thuja plicata; assembly: GCA_018584345.1. Taxonomy (NCBI): domain Eukaryota; kingdom Viridiplantae; phylum Streptophyta; class Pinopsida; order Cupressales; family Cupressaceae; genus Thuja; species Thuja plicata. Next base: position 3,705,085 of record MU223921.1, on the reverse strand, counting down.
AATGCATATACAATTAACAACCTTGGTATTTCTATACTTTGGTAACACAATTACATTTAAATAAATATTAATAGTGATGTTTAAAATCTTATGATGCTACTCCTCGTTTATATTATGTTTCTTATATTGCGATGAACATATATAATAGTTACAATGATTTTCCACTCATCTTTAATTTGATCCACAAGTTGTTAATACACCCTCATCATAGTTGTTGACATTTGTTATTCTTAGGGATAGGTATTGAAAAAATTGCATGGGTGATAAAGCTTGTTTGGATAGGACTTGAGACTTTTGAAAAGGCGGGCAAGGAATTTAGAGTTTTCTGCAATGAATTTGAAGTCAACAAGGCCCTTTGCAGCAAATTGAGAGGGACTACTATATTTGACTCCAAATTATGATGAATGTTTGTTGACATATTAACAAACTATTGTCAAATTTTCGACAAAACACCCATATAAATTTTGTCTCTTTTTCGATGGACTAGTTTTCGTCAAAAAAGAGACGAATACTTCATCCATCTAGTAATGAAAAATCACCAAAAAACATTAGGAAACCAAAAATTTTCCTTGCCAAACAATGAAATTGTCATTTTCTAGGCTCAAAAATTTGCCCTTGCGAAACAACAAAATTGCCATTTCGCAGGCTCCAAAATTTGTCCTTGCAAACAACAAAATTGTCATTTCACAGGCTCCATAATACCTCCTTGCAAAATAGCGAAATCGCCATTTCGTTGGCTCCAATTCTGCCTTCTTCTTCAAAAAATTTGATAAAACACCAAACTTTCGTCACAATTTATATGATGTGGGCCATGTCATTACGACAAAATTTTTGTTGCAAGTATAGAAAATTTGTCGAAAGTTTTATTTGTATGAATTTTATTATTCGTGTGGGTGAGTTTGTTGATTGGAGCCTTATGCCTATGTTCATTTTAAAGAACCATGATTGTTTTCACAAATATATTCTATTGAAGCCCATGATGAGGAAATTGAGCACCAAAAATAGACCATAATATTGTCATTATCTTATCATAACCATGAGTGTAAATCACAACTATAGATGTAAACATGCAACAACAATATGCCCTCTTGTAACAGAGAGTTGGAGAATTTTTTTTCGCAAGGCATTCACATCAAAGAGATATACAAGTCAATGATCATTCTAAGGAATATATCTCACCAATCCTTGGGGATTATGTGACTTGAGTTTACCACTGGCAATTCTATTGTAGATAACACATAAAAGAATGATACTAAAGAATATATGAAATAAAATATATCCATAATTGACATCTCTGATGTTGTCAACAATTGATATGCAAGAAAGAGCACACAATCGATTGAACACAGAGTGTGATCCGATACGTTGATGCAAGAAAGAACATGCAATGGATTCCAAAAATAACATTATACAAAAGTCATAATAATCCAACATTAGATCAAAATTTCTAGGTCTGTACGAAATAGAAATGCATTATACACAAAAATCAAATGTTAAATTACCTGGATCATGAAATAATATAAGGAAAAGTAGAAAAAGTATTCTTCAATCATATCACAACATTGAGAAATTACTATCTCAAGGAGTCAACCATTACACCATATAATTGTCCAAGTTAACATCCTTTCTTTCCAAATCTGCAACAAAAAGAACTGCTTTGACAACAATCTCTGCTAACATGCATTTTCATCTATGAACACTACATCAAAGAAAAAACATTCAATACATATAGTTTGACATTTAGAAGAATCAATTGTTATCATAGTTGTAGGTAGGATGAAACTTATTCCTTGTGAAATGAGCATACAAATTTATAAGGCATCAGTATCTCCAAATCTCAAAATAAGTCAATTCAAAATCAAAATTACGTCCAAAATTTAGTAAAAGTTACTCCAGAGTTTAATAAAACCAAATTTACAAATAACATGTGTGCAATTAAAATATTTAGAATTTATTTTGTACCAATTTATTTCCTTCATATAACACTTCACTAAGTTATTTCACATTTCTATGGAAAAAAAGAGATAGGGTATTCTACTTAAGGGGTGTATGTACTCAATTATTGGAAAAGATAGATTGTTGTTTCTTGTCTTACATATTATGTGTATAGAATAATGTCACCCTTTATGTTCCTCTATGCAACTGTTATTAATTATTTGAAACTGATGTAAAAAAAAAAGTGATAATTATTTTATTGTCTTCACGATTTCATTTAATTTTCTGAATTAGATGAGTGTCGAAAGGCCTAATATGGAAATCCAAAAAGGGGTAGTTAGAGTCAAGAAGATTAAATAAAAAAATCAACAAAACCATAATGTAGTTTAACTAGATGTTATAGGGAGCAACTAGAATTCTTCAATGACCTGTGGCCAACATTTGAGTTACATGATGATTGCAAAGAGTTAAATATTTGAGCAAACTAAAATTATCACTAATTCAATGATTCTCTCCACTTCAAGTGCCTCTAATTCAGTTTTTCTTGTCCATTCAAGAAACTTAGAGCATGGTTATCAGTGTAGACCAAAAAATCCCTAGGTAATAGGTAGTTTCTCCACTTCTTAAGGGCTTGTACCATGGCATATAACTCCAAATCATAGGTGGGGTACTTTTTTTTAGCCTCATTCAACTTTTCAGACAAGAAAGCCACAAGGTGTCCTTCTTGGCTTAGCACTGCTCCAATAGCCAACTTACTAGCATCACACTCTACCACAAAGATTTGATTGAAGTTAGGAAACCTTAGAGTAGGTAGCTCTGCAATCCCTTTCTTTAACATTTCAAACCCTTGGTTTGCTGCCACTGTCCATTGAAACTTACACTTGATTCCACCCTTTATGGTGTTAAGTATAGGGGCACACACATGACTGAAATTTCTCACAAATTTCCTATAGTAGGAGGCCAATCCATGGAAAATCCTAACATCCCCTATGGACCTAGGTGTAGGCCATTCCAAAATGGACTTAACTTTATGAGGGTCCATCTTCATACATCCATTAGGAACCACAAAACCTAGATAAACTAGTTCAGTTTTGAGAAACTCACACTTTTCTTGATTTATCATCAACTTCTCTAGATGTAGCTTCCTTAAGAACATCTCCAAATTCTTCATGTGCTCCTCCTTGGACCCTCTAAAGATCAAAATATCATCAAGGTAAACTATTACAAACTTACCAGCAAACTTTGCTAGCACTTCATTCATGAGCCTCATGAATGTGCTAGGCGCATTACTTAGGTCAAAGGGCATTAGTAACCACTCATACAGCCCTTCATTGGTCTTGAAGGATGTCTTCCACTTATCACCAGGCCTCACTCTTATCTCATGATACCCTGATTTCAAATCCACCTTTGAAAAGTAGCAAGAACCTCCTAAATTGTCCATCAAATCTTCTATCTGGGGCATTGGGAACCTATATTTGATTGGGATCTTATTTATAGCCCTGGATTCCATACACATCCTCCATTTTCCATCCTTCTTAGGTGAAAGTACTATTGTCATAGCACATGGGCTTCAACTCTTCCTTATCAACCCCTTATCCAACAAATCTTGAATATGTATTTCTATCTCTGCATTTTGACTTGGTGTCATCATATATGCTACTTTGTTTGGAAAATGTGCTCCAGGAATGAGGTCAATCTGATGACTCACATCCCTCATAGGTGGTAATGCACTTGGAAAACCATTATCTACTATGTCATGGTATCTCTCCAACAATTCTTGTATCTCTGGTGGCAAACTGACTTTCTCCTTAGTCTCCTCCTTTGGTTTTATCACTACTGCACAACATACTCCTTTTTCCTTCTTCATGGCCTTTAGAAACTCCTTCCCATTCATTAACATCACACTTGTCCCCACATGTCTTTCCTTATTAGGCTCTGGTAAAGGATCCATCTGAAACTTCTTCCCCAACTTGGTGATCACATAACTATTCCTTTCCTCAGCATGCATTGCTTTGAAATCATACTGCCATGGACATCCTAAAAGCAGATGACATGCATCCATTGGCAGTATGTAACGTAGGACTTTGTCCTTATACTCTCCAATCTCAAACTCCACCAAATTTTGTTCATCCACCACTATTTGTTGACCCTTATTCAACCATGAAACCTTATATGGTGTGGTATGAGGTATCCTCCTTATTTTCAATTTGTCCACCATCTCTGTGGATACTATATTCTCAGTGGCTCCAGAGTCCACTGTCACTTTGCAGATCTTCCCATGAGACCTACAAGTTGTCTTAAACAAGATTTTCCTTTGAGGTGGCTCTATAGTGCTAGGCACTTTCAACAAAGTTCTCCTTAACATCAAGTTCTCTACATCTAATACTGGCCTTGCCTTGGAGATGGGAGAAGTAACACTTTGTGTGTCACCCTCTTTTACCAACTGATACCTTCTATCCCCCATTGAAGATGAAGAAGTCTTTTCAAGACACATGCCCATTGTGTGACCCACTTGGTTGCAGTTATAGTATCTGCCAGTGAAGACTGAATTGGATCTTCCTTGGGACTAAAATGTTTCCCTACGAGGCCCTCTTCCTCTATATCCCCCTCTCTGAAAGGATCCCCTAAACTAATTGCCCCACTGTTATCCATAGATTGATTATCTTCTTGTCTATTAGGGCTTTGTCCCCTACCAAAGTTACTTCTTCCTCTTTGGAACCCTCTATTATTGCTTCCACCTCTTCCCCTTTGATTGAAATCATTCCTCCTTCTAGCCTTATCCTCTTCTCTTAAGGCCAATTGGAAACATTTGTGCATACTGTTAGGAGCCATCATGATGATCTCATCTTGTATCCCTTGCCTTAGCCCATTGAGATACTTGGCCACTTTCTCCATTTCTTCTTCTTGTCTTCTAGCCCTTAGGCTCAACTTGTGGAACTCCTCGGTATAAGCACTCACTGTCATCTCCTTCTATCTTAAGTTCTGCAACTTTTGGTACATTTGGATTTCATAATATATAGGCAAGAATTGTGCCCTCAATCTAATTTTCATCCTCTCCCAAGAAACAAACTTTTTTTTCCCACTGCTTACCCTATCATCCTGCATCATATTCCACCACACCAATTTAGATCCCTTGAGTCTAGCCTTAGCATAGCTGACTCTCTTCTCCTCTGAGACTTCTTTGTAATCAAATTGGTTGTCAATGGTTTCAAGCCAATCCAACAACTCTTCTCCATTCAGGCTGCCACAGTAATATGGTATGTTTTCCATGCTCTCCTTGTTTAAATACTTGAAGGCATCTAAGAATACCTTTTGTTCTTTGTCCATCTCAAGTTCTTTCCCTTTGTTTTATGACTCTTCTGTCTGACTTTCATCATCCCCATCACTCTCATCTCCCCATTCTGTGATCTTCTTTTTTCCCTTTGTCTCGGAAACACTAGCCTTCTCCAAGAGGCCCTGAACCAATTCCACTATGGAATCCCTACTCATTTCCTTAGGAGGCATTCTTTCTACCTCTTGACTCTCTTCCACTTCAGACATACATAATCTTCAATAAAATATGGCTTTGATACCACTCTGATGCAGAGGGGGTTGACAACCTAGATATTTTCCTCACTCCAAGGTGCTTATTTGACTAACCCAACCATCCAATGGTTGTTCTTTGTTGAATCTTCCTTCAATTAGGATCTCCAAGACCCTCTCTACCAACTTCTCCTCCAAGGTATAGTTTGTTTTTAGAAGACTCCAAGGTTTCTAAGCTTAACTAGTCCAACTAGTTAACCCAAAGCCTAGTTTCCTCCACTGGAACTCTGCCTAGAATGCCAATCCTCTCTCTAGGATCTTCCCACACAATCACCAAGACTCTTAACACACTTCTTGACCCATTATTGGTTATTATAAACTCATTCTAATACTCCAAGACTCTTTACCAATCCATTTGGTAATTATTTCACTAGGAGGCCTAATTGCTCAATTCTTAGTAGGTCTATTTCCACTGGTTTTGGCCAAATGCTCCAAAAATATCCAAATGACTCCACAAACAAACTTGAAAATATTCAAGACATCACCCAAAACTATCATAATCCAGAACCCTAACCTCTGAAAGCACCCAAAACCTTGGTCTCTTGCAGGCCCCAGATTATAGCCTATTAATTAGGCCTCTGGACCAGTCAACATGAATAATTGTTAAACTTGTCTCAAATATTTGATTCACCTCCTTCCACCTTCAATTATTTTTAGGAGACTATCTATTTCATCTAAAAATTCCACTAAGTCTTTCCCAAAAGGTCATGGATGCTCGATCAAATTCTTTCTTCTCCTTGTCTTGGCTCACCTGGATTCACCAATCAGCCATAGGGTTTCACTTTTGGCCTAGGAAATAAATTGAAACAACAAGAAAGGAAACCAAAATCCTATCCACATACTCTAACCCTACTTCCCCCATGGTTTTATTCAATTCCACTAGAGGGTTCTTAGGTTAGAGCCATTTCTCGCTAGGTAACACTATATTGTCTCTATCAGACCAGTGACCTATTAAATCCTCCAACTTCACACTAAAAACACTTGAAATCAAACTATCTACTGAACATGAAAGATGAATGGAAACACTACACTTCCATGGAGCTAGATCACCTATGCCAATCCATACACAGTTGTACAGTAGCAAAGATATAGCGTAAATTACTGAAATGTAGATACAGTCATCCATACAGGGGTGTCAGAAGTAAATGTTTCAATCCAAAATCTCATTAACCTTCTCCCAACATTGAATCCATGCTAATAACCCGAGCATGGGGTAAATACAACCAATCTAACTATATTTTTCAAATTCTTGCAAAAGTTACTCGAGCAACTTTTCAAAGTTGCTAGCAATATTTTGTGTTTTGAGCATTTTGACCTTGTTTGTCAACTCAATGATTGATGTTGACTTCTAATACCCTAAATAGGATATGTAGGTCTTAAAACACACCTCTAACCCATATTGCATTAAAATGGAAACTTTACACTATTTGAAGCCAAAATGACCCAAAACACCTGATGAGCACTAAGGCTCTTACAAGCATGAAGTTAAACTATCATTGCATGCAAACCCATGGGTATTATTCTAACACACACACACAAACACCCTAAACAACCTTAAACAACACTAAAACATCAAATAGGGAGGTACCTTGCACCAAAATATCACTTTGACAAACTAAATAGAAATAAAAAGGTAAGCGTAGCACATAGAATGCAAACAAACAAGTTCCAAGATGCTCATATTTATACAATTCAAACAAACTTACATCTTCGAAGAGAGTGTGGTCATGCATATCTCCAGAAGAGGTTCCACATTGTTCAAACTAAACTCAAAATTTTGAGAAATATGATCTAAATATTCTACTACAATCTTCGAGGCCATTTCATAACCCTCTACAATTCATATAGGATGAATCCCCCTCTATAAATGTTTCTCTACTTTCTCCAATAGTGCACCTACTGTGATAACCACACTAGTTGTTCCATTACTAATTTCATAGTCTTAACTTTGAGATAGCCTCCTCTCTTCAAATCAAAGGAACTCCACCTTAAAAGACACCTTAATATAGTTTAAAGTTGGCTACCTGTTTCATAATAACAAATAATTAATAGGGAAAAACGTGATAAAACAATGATAATCTTAGAAGAAAGAAAAATATGGTGAACCATGGTATTCATATTTAATTAAATATAAATAGAAATAATAAAGATAATAATGGATTAATATCCTCATCAAACACAAACAAAAAATCATGATAATTCCACCTGAGTTACCATGAATGAGAAATAGCTTATGGTGTAGGAGCACCTTAGGGTCCTAGAAAAGATCCTAGTTTCAATTTTGCCTTGTAGGTGCTTCTAGCCAACCATGAATGAATAAGGAATATGATAAAGTCCCAAGATGTGTGGAGTGATGTGTAAATATAATTTTTTAGGGTTTTTATCTTTGGTTTAGTCCAAAAAGGTCCTAGGTAGTATGTTTTGCACTGGGTCATTAGGAGAGTCAAAGTTGGTCAATATGTGGACCCGACTCAAAAATGGAAGCAAAGAGGTGGAATGAGGTCTAGACATGGTCTTTGACCAAAAATTTTTATTTTCAATCCAACTATGCAAGTTGGAAGCAATAGAAAGGCAAAATTGCAAAAATTGCAAAAGTTGCTCATGACAACTTTGCAAGTTTGAAAAGTTATCGTGACAACTTTCCCTAAAAAGTTGGAAACAAAGTTAAATGGTTCTAAAGCCCAACCTTAGGGTCTAAACACATGGTAGATCATTATATAAGACCAAAGAAATCCTAATTTAGAGGTGGGTTGTCAGATTGTACGGATTGACTTGGAAGAAGCATGAATTTTGTGTCACAGAGCTACGTTTTGGCCATGATCCACAACTAAATGGATTGAATGTTGCACTTTAATGCATTGAGGATATAGTTATTTTTATGCAAAAACAATTTTTGGTCTTTTTTGAATTTTTTTTACATTTCTTTAGTTTCTTGTAAATTCTTTAGTTTTCTCTTGTTTGATGTCCTAAACAGAGGTAGTTATGTAAAATGGCTCTTTCTTGAATTATAGAGGTTGAATCCTTATGGCCACTTGGAATCAAGAAGGTAACTTTGTATATAGCGTATATATGTATTTAGGAGTTTTTTTATGTAGAGGACCTATTATTGCTAGCAAGCCCTAGTCAAGTCCATGGTTGCCTGACTAGGAGCTTGCAGAGTTGTAGAAGGATAAAGAAATATGGAATGGATTGGTATGTGCCAATATCGAGTTGGAGATTGTAGGGGCATGTGACATGGTCATCTAGTTGGAAGGAGGAGAGAAGATGAGTCCATTAAAGCACATTGTGAACCAAAATAAGACAGACTGGTCTACATGCCCTAAAAACCCTTAAAAATAAGGGTTTGTTGGAAATCCAGTGTATGTTTTCATTTGGTGGAACCAAGACCTAAAAAATATTTAAGCCTAGGATGGTCTTAGAAGGAATCCTTAGTTAGGTTGGAGGCTTCTTGAGGGAAATTTGGAGAAATTCAAAGATTTCAAGTTTTAGGAGGCCTAATTGAGAAAAAAGGCTATAAGGCCTAAAACATGGTAAAACTAGAACTCGAATAGGAAGACCTTGAAGGATTAGTGAAAAGGATCTATGAGCCTATAAGGGATGATGAAGAAAGAGGTTGGAAACCTAGAATCATGCATAATAAGGATTTAAAGCATATTTTCTTGGATAGGACCCATGAGTTCCTAGAAGACTTGTGAAGGAGTGAATGTTTGAAGTTGATTGGAGAGATTCAGTGGAGTATGGGATTGAAGAAAGAATCCTCTAGTTAGGGTAAATTGAAGTTTCCCTAGGAAGGCTAAGAAAATCCTTAGGAAGAGAAAGAGAGATCTTATGGTATAATCTCCCCATCAAAGTGGTATCATTGAAAGGCTTGGGAAGTGAGTTGTGTATGTCAGAGGTGAGTGAGTTAATAGGAGAAAGCTTCATGGTGAAAAATGCAGAGTTAGAAAGAGATTTGACAAAGCAGAATGAGAAGAATAGACTTCTAGAGGAAGCTATGGAGGAAATGAAGCTAAGACTATATGAAATTGTAGAGACTCCAGACAATGTGAGAGAGCAGTTAGATGATGAAAAAGGTAAGGGAAAAACACAAAGAGAAGAAGATGTCAAACCAGAACCAGATCCACCATTACCTGAGTAACCTTTCCTAAAGCATTGAGTGGAAAATCCCTTGAAGGCATCCCTATGTTCACTAGAATAATGGATGTAGAATTGGTTATGGAATGGATTGAAGGAATGGAGAATCACTTCGAATGTGATGGGATTACAAAGGCTTAATAAATGAAGATAGCCAAGTCTAGATTGATGGGGCAAGCCCTCAATTGGTGGAAGTTCCTACAAGAAGAGAGAGAGAGAGAGAGAGAGAGAGAGAGAGAGAGAGAGAGAGAGAGAGAGAGAGAGAGAGAGAGAGAGAATCCTATAGTGAATTGGAAGGATATGGTCACTAAATTCAAAGAAATTTACCTACCATATCATTATGAAATCTATCTACATCAGAAGAGATAGAACATCAGACAAAAGGAGATGTATGTTGCCTCCTATATAGAGGAGTTTCAGAAGTTGTGCCTTAGATTCAAGGTACATGAATATGAACCTATTATAGTGGAAAGATACGTCAATGGGATTAGATGGAGAATTCAAGAAGAGATAAGTCTGTTCACCTTGACTACTGCCCATGGTTGTGTACAATTGGACATCAAGGTGGAGGAAAGAAACAAGAAAAAAACAAGAATCTAGCTCGGGGGGCAGAGGAAGAGGCAGAGATTTCAGAGGTGGACATAGAGGAGGTTCTAGTGGTAGGGGAAGTGAACATATAAGTCAAGGAGACTCTAAGTTGATTGAATAAGTCTATGAGACAAACAATAGAGGTGGTTATGGAAGAGGAAGGAGTTACAACAATGGTAGAAGAGGAAAGACTAGTGGCCCTAGCAGAAGTTCATATTTTTCTACCATGAAATGCTACCAATGTGGGAAAATAGGACACCCTACATATAGATGTCCTGATAAGGCATCATCTTCACATGGAGAGAAGAAAATAGTATATGTACAAGAAGAGGACAGTCATTGCAAGCAATCATAGATAACTATTTATTCAGGGAAGGGTGAGAGTCTCATTCTTAGGAGGGTATTGCTCAAGGAGCCTGGTAAAGAAGAACACAAACAAAGGAGATCCCTCTTGAGTGTCAAATGAAAGATCCTTGGCAAGGTGTGTAGAGTCATCATAGACTTTGGATCCAAAAATAAGATAATCTCAGAGGAGGCAACTTGTAAAAGTTGAAATTAAACAAGATACCCCATGCAAATCCCTACAAGGTAACTTGCTTAAACAAAGGGCAAAATATATTGGTTAATGAGAAAGTGTAGGTTGAATTCATCATAGGAGGGTACCAAGACAAGACACTATGTTATGTCTTACCTATGGACACTTTCCATCTGTTTCTAGGAAGATCATGTTAGTATGACTGAGAAGCACTCCACCATGACAAGGAGAATAAGTACTCATTCAAGAAGAATGGAGTCACTTATTAGATACAGTCCTTGATAGAGGAGGAAATAGTGAAGAGTATTGACTATAATACACTCTTAATGAGTTGGAAAGAATTCCTAAGTGATATGAATAAGGAAGAATGGATTGGGTATGCCATCATAGTGAAACCAAAAGAGGAAAAAACACAAGAACAAGCACCTATGCCTATAGAAGTCAAACAGTTGTTGGATCAATTCCAAGACATCATTTGTGATGGGAAACCAACCACACTACCTCCACAAAAATAAATTAGTCATCAGAGTAATTTTGTGCCAAGGGAATCATTGCCTAACAAAGCTACTTACAAGATGACACCAGAATAAAACAAGGAGATTGCAAGACAAGTACTCCAAGAACTTTTGGACCAAGGACTAATCAGAAAGAGCATCAGCCCATGTGTTTTTCCATTGGTTTTGGCACCTAAAAGGGGAGGTAAGTGGAGGTTGTGTACTGATTCTAGGACAATAAATAGGATAAGAATCAGGTATAGATTTTCTATTCCTAGAATCTAGAAGACTTGAATGGTTGTCTTGGGGGTGCTAAGTACTTCTCAAAAATAGACCTTAAGAGTGGATATTAGCAAATTAGGATGAAAGATGGGGATGAGTGGAATTTTTCCTTTAAAACCACAGAGGGATTCTGTGAGTGATTAGTAATGCCATTTGGGCTTACAAATGCACCTAGTACTTTTATGAGGGTAATGAACGAAGTCCTAAAAGATTATATAGGTGTGTTTGTAGAAGTATACTTAGATGATATCCTCATCTTCAATAAGAAAAAAGAGGAGCGCATGAAACACCTATAAATTATGTTGAAGAAAATCGAAGAGGAGAGGTTGACCATTAACCTTGAAAAGAGTGAAATCATGAAACAAGAACATGTTTACTTAGGTTTTGTAGTGTCTCAAGGGGACCTAAAAATGGACAAGAGAAAAGTAGAAGCAATCCTAAGTTGGCCTACTCCAAAGATAGGGACAGAAGTGAGAAGCTTCCATGGTTTGGCTATTTTATAGGAAGTTTGTGAGAAGGTTTAGTGAGATTTGTGCACATGTCCTAGATACCATTAAACGTAGAGTTAAGATTAGATTCATATGGACCAAGGAAGAAGATGAAGGATTTGAGAAGTTGAAGAATGAGATAGCTACACAACCTATCCTTGTGATTTCTAGTTTTGATAGATTATTTTTTGTGGAGTGTGATGCAAGAAATATAGCTATGGGGGTAGTGTTGAGTCAAGAAGGGAGGCCAATAGCCTTCTTTAGTGATAGATTAAATGAAGCTAAGTCTAGGTATTCAATCTTATAATTGTGAGCTTTATGCATTGGTTCAATCTCTCAAGAAGTGGAGGCACAATCTATTACCAAAGGAATTTGTGGTATAGACTAGTAACTATTCCCTAAGCTATATAAACACCCAAGAAAATCTTAGTCTTAGGCACATAAAATGGATGTAATTTTTGCAATCATACACATTCACCATCAAACACAAAAAGAGGGAAAACAATAAGGTTACAGATGCACTTAGCAAGAGATTTCTCATTGTCCAAGAAATCCAATTTAAGAGCATAGGAGTTTAAGGATTCAGGGATTTATATGTAGGAGATGCATATTCTCAGAGATTCATAATGTATGCATTGATTTTGATAATCACTTTCACAATAAATATGCTTAATACATCCTAAAACATGGTTTATTGTTTAAGGAGAACAATTATGTGTTCCAAGGGGATCCATAAGAGAAAATCTCATTCAATAAAAGCATAATGGAAGCTTAAGTGGTCACTTTGGGTTGAACAAGACCTTAGATCTAGTGGAAAGATTCTATCATTGGCCTAAGATACAAAAGGATGTAAGGAGGTATGCAAAACAATTTATGATTTGTCAAAAGGCTAAGGGTACCTCATCAAATACAAGACTTTATCAGCCACTACCCACACCTAATAGGCCTTGGGAGTGCATAAGCATGGAATTTATAGTGGGATTGCGTAGAGCCAAGAACAGTTTGGATAGTGTATATGTTTTGGTGGACTAGTTTAGCAAGATGAGTCACTTTATCCCTTGCAAGACAACCCATGATGCTAGTTACATTTCTCAACTCTTCTTTAGATAAATGGTAAGGATCCATGGTCTACCAATCAACATTGTTTCAGATAGGGATGTGAAGTTTATTGGGCACTTTTGGAAAACACTTTGGAAGAGATTGGGAACCAACTTGGCACATAGTTCTACATATCATCCTCAAACGGATGGTCAAACATAGGTAATCAATAGGGTGCTTGGAAAATTGTTAAGAGGTGCATGAACATGTGAAGAAGACTCTAATGGAGGCAAATCAAAAGCTAAAAACTAAGGTAGATGAAGGGAGAAGAGCCTTGCAGTTTGAAGTAGGAGACTTGGTGATGGTGTATCTTAACAAAGCCATACTACCAAAGGGAATTCCTATAAATCTTCAGATGAGGAGATATGGCCCATGTAATGTATTAGCTAAGTATGGTCCTAATGCCTACAAGTTAGAGCTACCCAAGGAACTATCAATCTCTCCTATCTTCAATGTGAAGGATTTGATTAAATACAAAGGTCTAGATGTTTTTGAGAAGGATTACAATACAAAAATGGAAAAGGATGTGGAAGAACTTAATGTACCTGTCCAAGCTAAGCCTCAAGCTAGAAGGGTCCTAGATTCTAGAGTGAAGAAGAAGACTAGACACAAGAACTACATGGAGCATCTAGTCAAATGGGAGAATCAACCTAAATAAGAGGCTACTTGGATAGAAGAGGGTAATTTTAAGAAGCATGGCATCATCCAGGAGCTCATCATGCCTCAGGTAGCTTAACTTCCTTGTTGCAAGGGGAGAATGGTGCAGGAGCACCTTAGGGTCCTAGAAAAGATCCTAGTTTCAATTTTGGCTTGTAGGTGGTTCTAGCCAACCATCAATGAATAAGGACTATGATAAAGTACTAATATACATGGAGTGATGTTTAAATAGTAACTTTTATGGTTTTTGTCTTTGGTTTAGCACAAAAAGGTCCTGGGTAGTATATTTTGTACTAGGTGATTACAAGAGTCAAAGTTGGTCAAACTGTGGACCAGACTAAAAAATGGAAGGAAATATGTGGTATGAGGTCTAGACATGGTATTTGACCAAAAATATTTATTTTCAATCCAACTATGCAAGTTTGAAGAAATGGAAAGGCAAAATTGCAAAATTTAATCATGACAACTTTGCAATTTTGAAAAGTTGTCATGACAACTTTCCCTAAAAAGTTGCAAACAAATTTAAATGGGTCTAAAGCTTGAACTTAGGTTTTGAGAACATGGGGAGCACTATATAAGATTAAAGAATCCCTTATTTAGAGGTGGGTTGTCAGAGTGTACGGACTGACTTGGAAGAAGCATCAATTTTGTGTCAAAGAGCTAGTTTTTTGCCATGATCCACTCCTAAATAGGTTGAATGGTATACTATAATGCATTCAAGATTTATTTATTTTTATGTAAATACATTTTTTGGTCTTGTTTTGGAAAGTGTGTACATTTCTTTAGTTTCTTGTAATTTTTTTACTTTTCTCTGGTTCATTGTCCTGGACAGAGGTAGTTATGTAAAAATGGCTCCTTCTTGAATCCCAGTGATTGAATCCTTATGGACACTTGGAATAAATAAGGGAACTCTTTATATATTTTAAATATGGCTTTAGGGTTTTTTTTATATAGATGAGCTAGTATTGCTAGCTAGGAGCTTGTAGAGTTGCAGAAGGATAAATAATAATGGAATGGATTGGTTTGTGCCAATCTCGAGTTTCAGAGTGTAGGGGAATGTGACATAGTCATTTTTTTGGAAGGAGGAGAGTAGAGGAGTCCATTAAATCACATTGTAAACCAAAATAAGACAAACTAGTCTACATGCTCTAAAAACCCTTAAAAATAGGGGTTTGCTAGAAATCTAGTGTAAGGACATTTAGTGGAACCAAGACCTAGAAAATATTGAAGCCTAAGATAGTATTAGAAGGAATCAAAAGTTATGTTGGAGGCTTGTTAATGGAAATTTGGAAAAATTCATATATTTCCACTTTTAGGAGGCCTAATTGAGCAAAAAGGCTACAAGCCCTAAAACATGGTGAAACTAGAAATTGAATAGGTAGACCTTGAAGGATTAGTGAAAATGATGTATGAGCCTATTGGGGATGTTGGAGAAAGATTTCGTGCACCTATCATCATTCCTAAGAAGGATTGAAAGCATAGTTGCTTGGATAGGACCCATGAGTGCCTAGAAGACTTGTGAAGAAGTGAATGTTTGAAGTTGATTGAAGGGATTTAGTGGATTAGGGGATTGAATAAAGAATCCCCTGGTTAGGGTAAAGTGAAGTTTCCCTAGTAAGGCTAAGGAAATCCTTAGGAAGAGAAATGGATCTCTTGTGGTAGACTCTCCCCATCAGCTTATAGCTTTCTAACTGCAATAAATTGGACTAAAGGAGAAGAATCAAATGCTAAAACCCAAGATATTACAAATCTAGTTACTAGCATATATAAAGATTCTTAGATATGTCATATGCAATTTAATCTATCACATAGGGAATATTTAAAGTCTATCATCTAGGACCACGAAATGGAATGACCACAGGCAATTGACAATACCCACCTTAGATCTTCAACCGTGTTCAAACTTCACACTAAGAATACCCTCATGTGTGCAATTGAACAATTAGACAATGTGCCTTTCTTCTAAAGATGAACGATTGAACCAAGAAAATGTATATAAACAATAAAAATATCCCTCATCACCAAAGGCCTTATCCATCCAAGCTTTGAAATAATCCTCCATCTAAGGCTAAGAGTAATGAGAGGAAATGACTACTTTGGACTCCACTATTACATATATACATACAAACTCCATGATTAATTCCCTTGTAATGTCCATTGGCCAACACTTGACCCAATAGGTAGCAATCAACAAAAATTCAAAATGTGATATTTAATATGCCATACTTTCTTTAACTCCCAATAGAAATTTTTATCTACTGCCCAGAATCTCTCAATGATCTCTACCTTAATGAGTCATTGAATAGGAAATTGATCTTGAGGTGTATGAGTGTAAAAGACTACATTCACTGCTAAAAAAAAGGTCAAGTGATCAGCATTGGAAAGTCATGCAATAATTTCTATTCAACCAAAAAGGAACAACCAAATTCCTTCTTTTGGTAGAAAAATTCTATTAATACAATAAATGTTCAATCCATGCATGCATATTATTCGTGTATCTAGTTCAATGGACAATGGTTTAATAACTAGATGGCATGCACTATTACAGTGATGGTTACCATAAATTTTTTTAATAAAATAAAATATATATACATATGAATGTATATATATACAGATATATATATATATATATATATATATACATATATACATATATAGAGATATTATATATATAGACACACACACACACACACACACACATCTAGGGTTTCTAAACGAAGCAAAAATATGACATAATCAAGGCCCCCTGATGAAATCTTAAAAATGAATATTATGTGAATCTAAACATTATTTTAGAATTCCTGTGATGTTTGCAAAATTTGAAACTTAATGGTTAATATTAGGTAAACCCTATGGCATAGATCATAGGTGTGACATCTATTCTTATTTTTGAATGTTGCTAAAAGTTTAAATCAAACATCTCTAATATATCACCACATAGCTTGCATGCTTTAATCAATAATGTGTTTTGCATCTTACGTGTATTATTATATGCTTGTTTTTTATGTGGATTTTGAAATTAGTATTTTCAATTCACAAGTAAATAAAACCGATAGATAAAATGATACAAAAAATCATTGCAGGTATCTAGTGTTTCTATATAGGTAGTCAAAAATCTAACCATCCTAGTATTTCATCAAAGGGTCATAGACACATAGTTTTATGATTGATTCTTTACAATAATATAAGACTTGCATACTTAATATAGATTCTCCCAATTACTCCTCTAGTCAAGTGTATGACATTTATCCTTATTATTGGAAATTTGCAAATCTTTAAATCAAGCTTCCCTGGAGTATCACTATATAGCTTTAATGCTTTAATAATTATGTGTTTTACATCCCAGATGTACTACAATATGCTCATAATTGATGTATATTTTAAAAAAATTATTTTAAATTCATAGTAAATAAAATTAAAAGCTTAACCAACACAAAAATACCAAGATTTCAGTCCCATGGTCTACTTCAAGTTGAAAACAATGAAAAAAATTTAATTTCTCATGTCATCAAACTACAGTGACCATTTAAGTTACCTCTTTGATTTTTCTCCCAACAACCTTTGCAAATGATAGTTTCTTCCATCTTCTAGCTCGCTTTCCTAACCATGGGATGCATCCTTGAAGTTCCATTCGATCACTAGCTCCAATCCAGGTATCACCATTACCTTTTTCTGCCATCTCTAGACTTTCACCTATCTTCAACATATGCTCCAAATCTACCGACAATCTTAGATTCCAATAGCCTCGTTGTCTGGGATAGAAACTTCTACTTGTTTAGGTATCTTCCATAATTATACTGCTTCCTCATACCTATCATATAGTTTTAATAACAAGAATTTAACTCAACAAAGATAAGTACTTGAAATATTTTGAAATAGAACACATTTTGTTTTAGAGACGGTCTTCAAAACTAAACATGTGTTCACACTCAAGGAATAAAACACATAATGTAATAATCTTAGTGTGAACGCATGCTACTGAGAAGCAATCAAGGAAGATGGAGTGGAATCCAAATAACAAGTTATTGTCCATTTTCATCTTAACAAGGTAAGTTATTGATATTCCCATACATTTTATGAATTTGGGTATGTCATTGGCATCAAGAGCCACATCCATGATTTGAGCTACCACTAAAGCCTCAAGAAAACTAGAATAGAAGTAAACATACTGAATAATTTTAAGTTTAGATAATTTAACCCTTTTCAAAATAATCATACATGCATTCAAATCTCAACATAATTAAAAAATGACATGAGATTTATTTCCATAAGTATACAGATAGTTTACAATATTTTATTAGATTTTAAGAAGCACCCAAAGTATTATAATAGACATACAAAGGCCAGGCAGTTGAGTTTGTCATAATCTACACAACTTATAGTTATATCTGGCAATCTATCAATAAAGTAAAAATATATTAAGAAACGACATGTAAGTTTACATAAATTATGTATTCAAAGTACACTCGAAATCATATTCTAGTATTAACACTTGTTTGAATTGCATAGAAATGACAACCAAAGGGTGTAGTCTAGGCTTTGGTTTTAAAAGGCATTGAAATTATAAGAAGTTAATGAAGGAGAATTGTTTTTCCTGTGTTTTATAGAAATTGTGTCTATTTCCTTATTTTTTATTGACTCAAACGATAACAAGATACATCACATGCATAGCTTGCAAAAAATAGATGATTATGGTCATTGTAACCCAATGTTCAAGAAGAAATGAGTGTGAATATCATTGATAGTATTCAGATATACAAAATCATAATAAATATGTATTCATGGAACTGACAAAATACAATATGCAACTATAGCCACATGCCAACAAAAAATAAAGAGCATCATGAATATGTTAAAGATAGTGGAGATCATCATGGTAAAGGCAATATTAGTTCATTGTATTAAGTCTACTATTGCAAGACTAAAGATTGATTAAAATATAGAAAAGAACATCTCGTTTGAGTGTAACTTGTAGAGAGAATAAAAAAATTATTTAGATAGTGTATAGACCAAACAATTTATGAATTGCTTCAAATCCCCACAATGCTGAAAAGATCTCCAAATGAGAAGAGAAAGCCTCAAATATCACAATTAAACATCATCAATAGTTTCTATATAAAGTATTTTCAGCTCAAATTACATCATGGAAGCAACATAGGATAAATGAAATACATTTCAAATATGCAAGGAGGTTTCATATATTCCTATCTTTTGCAGATTAATCAGTTCATGTAGTTCGTTCTTTCCAAATACGAAAAAAAAGAGATACATGGCTACGACATGAATACTAGGATTTAAGACAAGCATCCAAAGAGAACAAGGGTTTATTGTGGCTCACATCATTATAATGTTGTAGGAAATTGAAAACATGAAATCTTTCAAGTTTTTTTTGTAACAGAAATGTCCAGTTTTTTGAGTAGAATACTCACATCCTTCTAGAAATGGACTAAACCCTCATTATTTTCCTTGATGGTAGTAGAGAGTTTTCAAAGTGCCAGTGAAATAAATAATGTTGGAATTAATGGGAAGTAGTACTAAGAGGGGAGGGGTGCATCAATACCTGGGGTTAATCAGTACCTCTAAAACTTTTAACACCTTTCTCAATTCATTATTAGTAATCATACATTACTACATTACCAACCATTACTATTGTTCTTTCTTATGTATGTATTGTTCATTCATAATCTTTAATGGTTTTCACTATTCATAGAAACATTCATGAAAATAATAAACACATAACACAAGATATGGTATCGCAGAAAACTTCTGTTAGGAAGTAAAAACTGTGGTGGGGATGGCACCCACAAAACTTCACTATTTCTAGAATGGAAGGGAGTTGGTTAAGGCTTACAATTTGATCACTTCTGATGATTTTACCTATTAGGAGTATTAAGGTGGAGACCTATTAAGATATACCTTGTTAAGAGCTTTAGCAACACTGATTTAAGTGTGCACTCAGTTATGAGATTTTACAATAGGACAGTTAAGCCCACCTTTCTTGAAAGGATTTTATTAGTGTACTACACTTGTTAGAATGAGTAAAAATGTTGACCTGACTACATACAATCTATAATTCCTGATTACAGATCCATTAAAGCTCTTAGTAGTATAATATCACATTAAGTGATTGATGAATACCTTTTCTCTGCTTGTCGGTAGCCTATGTTCTGTTCTTGAAACTAACTTGATTCTTTTTCTGTCCTTCTATATGAATTCTCTGTCTGGTCTCTAGTTTCTCTCCGTGGCTACTATCTTCATTGAGCAAAAACTATTCTCAATGGATTGAGCACCTATTTATACAAGTATTTGACCTATCTTGGAATTCACGCATTACAATTTTAACTCTTATATCCAAGGTTTACAACTTGACCTTGATCTTTAGTTAGCATGTTTTAAATCAATAAAACTAATTAAAACAATAATAAATACATTTCTTCCTCTGCACATAATGGATTTAAAAGTAAATCAAGAAGCTATAAATACAACTTCAGTGATTTATCTAACATGGAAAGTCAAATCCACTTTTTGCGTGATGTAACTGAATGTCAGTTCTTGGTCGTCAGGTTGAACTTGAAGTCTGTCGACATTCCTTTGTTTGAACTATTTATCAGGTTCCCTTTGTCTATTGGGTTCCTCTTTGTGTTGTTCCGTCGGGTTTCACTGTTGTTACTCGTCGGGTTTCATTTAACCTTTTTGTCATTGGATAACACTTAACAATTTTTATCAGGTAACCTTAGCGCTGGGTTGTGACATGCCCTATTTGTCAGTGTGGAGTAAACTGATGATGCAGATCATGTTTTTCCTTAGGTATACTAATGGAAAAATATAATGCCTTCAATCTCCCCCTTTGACATTAGTATCAAAAATTGATATGTGCACAATACTAAAGTGTTTAGTATGTACACCATGTCTGTATCCTTGTCATCATATGAATCCCCCTAACTATATTCATCGGTATAGTATAAGTATATGTACATGTATACTATACATTCTCTATTCTTTTCTATGTATGTACATATTATTTTCTCCTTGTATTCTTTTAGTATACATACTGTTTCCTCCTTTGAATTGAGGTGAGTGAGTGAACATATAAATTTCCCCCTTTCTTGATACTTATGACAAAAATGTACAAATTATAATATGTCAAAATTGTGACAAAAATGTGTAACATACTATGTGTCAAAAACATTTGAGTGGGTTGTCTTGATATCTTCGAGCATTTTCTCCCATTTTTCTTTTAGTTGTTCTAGAGCCATGTGGTGTAGCTCTAGCCTTGCGTGCATATCATAAATATTGTCTAGGATAGACATTTCTGGGGTGGCAATTAGTTTATTCGCTTGTGTCACATGTTGTTGTGGGAGTGTAAGTGTCGGTAAGAGCTTAGCTTGGAGCTCATTTACCTCATCTTTGTACTTCATCTCTACAAAATGTATGTCATGTCTATGTTTCCTAGCACATATGATTCATTCATTGTGCAATTTAAGTGCTTCTTCAGTGTTAGTGAGACTTTGTGCATTGGACTTAAGATCAACATCAATTTTCTCTATCTTGTTTGTATACTGCTGAGTGAGTTGATCTAAAGTGCATAATTTTTGTATTAAGGTAATAGATTCTGATATAATTGGATCAATTGTGCTTACCAATTCAGATAGCTTAACATTTTTCAATGCCACTTCCTGGCTTATTTTATCGGCTAGCTTGAACTCATACTTTTCTTCAAGTCTCTCTTCCATAACCTTCTCAGGATCAATATTCTGAGATGTTAATGCATCTGTAAGTATGACCAGTTGATCAAGCATTGGAGCTTTTTGATCAATATCTATATCAGGTACAATCTGTTGAAGTATTCCTCTTGCTACTTATAGTAGCTTGGCCTCTTTTTCTGCTCTCTTCAGTTTGTCTTGAATAGATTTTCTCTCATAGAGCTTGGCATACTTTGCTAATGCAGTTGGATCCAATGTCCTTGGATCAAAAATTGGAAACTCAATTATTTCATCCAAAGTTACTGGATTCTTATTCTTTCCTTTCTTTCTTTGAGATTTGTGGGGAAGCAGATGTATGAACTACCATAGCTAGTTCATTTGTTCTCTCTGAGTTACTTGGTGAAGGCTTTGTAGAAGATGCTACTTGGGTCTTCTCCTCAGGTGGCACCTGTCGGTTGTGTGAAGATGTATCTTCATTAAATTTCGGTGTTTCTGCAAAATCTGCTTCTGATTTCTTCTCCAGCTCATCCTTCTTCACTTCCTCACTTATCTCTTTCTACTTGTTCTTTTCTACATTTTGTGTTTCTTCTTCCTTTTGATTAGTAGATTCATTTTCCTGATCATCGGTTAGATCTTTCTCTACAGTTGTATCTTTTGTTGTATCTGTGGTTGCTTTAGTTTCTCCATCACCCTTGTCCTTGGGTGTGCTTGTTTCCTTTTCAGTAGATCCATCATTGCCCTCTAGTATGTTTATTGCCTTCATTAAGATAGTTATATTGCTTTGAGTTGTAGCTTGGGATTTGTCAATAGTAGTGTCCTGCTTATCGTTTTGAGCCTTGTTAGCAGTACCATACTCATATTTTTGTGTCTTTTTTGCAAAGTCTGGTTCTTTTGAGTCCAAGAATGAAGTGTCCTGTACTATCTCATCAGGAACATTAATTATTGTATGATCTGATGTCTTCAATCTTTGTTGTTGTTCTTGATCCTTAAGTGTAATGTATATTACTTCATCCTTTTTCTTTGGATCTTTTTCAGAGTCGTAGTTAGTGATATCTTGGATAATATCATCCATGACTATGTCTACATTAATAGGCTCATTGTCACTTTCAGTATTGTTCAGAGCAATGTGCCGAGGACTTGCATTTTCTATCTCCTCCTCTCTATGAGGTGTGTTGGTGAGAATTAATTGATTCTCACCACTTGTTGACTCTATCGGTAGATCCAGAAGTTGTCTCCATTTTGTTTCAGTCATTTTATCCAACTCTATGAATTTTTTCTCTAATACTTTGCATGCCCTTATTTTGGCCACAAATTTACTTGAATGCTTCTTGAGTATTTCTTTGATCTCTTCAACTTTGGATTCAGGAGGCATTAGTGACACTAGTACCCTCTCCCTTGCTTCTCTTTCAGTTTGCAAAGCATATGACCACTGTTGATATACCCTTTTACCTAGCTCTTGAGGTATTTGACTGACAAATTCTGTAGGTGCATATTTGTTCTTGATCATTGACTTTATCACTGCCTCTTGTATCTTATTCTGGTCCTCTGGGTTTAGTGTATCCCATTGTCTAATTTTCTTATCAGTAATAGTACCATGTGTAGCAATGGATTCGACAACTTCATCAATTGTTTGATTCCTGTAGTTCTTCTTTGCTACATCAGGCTCATCATATTGAGTGTCTTCTATGTCATCCTTTGTCCTAACCAACCTTTTCCTCTTCTTTGGTGGTGTGGTTTTCATAGTTTTCTTCCTTGTTCTCTTAGTTGGTTGCTTCCTTATGTAGGTCCTTACTTGACCTTTCTTAAGGGGTGTTGTTTCGGTTGCAACAGTTTGACTCCTTGTTCGCTGCTTCTTTGCAGGATGTGGAGGTGGAGGTGTATCAGATTCAGTCTCCTCAGAATCTGATTTCTTTTCTTCTTGTTCCTTATCGATGGTGCCATGTTCATCAGTAGTCTCTAGTTGTTCTTGTTCATCATCTTTTACTGATAGAATCTTCTTGAGATTCTTAACCATTTTATCCTTTTTGTTTAAAGTTTTCTTGATTTGTAGGCCTTGTTTTATCTTTGATTTGGCCTCTTCATAAGTTTTGAACCTTGGTTGTTTTCTATCAATGGGATCATTTATTAATGCCTCAATTGCACTTGTTACATGATCAATATTGATCTCATAGTCCATTGGTGCTAACCAAGATGTCCTTGGTACAACTGGTTTGATATGGGTGAAATCCATGTCTGCCATAAAACATATTTCATCTTTATGTTTTTCTACAATTTGTTCGGGAATCCTAGTCCTCGCCATCATCTTTTCCTTGAACTCAAGGAAGTGAGTAGACATAATAGACTCAAAATTGTCTCCTAGTGACAAGATGAAACAACCGACAAAAGAGGCCAAGGTACTTGAAGTAGCTAGAGACATACTTCAACAAATTGTACCAGACACAGACATTGATCAAAAAGTTCCAATGATTGATCAACTGGTAACACTCACATATAAAATAACATCTCAGAATACCGATGCTGAGAAAACTATGGAAGAGAGACTTGAGCAAAAGTAGGAATTTAAGCTCACTAAGAAGATAAGCCAGGAAGTGGCACTCAAAAAGGTCAAGCTTTCTAAATTGGTAAGTGCAATTGAACCACTTTTATCAGAAGTTGTTATCTTAATAAAGAAATTGTGCACCTTAGATCAACTCACTAAGGAGTATACCTGTATAAGATAGAAAAAATAGATGCTAATCTTTAGTCTAGTGCACAAAGTCTAGCCAACACAACAGAAGCACTTATATTGCACAAAAAGAAAATAATACAGGCTAGGAAGCAGAGACAGGAAATTCAATTTGCAGAGATGAAATATAGAGATGAAGTCAATGAGTTACAAGTTAAGCTCTTACTGACACTTACACTGCTGCAACAAAATATGACACAGGCAAATGCACTAATTGCCACCCCTAAAATGTCTGTCCTAGAAAGCATATATGATATGCATGCAAGACTCAAGCTGCGACATTTGGCACTCAAACAATTGAAAGAACAATGGGAGAAAGTACTAGAAGTTATCAAACTTACCCATTCTAATGTTTTTGACACATTGTAAGTTACACATCTTTGTCACACTTCTTTTTTACAGTTTGTAAGTTATACATTTTTTTCATCAGTATAAAAGAATGGGGGAATTTGATATGTACATCACCTCAATAAAAAGGAGGAAATAATGTATAGTGGAAGAAAAAGAAAGGGAAAATAATGTATATATAGCACTCAAATAGTATACATGTACATATACATACACTATACCGATGCACATAGAAAGGGGGAGTCATTTTATGACAAAGAAATAAACATGGTGTAATAATTTCAGTATTACGCACATATTAGTTTTTTATACTAATGTCAAAGGGGGAGATTGAAGGCATTATATTTTTCCATTAGTATACTTAGAGAAAAACATGATCTGCACCATCGGTTTAGTCTAAACTGACAGATAGGGCACAATAATATCCAACACTAAGGTTACCCGATGAACACTGTCAAAGTGTTACCCGATGATAAAAAGACAAGGATACCCGACGAAGCATCAATAGTGCTACCCGATGAACAAAAAAGAGAGGAACCCGAGAGATATAGGGAACCCGACGAACAGTTCTAACAAGGAAGACCGATAGACTGCAAGTTCAAACTGATGGCCAAGAACTGACAGTCAGTTACATCCCGTAAAAAGTGGATCTGACTTTCCACGTCAGATAAATCACTGAAGTTGTATTTATAACTTCTTGATTTGCTTTTTAATCCATTATGTGTAGAGGAAGCAATGTAATCTTTATTTTTTTAATTTTTTTTACTTTTTTAAAACATGTAAACTAAAGATCAAGGTCAAGTTGTAAACCTTGGATCTAAGAGTTAATATTGTAAATCATGAATTCCAAGATAGGTCAAATAACTTGTATAAATAGGTGCTCAACCCATTTAGAACAGTTGTTGTTCAATGAAGAAAGTAGCCACAGAGAGAAACTAACGACTAGATAGAGAATTCATGCAGAAGAACACAAACAGAATCAATTCAATTTTCAAGAATAGAACAGAGGCTACCGACAAGTAGAGAAAAGGTATTCATCAATCACTTAAGGTGATATTGTAATTGTAAAAGCTTTAATGGATCTTTAAATCAGCAATAGTAGATTGCATACAGTCAGGTCAACATTTGTACTCATTCTAACAAGTGTAGTACACTAATGAAATCCTTTGAAGAAAGGTGGACTTAACCGTCCTATTGTAAATCTCATAACTGAGTGCACATTTGAATCAGTTTTGCTAAAGCTCTTAATAGAGTAGATCTTAACAGGTCTCCACCTCAATACTCTTAACAGGGTAGATCATCAGAAGTGATCAAATTGTAAGCCTTAACCGGCTCCCTTCCATTCTGTAGATAGTGAAGTTTTGTGGGTGCCATCCCCACCACAGTTTTTACTTCCTAACATGAGTTTTCTACGATATCATATCTTGTGTTATGTGTTTGTTAATTTCATGAATATTTCTATGGATGATTGTAAAAATTGTTAACAAACAATGTCTACATAAGAAATAATAAAAAGTAATGGTTGGTAAATCAGAATTGAATGATCACTAATGATAAATAGGGTAAAGTGTTAAAAGTTTTAGAGGTATTGATTCACCCCTCCTCAGTACTACTTCCCATTAAGTCCAACAGAATGGAGGAAGAGACCTAGCATCTAGAAGCTTTTACAAAATGGTAGTGTGACCGTGTTCATGGAGAGACTCCATGGTCATGACCCTTTAGTTCAAAGATTGTTTAAGAAAGAATGGTGGGATATATGTATGAATATTTGTGGAAGAAGTATGATTGTTGATGAAGGGATTATTGCTGAAGTGATTGAGCTTCTTCTTGAGTGCATTAAGTTTTATAGGGACCGTAAAATCACAGAAGCCATAGTTAAAATATTTCCCAAGGAGAAGGAAGAGAAATAAAGGATGGTTAAAAAGAATAAAAGCTACTTCTCCCTGATTGTCATCAAGACTATTTGGTGGAGGATTCTATCGCCTATCATGCATTACTTCACCTTGGATGGGAGGTTTATGCACGTCTACAATTACCACTTTGTCTTCCTCAACCACTTCCTTTATAGGGAAAATATATCCTTAGCTTTTTACTTATACAGTTCCTTGATTTCTAGTATTTTTTATGCTAGGGCTAACCCAAGTAGCAATCTGACCCTTCATGAGGGGCTTATAGTTTTAATTTATGAGTACTTTAAAGTCCATTTTTCTGAGCTCCATGTTATCGAAGGTGTTGATTTAGATGAGAATTATAGTTAAAGGGATGAAGAGTATTAGGGTTCTGAAATGCAGGTGGAGGGGGATCTAGAAATCCTTGTTAAGAGGGTTGTTATAAAGAAAGGGAAACTTAATGCTCCCTCCTCTTCCTTGGCTATCAATAAGAGTAAGAAGAGCAAGAGCTCAGGATCTAGGAAGAAAAAATAAATCATTGAGGATTCCAAGACTGAATAGATGGAGGGATAGGTAGAGTATGATGAGGCTTCAGAAACTGAGACTGATGTTGGGTGGTAGGTCTCCCCTCCAAGATAATAAAATTAAGTTGCCTTTCCCTAACACCATGAGAAAACATAAGGGTTTAACTTCAGCTCGATCTCCCCCCATCTCCCCTAGGGAAGGAATGTCTACTCAAGGATATATATACCAGAAAAATGTGAGCTTGGATGATGGGAATGCTTATGATGGTAAGGAAGCTTCCAACACTAAGAATGTGGCCTTCAGGGAGAGTGCCATTTTCAGTGCTTGGGATGATCACAATAAAGATAATTTCCTTTTGATGGCTAATGATGGTGCCTTGGGTTTTTATAAAATCATGAATTGGGTTGCTCATGAGGTGAAGGGGATTAAAAAAAAATAGAATTCTTTTTCCAGCAGGTTGGATGCCTTGGAAATGCTGGGTGTTAGTAAGGACACCACTTTCTCTGACAATGTGAAAGATCTTACTAAATTTGTGGGTGATGTTGAGGCAATGACAACGGAATTTGAAAATAAATTTGATGTTATGGAATCGAGGATTGTTGCCCCAGGCTAGAAGCTTCCCTGAAGAAAATCAGGGACCAAATCTATAAGATACTTAAGGCCTTTGCTGAGAATTTGAAGATTCTAGTCCGTAAGCTAAAACATGTCAACTAGGATACAAACATCGTCCAAGTAGAGGAGGTGAAGGATACTATTCTTGAGGATAATGCAAGTACCGGTACGAGGACTTGTGCCAGTGCCAAGAAGAAAGAGACCCTCAAGGACAATAAGGACATTGAAGAGCTCAAGGTTATTTCTGATAAAATGACTCACCTCAGGCTTGAAGTCGTTGAGATTCTTAAAAAAAATTCTTAGTGTTTTCTTCTCTATTCTTTTTTGTTGTCTAGTTGGTAGCCTTTGGCTGGCCCCTAGTTGTTAGCTGGTTTTTCTTTGTTCTTGCCAGTCTGTTGGTTTAGTGTTTCTTAGTCACTGTTTTGTTGTGTTGGAATTTAATGCTCATATCCTTGCATTCCTTTGTAATTGGGTTTCAGATCCCTAAAAATTTTTTTTCACGTAATAAAAAAACATATCATTTACTACAATTTAAGAAAATTATTATCACAATATTATTTATAAACAATTTTAAAAATATATTATTTGTTAAATATAATTAGAATATAATATAAATTATAGTATCTTTATCGAGAGTGGAGGATGGTATCCTAGATGAATTATGATAGGTTTCGCAAGGGCATATGGGAGTTTTTCCTTGGCTATCCTTAGTATTCTTTATCACACATAGACATCCTATGGTTTTCAATGTTCTCCCACATATGTTCTTTGATAGATGGAATTGAGACTTTTGTGTCCTGAAACATCATTTCAAACTATCTCGTATTGTGTAGGATGAGAAAGGTCGAGGCTTGTTCTAGATTAGAAGCCTACTACAAGACTGTGATCCCTTACACCTGTTCACTCACTCGGGTTGCTTTTTGCACCCACTTCTACTAGTACATTTATGTTTCTATTTCCTCAAATTTAGGGTTATTCCCTTTGGTACTGAGCGAGTTAGATTCTTTTGTTTATTGAGAAATATAGATTTTTATTAGTTAAGCTCATTATCATTTGGTGTAAGGGGTAAAAATCATTAGTTTTTTTTTTTTTTTATCATTTAAGGGTCGAGGCTCGTTCTCTGTGGAGGGTTAAAAACATTAGTTGATTTCGGTCATTTTTAAGCAATATCCCTGTTTGGACTATCTCGTATCCATCTCTTAAAATATAATATGAATTTATTTTATTGCTTCATTTTTTATTAAATTTTAAAAATTAACTTTGATAAATTTAGAAGAGTTGAAAAATAAATTTCATTGTAGTTTTTTTTTTTTTGTTTTAAATCAATCCCATTAATCATCCAATAGAGTTTGTGGTTTAAATAGAAACAAGTAGTTATAGCTAATCAAGTTTGGAAGTAAATATAGTAAAGAAAATCTAATCTAGGGTATTATGAATTATGATCAAATTGGAAAGAAAAAAGAAACAAAGGAGTAATAGTCATATGTTTAGTTTTTTTAATTTGTCTAACCTATTATTTTGTGTTTTTTAAACTAATGACCAAATTATTCATTTATTTTGTCATTTATAGCTCTATTGCCGAAAACAAATAGTAAAATTTAGTCATATTTTATTATTGTGAATCAAAGTTTTAGTCAAATAGTCATTTATTTGCAAAATTCTACAAGTGAAAATTAGTCTAAAATTACAACTTAGTAATCTTATTGTATCTTGATGTGAAATATTGATCTCAATTTGTTTTTACTACTAGATACTATCGTCTTTCCCACTCTTCATACATGGGAACGCAATTTGCAACTCACTAATCACTAATCTTCATTGAATAGCACTTTGTAAACAAAATGAGAACTAAGAAGCTCAGTCTAAATAGCTGCTGCTAGAGTACTTTACTATTGAAAAATAATTGTGTAATAGGAAAAACATAAAGTTGTACATTGAAAAACATGTATGGATTCTTTCCTTTGAATTCCTTGCATGGTCTATAATTATAAAAAGTATGAAAATTTTCATACTCAAATAAGTGACCGATTTTAAAAGCGACTTTTGCAAGTACATCAGTTTGAGTGGTCCATCAATACTTGATTCATACAAGAAATTCACAATGCTCACAAACTTAAGGACCTCGGTTTCAATAGCTACAGGTAGAATACTTTACGATTGGAAAATAACTTTGTGATTGGAACTTAGTAAGACAGTGTGATTTACTTCACAGATGCTAGCTTAAATACAATCTTATAAAATTTGAGTTAGATGTAATTCAATATCATTCTCATGGAAGGCTGATCAAATTCGATCCCACCAAAATAGATACAACTATTCTTCTCAATCATCTTTATTTCTCCAATAGAGTGGCTCTGCTGCCCATTGGCCTTCTCTAGTTAAATATATTGCTGTCATTCTCCTTTCTTCATTCTTCTTTTTCAAATCTTGACACTTAAAGCAATATGCCTTGGAAGCTTATGCCTTTAAAGAACATGAATATTCCCCCCCTATATTTTATTGTGATTTAAATCCCTCTGCCTAATGCACCTTTTCCTTCTTTGTAGAGACAAACCTTGCTATGGGATCTGATTATCAAATATCCAACATTGAGGCATGTTTAAGAGAGGATGTGGAGTACCGTAAACTCATATGTGTTATTTCAGAAAGGGGAATTTTTGAACTTGAATAAGAATGGAAAACCCATTGCTTTCTTTGACTCTAAAAGGCCAATTAATCATCTCGAACTCCCTTATTCTTTTCCTGTTTCCATGTTATAAATATTGTCAACAAATAGAAGTTTTCCTTCCATGATATTATTATAATTTCAATAATCTGTTTTAGTACATCTACAATGGTTGAAGTTTGTCCCATTGAATGCTTAACTCCCCATGGAATAGGAAAGCAACTTCCTTTATTTCTTACAATGTATTATTTATTTTTGTTTATGCATGTTCTCTGCCTCTTCCATATCTTACATTTATGCTTGTGTCTTTTAACAATATTCTTCAACATGACATGTATTTCAGTTCTCAAAAAGTTGTTACATCCATAATTGTATTTGTAACCCCAAAAACTAGATTAACTGTTATAGATGTTATAGAAGTAGAAAACTCAGATAACAATATGTACACAATTCCTCACTTTTCTTCTCCCACTTATTGCATTGCACAAACAATCTTGCACAATTCCATAAATTTATGTAAAAAAAAATACACTAATACCACTGCTGGGGTGAATCTCACACATTCGTACCCTGCTATAAAAGATGGGCTCTTACCCTCACAAATTTACTATGACTTTAAACATAAAGAGATTTCTAAAGGCTTCCTGTAACGATAATGACAAGAACCTTAGCAGTAAAGTCAATAATTTTAGAATTCTAGAATAGAGCATATTGTCTATAAAACATAATAATAAATTAATAGAGTAACTCATTGATCAATCAAATGTTCTTTATTTAACAATACAGAATTTCAAACACACCACAAATGTGCAGAGACCCTCTGTGTCAACAGTATGACTCTCTAAATATGGAATACAAAATTAAATAAATTACCCTATAAAAGGCCTCCCTACAATCACCTATAAATCCTTACTAGGCGGCTTCTTTTTCCCCTAATCACTACGCATCCTTTCCTCTATTCTTGGCATAGTCTACCTACCTCCTGAATAGCCTTTACACTTCTGATGTTGTCACTCAATAAATTTTTTTTCAACATTTCACAATTTCATGGAATTAAACTTTGCATGATAGGTTCAGTGTCACCCTTGCCTTTCTTATCCTTCTACCCGACCACTTAGAGACTTCCTTTTGGTGAACATTGTTCTTGCAGTTTACCAGACTCGATCTTATAGTGTCATCTGCCTTCTTTCCTTTAACAAATGCCCCTAACAAAGTCTTCTCCAACTCTCTTCCCTGTCGCTAAACTGAAACCAACTCATACATACATAGCCTATCTAAAAACTAGAAATCAATAGTCAAGTAAGAATGACAGAAAACCAAAGTGTTGGGATGTGAAGCCTAACAGTCACATGACCTTCAATTTCTCTTGTCTCTTCATATTAGAAGAGCTGTCTATAAATGGCTGAGTAGTCATGTATTGTATATTCGATTAGATGAATGGATTGTATCATTGTCTTGTACTCGATTAATATAATCGATCCCCTGCTTCGAGTGTGGATGTAGGCATATTGCCGAACCACGATAAAATCGTGTCTATTGTACTTTGTCTTCTTTGTATTGTGTTTTCAATTTGTTTCTTTGTTTGTTTAATATTTACAATTGGTATCAGAGCCTAGGTGAGGCTAGAGCAGAGATGGAAGAAGATAAAGTTGATTTTGTCATCGGTGAATTTCTTGAAAATTTAGGCTCAGTAGAGAATGATGTTGGGCCTGCAAAAGCTAAAAGAATTCACCATGTGCATTGGTGGGATGGCTGGGAAGATAAGCCTAAAGCTGAACTAGAAGAAGATTTAAGAGCTCTCAGATTTGAGCTTTATGCAATTCTTGAGCGCACTGGTGGTGTGCAACGTAAGAAAAATGCCATAAAAGAATTGTGGAAGAGGGCAAAGACAGACAAGTCTGGCAAGTCTGTTAAGGACCCGGTGATGGTCTATTATAAAATGGATTTCTATACTTTTGGGTTCAATCTTGATAATCCGAATGCTTTTGCTTCCAAAATTCATAGGATGTTGCAGCAGGATAATGAAGAAGCACTTGTTCTTGGTGAATGGCACTCTGTGAGAGACTTCGTTGTAGAAGAAGATGAAAGGGTAGACGACAAGTTCATTGCCGAAGAAGATGAAAGGGCAGACGAGAAGCTCGTTGTAAAAGAAGATAAAGAGGCAGAATATGTTGAGGCTATTGCAGCCAAGAGAAGAGGCCTGTGTTTTGGCAAAGAAGAGGGTCAGGAGGCCGTAGCTATTGCTCATCCTGGAGATGAGGAGGCACATAATCGGTTGTTTTTGTCTCTTGAAGATGGAAGAGTTCTTCCTCACAACGCCACATCCCAGTCTCACTCCACAACGGGTTTGTCACTACCGGATACTTCTTTGCGGGCTTTAACTAAACAAGAGGTTACTAAATCGTTGACCGAGGAGAATCAAACGGAGGGAAAAGGTAAAAATAGTGTTAGTATTGTTGAGGGCAGAGATTTTTTTGTTTTGGATGACCTGGAATTTGTCGAAACTAAATTCCTTGAAGAAGTCGAAGACTGTGATTTCACCATCACACAACCCATACAGGTCCTCACCCCTCATGCCAGTGAACGTAGACATAGCAGTGGTGTGGAGATTCAGTTTGATTCAACTGCCACACATGGCCATTCAAACATTCTAAATGCCCATCGTGCTGGACAAAACCACAGTTTGAATGCTGACAGAGCTGTGTTTGGGATAAAACATTCAACCAGTGCTAAATTGGAATTTGTTAAGCAATGCCTTAATGGGAAGATGGCTATTGAAAATTATTCTTATTTAAAGAAAAGCGGTGTTCCAGCCCGAGTCATGTATTTCAGCGAGGGTAACTGGACGGATTTCGGGTCTAAAATTGTTGTGCTCCTAAAGAAGGCATTCTGAGGTGGTAAGACAGCTGTAGATAGCCAAACAAATGATGTTTATGGGGCCTGCACTTCTGGTCTAACTCCCCTGTGTGGCACACTGAACTGGGAGAATTCAGGGAGAATCAAACTTCCTCAATGCAGCTTAGACGGTTTTGAAGATGACATTCGTGGTCTATCATTCACGCTACCAGCCACAGATAAACAAGAGCAGTCACAAAGCCAATTTTCTAGTAACTCACTTGTCGTACAATTTTCCAGCTGAAAGATTTGGTGGATATCATAGTAATGCAAGTAGTGGAGGAGAATGTGTTGGTCCGCTTCCCACTGTAATTGTTGAAGAAGATGAACAACCATCTAAAAGCAACAACAATGAACATGGGCAGGCGATGAAGGGTGCTAATTTCATTGCAGGGACCAATGTGATGTTGGCGTGCCTTGCATACAATGTGGGACCCAAACAATTGCAGTCTTTTCGACAGGCTAACTTCTACCCTTTGCCTCCCCAAGTGCAGCGAGAGGTCAAACACCAAGTCGCTGTGATGGAGATGCTTTGCAAAGTGTGGGCAATCAAGGGTATGATGCGCTCATGCATAACTCTCTTTATAATCTGACGCTGGAGAAGGTGCAGAATCAAAATGAAAATTTTGTCTTAAAAGAGAACAATGATAAGACAAATGATAACTCTCTTTACTATCAAGGAGAAGATATTTTTGACTCCGATTTGATGTGGAGAAGACTCATTCGGAGTGTGCTGGAACAATGTCTGGCGAAGTTGAGATCTTCTCAAGGTCTGACTACTCTCTAATTTTTCAAAATTGGAAGCAGGGATGACACTGCATGGCTGTGTCTGTTGGACTTCACGGGGGAGATTGTTGGGATGTGAAGCCAAACTGTCACATGACCGTTCAATTTCTCTTGTCTCTTCATATTAGAAGAGCTGTGTATAAATGGCTGAGTAGTCATGTATTGTATATTCGATTAGATGAATGGATTGTATCATTGTCTTGCAATGGATTAATATAATCGATTCCCTGTTTTGAGTGTGGACGTAGGCATATTGCCGAACCACGATAAAATCGTGTCAATTGTACTTTGTCTTCTTTGTATTGTGTTTTCAATCTGTTTCTCTGTTTGTTTAATATTTACACAAAGAACATATAAACTACATGTTTCATCCAAAAATATAGGAGGGAGATAGTCCTAAATGAGACTCCCAAGTGGATAAAAATGAGTCATGTGCTCCTGCACATGATGTTGTTAATCAACACTTGCCTCTCTACCTTTCTTTTGTTTCTTTAACAATCTCTCTGGAATCGATACCATGCTCCTCCAAAAGAGCTTCTTACTACTCTTTTCCTCATTGCTTACTATCCTCCTCCAAACTCTTCTCACCCTTTCATCTACACACAAATTAACATAAAGGATTATATGAAACTTAAAGATTTCCATGTCATCAAACTCATCCACCTTGTCCTTCACTAAGCCAGTGTCATCAATATCAATGTCAGAGACATATAAATCTATACTCACCATTTCATCTTCAACTTCATCCATCATCCTTTCCTTCCTCTCTTCTATAATTAAATAGCCAAACATCAATTCATCTCTAGCTTCTTTATTCGTATTAGGCTTCACAAAATCACCACTCAAATCTACATACATGACTCCATATTTCATCTGTGCTACCACAACCTCTTTATTCCTAACCGTAATCGTCATATTTTCATCTTTCATCGTTAAATCTCTCTACATACCTACAAGCTTAACTATCCATTCTTTCTCATTATCATTGTTCGCTGCACCTCTTCCCAACTATACCTTTGTAACTTCTTTATTATGCATTTTCTTGCCTGTATCCTCTTTGAACATTGTTGGTCCTATATCTGCCTCTCCATTTCTTGTTACTTCTTCTTTCTCTTTATTCTTCACGCCATTATGCCATGTCTTGAGTGTTCCTCTTTGTTTTCCACTACTCCCATCCTACTACTTCTTTGGATTCATACCATTCTCATAATTACTCTTTTTGAATTTTGCAATCTACTTACGTTTGCTATCCTTCTTGTTTTTATATTTCCTCATCCTTATTTCTTTCTCATCTGCAAACCTACATAAATCCATCTCCCACTCACACATGTCATAATCATTATACAAATCTTCATCGTCTTCAACAAATTCATACAAAAATTGGAAAGCGTCATTATTTAAATCACCTGATTCAACTTGTTTACCTTCCACTTTGCACATGTTCTCCTAAAGTTTCTTCCAACTTGATGATGGAACTATTTCAATATTTTCTTTTGGTATTTCATCTGCAAGGCTTTGGTTGCTCCATCTTCATTCTCAGCCACTATTACCCTTGTCTTTTTCATCTTCCTTTGTTTCCTGCATGCCCTCTACCAGACATGTTCCTGGTATAAATTTCTTCCCTTCCTTACCCACAAAATCAATCTTGTCTACACATTTTTCCAATCTCTTGTAGTGCTTTTCCACCACCATGTCCTGCACAATTACATTCATCACCTACCATCACACACTTGACCACCCATATTTTATTTTCCTTACTCTTAGGTTGTTGTCTCTTTATTCCTGCACTTTTTCTCTATAATCTATGTTCTGATTTCTGCCTTCTAACATTTTCTCTATGCCTCCTTTCTTTCCATCTCATCTTAGAATCTGATGTGCACTTATTTCTCATCATGTCTTTCTTCTTTTGCACCTATTTGTTAGCCCCATCATTATCAAAAACACCTTCCTTTTTACATTTTAAATGCTTCCCTTCAACAATTGGTTTCTTTTGCTAGCTTGGTACCCTATAGCCATGATCACAAACAAGATTTGGACACTCCTTTCTTCTTGCATCCTCATTAGCTTTCGTATCTACACACTTGGTTCTACATTCATGAACAAAATCAACACTGTCACTTATATTTATCTCTGCAATAGGCTGCTGTTCAGATTCTTCTTCATTCTGGTTTTCACTTTTCGCTTACTTTTGTATTTTGGGGATTTTGTTTCCTTTGTCTGAAACATCTTCTAAGACGTCATAAAACTATAGGGTATCGTGCAATTCTTCATTAATATCAGAAAAATATAAATAACATTCTTTTCATTTTTAGATACTTTACAAAGTACTTCTTACACATATGGTTTCCTCGTGTACTCTTGGCAGACTACTCTAACTTGCCTCCTCTTATTTTCATCCTCCATATTTTCTACAAGAGATTTACTTGCCCCATCTCTCATGTCCTTCATGGTCTTTCTCTTGACCTTTCTTTTCAGGCTTCTCATACCTGCAAACACATACTTAAACACAACATTAACAAATAAAACAAGAGACCAACATTTCTCCGTGAGTGTCTCCTTCATGGATACCATCCTTTCATTGTTGCTTCTTCTTTCGGGTGCTTCTTCTTACACTTCTTTTCATTCTTTCTTGTTTTCGGGTTTTCCTCATATTC
The DNA here is from genome assembly GCA_018584345.1 of Thuja plicata. NCBI lineage: Eukaryota > Viridiplantae > Streptophyta > Pinopsida > Cupressales > Cupressaceae > Thuja > Thuja plicata. Next base: position 3,668,490 of record MU223921.1, on the reverse strand, counting down.
TCCACTTAATCATGGTTTCTTTCCTCAAGTCACTTCTCTACCAAATCCTTACTCTTCTCAAAATCATTTCTTAACTCTGCTAATTCTTTGTCAAACTTTGCATCTTTCTTCTTCTAATTTGTTCTCATGTTCTCTTTCCTTTTAGTGCTTTGTTGTAGCATCTTCCTTTCTTTTCTTGATTTGTTTATACCTTACATAGTTCTTGATTTGTTTATACCTTACATAGGGCTTTTCCCATTTCCTCTTGCCCAGTCTTTTGGTACCCTGCCAATCTGCAACACACCAATCTTTCCCAAAATCTATATTCAAACAAACTATTATCCTCCTACTTCTCCAAAGATAAATTGTCATAACCCGGTCTGATAGACTCATGTTTTATAGGACTTGTTAGCGACATGGACTGTTTTTGGCCTTAGTCAAACACTCATTGACTTAAGTCGATATATTTTGATATGTTTGTAGATATGCTAGTCGTTATATGTGCTTATGTCGACATGTCATGCTTTTATATAATGGTTTAGAGTGTTTAGATTATGAAATATGAAGTCAATTATGTGAATTGTGTTATTATAGAAGAAAAAGTTCTATAAAAATGATGAATGTTGCAAGGAAATAGATGCAGTTGAATTGATTATGCTTTTATGTGGCTCATATGATCTTATGCCATGATGTTGCTGTGATTTAGTAATGATAATTTATTGATGATACAGATGAAAATTATTGCAATGGATATGATGCAATTTACTTGTGATTATGTTTTGTGGACTAACCTACTGATGATCAATCTAGTGGTTGAGATGGTTTCGCAAAATGAAGGCAGGGTGTGTTTCATGTACAGGAGGTTAGCTCTTCAGTAAGAATGTGATTGGAAAACTCTAGTTATCACACACTACATTTGCATGATTATTTTATTAATTATAAGTATAGTATATGTTAGATTAAAGTGTTTTATTTCTTACCTTTATCTCCGAAGTGTGTGTGAGTATTTATTCATATTAAATAATTATTATCTTTTATTTTATTTATACATTTGAATATTGTGAATTTGAAATGAACTCGAGAATCAACACTTCATTAACCTCCAAAAATATCTTCCATCATGGAGTCCAATGTCGTTCAACAAAGAGTGGGGCATTAATTTGGGGGGACAAGATTTTTATTAACTCAACCTTGCATGCTGAGAAAGGGGCATGAATCACTCACGCGTGAGATGTACAAGAGAAGGGATTGCATCTAATCAAATTGGAAGGAAAAAGGAGGAATTTGAAAGAAGAAGAAAACTAATAAAAGCTCTTAAAGAAGAATTTTCGATTCTTTTGGTACAGGGAGAAGAGAAGGACTGACCGAAAATGAAGAATAGAGAAATTGGGAGGTAGCGCACTGGCATCTTAGTCCACTACCATCATCCAAAATACACAGGTTCCTTATGTTTCTTTCAAAGCTTTCTGCATAATATGAAATGAAAATATGCCTGAAAATGCACTGAAGTGTTTACTTTCTGTTTACTCTATAATTATTTTCTTTGTGTTGAACACCTAGCTTAGTGAGGAAACAATGAAGCATGACTTTAAAATAACAATTGCCATGCCTTATCTTTCCCTCCAGCAGACGGAAGTACACTGTCCTGGGTTGCGCTTTCTTTCACTTTTATCATACCTACGCAGTATTATTTTCTTTTGTCCTTTCGAAATCCTTAATTTTGAATTCTTTTGAACCAGAGGAGATGCTGGAAAACTTCCTCACTCTCGGCATCCTTAATGAATATTTATTGTTGCTTTTTTTTATGCTTTTGGCTGTTTTGTAAATTGCATGGGGAGATTAATTTTAGCCGCTCTTGAGGAAACCGTTCTGGCCAGGCACTCTTTTTCAACATAGTTCTTGTTTTCAACCAACTTGGTCGTACCAAACATGGGATAGTGCTGATTTGAGAAGTAAACAATGGCGATTCATTTTCTTTCATACCTAGCAGTCGTGCTCCTTTTCAGTTTAGCCGCACTTGCTGTAGAGAATGTGGAGTTAATGTTAATTGGTTGTTTATTCTGTGTAGCTTGATCATCGCGCTAAATTTAGAGATTTGGGACTTTCTTAACATGTTTTGGATATGCTATTGATGTTATTATGCCAAGTCATTTCCAGTTAGGGACGTTAACTGCAGTTTCCTTGCATCTAAAATGCCAACCAAATTGGGAATACGTTTAGTTGCTTCCTCTGTTAGTGAGGCTCATTGCATAGACACAAGTTTCTGATTTGATCCTTTGTAAATGAAACGTAATTCGATTGAAGATGTTCTCCCAAACTTTGTTGTCAGTGTTGAGAGTTGAAGGCCAACAGTCTTTTGTCTCTTATTGTGACTCTTCAATTTCGAAGATTCTTCATTGTAATATTGCTAGAGTCTTTATATTCGCTGCCTCTGCTCATTTGTAATCTGATCTTTTACATTAATACAATACTCTGCAGTTTGGATGTAACCACATTTGTGGTGAACAAGGATAAAACTCTGTGTTGTCTATTTGTTTCATCTAATTGACATTTGCTGTTTATTCTTTACATTCGAATCCTTTCAATTGGTATTAGAGCACAGGTTGTGCAGATTGGAAATCGGCATTGAATTTCCGGAAAGATGGAGGATATGAAAGTGGAGAAATTTGTAGGCAACAACTTCAGTCTGTGGAGAGTGCAATGCATTCCTTGCTGATCAAGTAAGACTTATCAATCATGCTGGAACGAAAAACTAAGAAACCAGGTACGATGTCATATGAAGATTGGAAGAAAATAGATGATAAAGCGATGGAATCAATCTTTCTTTCGCTATCGCAAAATGTCTTGTTCAATGTCTTGAATGAGAAGACAGCAAAAGAAATTTGGGACAAACTTCAGAGCATGTATGAGACGGCATCGGCTGCAAATAAAATCTTCATTATGAAGAGACTCTACAAGTTAAAAATGAAGGAAGGGGCTGCGATGTCAAATCATATAAATGATTTAAATACTTTACTATGTCAAGCAACCTCAGTTGGCATGACACAAGATGACGAAGACAAAGCCATTATCTTGTCGTGTTCCTTACCCGACAGTTGGGATTCCGTAGTTACAGCTGTTAGCACTTCTAATTTCACAAAGAAGAAGCTGGTCTACGATGAAGTGGTTGCCACTTTACTAAGTAAAGATATGAGAAGAAGTAACAAAGACACTCCATCTGGTGATGCTCTTACTATGGTCAGCACTGAAAATAGAGGAAGAAGCTAGCATAGAGGCAGAAATAATTACAATCGGCGGCCACAATCAGCTAGAAGATCGCAATCTAGACGAAGAGAAGGCGGCTACTGGTTTTGTGGCGAATCTGGCCATGTCAAGAAAGATTGTAGAAAATACAAGAAGGCACAACAAAAGGTTTTGGACAGCGGAGCAAACATAGCTCATGATAGAGACAATGACATCTTAATTCTCTCCACAAGCGACACAACATCCGAAGCTTGGGTCCTAGATTCTGGTGCTTCCTTTCACGCCACTTCTTGCACGGATTTGTTTACAAACTACCAAGAAGGTGAGTTTGGAAAAGTTTATGTGGGGGACAATAATTCATGTGAAATTATTGTAAGAGGTGATATTGTTTTGCATTTAAATGGAGGAGTTAAATGGCTGTTAAAAGATTTTAGGCATATTCCAAAATTGAGGAAAAATCTAATTTCCGTGAGTCAGCTATATACACAAGGCTTTCTCACCACTCTCACAGACAAATGGAAAGTCACCAGTGGTTCTATGGTTATCACAAAAGGCGATAAAGTGGGCAGCCTTTATGTTGTTGAAACTATTGGTGAGGTGGGAGCTGCTATGACTCTTGTGGGCAGCGATGCCGCCCTTTGGCATCAAAGCTTGGGTCACATGAGAAAGAAAGGACTTGAGGTTATGCTGAACCGAGATCAATTACCCGGTCTTAAATCTGCAGATTTGGAGTTTTGCAAACATTGCCTTTGTGATGGGTCAGTTTCTTGAAGAGTGGCCATGACAAGAAGACAACATCTTTGGAGTTGATACACTCGGATGTCTTTGATCCTACGAAGGTAACCTCTTATGGAGGGGCAAATTACTTTGTCACTTTTCTTGATGATTGTACAAGGAAGGTATGGATTTATATGATTTCTCGTAAATTTGAAGTGTTTTCAAAATTTAAAATTTTCAAAGCACTTGTTGAAAATCAAAGTGGCCATAAGATTAAATGTTTGAAAACGGATAATGGAGGAGAATTTTTCTCTTTGGAGTTTGACAATTTTTGTGCAGACCAATGTATTCAGAGAATCAAGATTGTTCCCTTCACTCCTCAAGAGAATGGCGCAATGGAAAGACTCAACCAAACTATCCCTAAGAAAGCACGATGCATGCTTTCAAATGGAGGTTTAAGCAAGGAGTTCTGGGCTGAGGCTTGCAATACAGCTGTGTATCTAATTAATTGGAGTCCTTCATCTCGGTTGGATTTTGGTATCCCAAAAGAGGAGTGGTTGGGCAAACGAATCTCTTATTCTCATCTTCGTGTGTTCGGTTGCTAAGCATTTGTTCATGTTCCTAAAGAAAAAAGGAGCAAACTAGATTCTAAATCTCAGCAGTGTATCTTTAAGGGTTATGGAGAAGATCAATTTGGTTTTCGTATGTGGAATCCAGTTGAAAAGAAAATTGTGAAGAGTTGCGATGTGGTTTTTAATGAAAGAGTATTTCTAGCCTTGTCAAAAGAAACACTTAGACATGAAACCAATTATATTCCCCTGTTTGATATTGCTAACTCTCAGCACATGTCTAATCCACAATGCAATACCACAACAAATCCGCAACATACATCCTCACCCAGCTCTATTCTAGCACCAAATCCTTCCGTAACTCATTCTTCAAACTCTATTTTTTCTTCTTCTCATACTCAGTCAGAGGATAGTGATGTATCCTCAACACCTGTGAGCAGTCCTCTATTCTCACCCGTAGGAGATTCCACCTCCTCCCCTTCATTCCACACTACCCCCCACACACAGAATGAGGCATCACATGGCCCGTGAGACTTTTCCTCTGGCAAGTATGGACAGCAGGGCCAGCAACAGCAGGGCCAATGACAGCAGGGTCTCCATGAACATCAGGGCCCGCAGAAGAAGAAAATTCTGGCCTGCGTGAAGTTTTAAGCCAGCCAAAGATGGGGTGTGGCCAGCGTGGCACAGGGCAGCACAACACACCTCACACCAGCCCCTTTCACTCACAGTCAGGCCCGCGTCACATGGTCTTTGGCCAGCAGGAAGAACAGAGCCCGTGCACAATAGAAGTTGGGATGACTTCTGCCAGCCAGCGTGGGATTCTCTGCTCCCCTGCAGCTCCACGCAGGACAGACAGTCCCTTGGCAGCCACACACAAGACAAACAACCCATCTTACGCGATAGGCATGGGTGGAACTTGCAGTTCCTCTTCTCCAGCATTGCGTGGGTTGAAAAATAGCTCCTCTACCTCAGACCCGCACGCACTCAAATTAATTTCCTCAAGTGCTGAACAAAACAACACATTCTTGATGACATGTTTGCATCAAATACAGAATTTGGGAGAAATAACAAAGTTTCTTTGCCCCATGATTTGATGATAAATGACATTGATTGTAATAATAATATCATTTTACAATCAAAATTATGTATTGATTCTGAGCAAACTCAAGGATTGAGGAGATCGACCTGATAAAGGAGATCGACAAGGTAGAGGAAAATTCCCTCTAAGTTTTCTGATTATGACCTATTGTTTGCTGAGGAAGCAGAGCCTTTAATTCTTGTTTCCGAATTTTTAGAGTCATCGACATTTAAAGCTGCTCTCAAAGATGTCAATAGTGATAAATGGCAAACAACGATGCATGAGGAAATGGATTCTTTACTCAAGAATCAGACTTGGGACTTGGTCTCTCTTCCCCTTAATCGAAGGCCACTTAGGAAAAAGTGGGTATACCGGATAAAAGAAGAAGATGAAGGCAGAAAATGCTTCAAGGCCAGATTGGTGGTAAAGGGGTTTGATCAAGATCAGGGGATAGATTTTAATGAGATCTTCTCACCGGTTGACAAGATGACAACTATCTAGACAGTCTTGGGATTAGCGGCAATGTGGGATCTTGAGTTGGAGCAGCTTGATGTGAAGACCGCATTCCTACATGGTGATGTAGAAGAAGGTGTATACATGGAGCAGCCTCAAAGATTCGTCAAGAAGGGACAAGAACATCATTATTGCAAGCTAAATCAGAGTTTGTATGGCCTCAAGCAAGCCCCAAGGTAGTGGTATATAAAATTTAATCGCTTCATGGCTGAAAACAATTTCACAAGATGTGAATCAGACCCATGTGTCTACTACAAGACACTTCCTAATGGTGAGTTCGTAATTCTCCTTCTTAATGTCAATGACATGTTAGTAGCTGACACAAATAAAAGAATAGTTAATGAGTTAAAATGAGAAATTGGCAAGAAAGTTTGACATGAAGGACTTAGGGGCAGCCAGGAAGATTCTTGGCATGACAATCACAAGAGATAGGAAGAAGAGAGAAATTACCTTATCCCAAAAAAAATACATTGATAAAGTTGTTGAGAGGTTTGGCATGGCTGATGCAAAAGTTACTCCTTTTCCTCTTGCTGGTCATTTCTATTTAAGTTCTGAATTGTGTCCAAAAACACAAGAAGAAAAGGAATTCATGGAGAAAATTCCTTATAAATCTGCAATTGGAAGCATTATGTATGCAATGGTTTCTACCCGCCCCGACATTGCCCATGCGGTGGGAGTTGTGAGCAGATTTATGAGCAATCCCGGGAATGCTCATTGGGAAGCAGTCAAGTGGATACTAAGGTATCTAAAAGGAACTTCAGATTATGCCTTACGTTTTGGAGGAAATGAAGTTCAGCTGATCTTACCGGAGACATGAATAAACGAAGGTCTACCACTAGATATACCTTCATGTTTGCTAGAGCAGCCATCAGTTGGGCTTCAAGGCTGTAGCATTGCATTGCTCTTTCTTCAACAGAGGCTGAATACTTGGCTCTTTCCGAAGGGGCAAGGGAAATGATTTGGCTGCAGCGATTACTTGGTGACTTGAAAGTTTATAAAAAAGAGTATAATATGTTTTGTGACAGCCGTAGCGCTATCTTCATGGCTCATAATCATTCATCACAACGTCGCTCTAAACACATTGATGCACATTCTCACTTTGTTTGTCATGCAGTTGAAGAAGGAAAGCTGAAAGTTGTCAAAATTGATACCAAGATCAATCCGGTAGACATATTCACAAAGGTTGTCACCAAAGAGAAGTTTGAAAGTGCAAGGACTTCTCTTGGGCTTGTAAAGAAAAGATAAATCAGCACTTCAACAGGGTATTGGGTGCTCAATTACAGCATTGGTTGTCCTTCAGGTGGGAGTTTGTTGAGAGTTGAAGGCCAACAGTCCTTTGTCTCTTATTGTGACTCTTCAACTTCGAAGACTCTTCATTGTAATATTGCCGGAGTCTTTATATTCGCTACCTCTGCTCATTTGTAATCTGATCTTTTACATTAATACAATACTCTGCAGTCTAGATGTAACCACATTTGTGGTGAACCAAGATAAAACTCTGTGTTGTCGATTTGTTTCATCTAATTGGCATTTGCTGTTTATTCTTTGCATTCGAATCCTTTCAGCCAGTACTATCCTTATTTTTTGCTCTTGATTTTCTTAGAATGTTGACATTGATAATGAATTAGTATATCTGCAGAATCTTATCATAAATAAGTGAGGAATTTTTATTTAATTAAATAAAAGAAAAGAAAAAGGTTTTGAATGGTTGTCAGACTAATGCAAAATACAATAAAAATGTTAGAGCTTCAATACATTGTTTACACTTGAAACTCATATAGCGTTATTGGTTTTATTGTGTAGTTGTAGTTGCATTTCTGATTCCCTGTAGCAATAGTAATTATATAAGTTCCTACAACAACTATATTTTGTTCCTACAGCATTTTCCTATACTGCATTATCTTTGGTTAATATTATTTTTTGATAATTATGGAAAGGGTGTTGAACATGGAATAACTAGAGGAGGGTAAATATGACTTTGTTTTTACCTTCAGTAGAATTCTGGTAGTTGATTGTCTTGGCAAAAGATTTATTTTTGCTTATCTTTTTGTAAATATGATGGGTTTTTTTTTTCCCTCTACCATATATGTGTTAGTTCTACTTAGACTTATGAGGAAAGTAGATAGTTCACAACTTGCACCAGATTCCTTTGGATCCATCAGTGCCGAGTAGGTAGACTTCTCGGCTAAAGTCAATGTGCTCTTTATTTCAGGATGAGCCCTAGGGAAGCTAACCACTCCGTGGTTGGGCAGAAAAAGCGCCTGGACCACACTCCCATCTCAAGATTTGTGGATGGCAGGTGTCTGATGGCTTAGGAGATTGAAGAATGTAGATGGATAGTTATCCGAAGGCATATTTGGTACTTGTTATTTACGACCTTATGGTCTTGTACTTGATGTATATTTCTTACTTATGATGTAAGATGCACGACAAGTTGGTTGATGTCCTATTTTAATAGATTATTTATTTCTCATTAATTATGGATAGACTTGTATGTTCGATAGTATGTTCAACTTTCTTATGTTGTACTTCTTTGGGAAAATTGGTATTTTATGAAAAATTGTAAGATTTTGTGAAATTAAATTAGGAGTATTTTCTATTGACTAGTCTTAGGAAATGACTGACTATCACTATTGTATCGACCCCCGAGGAACTTTAGCTTTTTTCTTATGTGTCTTTTATGGGAAATTTCAGTGTTTACATAAATAATCATACCCATTTCCCTCTCCCAGATGTTTTGGGCTCTTGATACCACACATTCACATTCTCATATAAAAGATGGGTTCTTACACTCATAAATTTACTATGACTTTAAACATAAAGAGATTTCTACAGGCCTCCAATCAAGATTTTGATAGGAACCTCAGTAGATAATAATTTCAAAATAATAATAATTTCAAGATTTTGATAGGAACCTCAGCATAAAAAGGTCGTTGGAGCTGCAGGACGCAAGTTACGCGGAAAACACTCTGTGCAATATGAGTCGAAAACTAGGGTTCCACATGGTGGGCATAATCACGAACAAAGTGAATGCACTATGAGACCTTCTCGAATTGCCAAATGCTCCCCGAGCGCGATCAGATGCACAAGTTCAATCAGAGCCACCCCACCGTGGGCAACTGACAATGCGGGATGCGGTGCCGGATCTCAATGAACAGCCCATGGGG
>MU223921.1:3630077-3658639 GCA_018584345.1 Thuja plicata | reverse complement strand
GGGGAGTTATTGAATCAGATTAATATTATCAATATAAATACGGTGGATAATCCACTTTTGCTTAAAAAAAAAAAAAAAAAATTTCAAAATTATGGAACAGAACATATTGGCTATAAAACATGATAAATTAACAGAGAAACTCATTGATCAATCAAATCTTCTTTACTCAACAATATAAACTTTCAAACACACCAAAAATGTGCAGGCAGAGACCCTCTATGTTAATAATGAGTTTCTAAATTGGGAATATAAAACTACATAAATTAGCCTATAAACAAACTCCCTACAGTCACCAACAAATCCTTCTTGCATGGCTTCTTTTTCTTGAATCACTATGCATCCTTTCCACTATTCTCAGCACTATCTATTGACCTCCTGAATTTCGTTTACCCTTGTGATTTTGTCACTTAATAAATTCTCTTTCAACATTTCACATTTTCATGGAATTAAAAATTTTCGATAAGTTTTGTGTCACCCTTGCCTTTCTTATCGTTTTTCCCTACCACTTAGTGACTCCCTTTCTTTACTAAAATAGATTCATTCTTCCCACATCATCTAATTATTCCTTTCGATCTGATAGTTTACTATGCCTTCTTTTACTTAACGAATTCCCCTAATAGAGTCTTATCCAACTCTCCTCGCTCTCACTAAACTAAAACCAACCCATACATATAAAGCCTCTCCCATAACTAGAAATTAATGGTCAAGTAAGCATAACAGAAAACCAAAGGACATACAAACCACATCTTTCATCCAAAAATATAGGAGGGTTATTCTCCTACATCAATGACCTTATCGGTTGACCAAAGTACACACACATAGGCATGCGACTGCTAGCTTAACGCCCAACAAAGTTATATATACCATCCCATCCTATTAGGATATCTGTTGAGTACTTATAATGGAATATTTAATATATAATTCATTGAATCTTTTATGTTGTTTTGAGAGAGATAGATTTCATTTTGTTTCCAAATATTTATAAGAAGAGACTTAACTATTCATTGTGTTCAGGCAATATTCAATGTTCATTCACACATATAACAATGAGGTAACCAAATTCTTCAAAACTTTAACATGCAAATATAAGAGAAAGAATAACATAGTACATTTTCAGAATTCTAATTCTTCTTCATTATTCACCAAACTACTGTGCCCTTACAAAGAGAGAAACACAATTTTTTTTTTGGTCAATAAGGGACCAAAGCCAAGAGATTTGTATTAAGAAACTGAAAAACAGTAAAGAAAATCGACAATAGAGAGTTCACCGGTTCAAAACCCAATCCCACCAAGAGGATTGTGAACCCAACAAGAGCAAATAGGCTCAACAAATAATTCTCAAGTTCAAAAGTTTAAAATAGAAACAAAGAAAAATATATAAATATTAAAAAAACAACAAGTCCCAAGTGGACTTATCTCTGGTTTCAATCTGAAGGAGAAGTAGAGTCGTTCTCTGTACTAATTGCAGAGTTAGATTTTGGGCTTTCTCCCAAATTAGGAGAGCCACTTTCTTCCTCTTGGTCTTCCTCTGCAAATGCCTCCGCCAGCACTTCTTCATCTTCCTCTTCATCTTCATTTTTTTTTTCCTCACCCAATTCCTCATCGTCATCAACCTCCTATGATTCTTCCTCAGTGTCAACCTCCATTCCTTCATTATCCTCTTCCTTGTCTAAAGAATCTGGACTTCCCAATCCATCTAGATTTTCATCATACTTGTAATGGTAAAACCATGTTAAACTTTCACCTAAATTATCCCCATAAGGGATATTAAGACCATCCTCAATGCCAAGGAATTTGGAGAGAAACTTTATGCCTCTCTTCATCATACCAAGACACAACTAATGGTCCTCCCAATCCTAGCCCTATAGTATAAAGAGACGTTTGGGTGGACCAACATAAATGTTTCTCTTGGTCCAACCCCAAAACTAGGAAAAGGTTGTCCCACAGTCATCATTGTAGCCAAATCCTATGGGAATGGAGTTGTGAGGTTGGAATCAATGTTCAGTATGGCATTGTGAAGACCCGCTATGAAATTACCTGAAAAATAATCGGTCACAAAGCTCCTCTACTAAAGTTTTGGAAGCTCCTGCTACCATAATGCTAGCCGAGAAACCCGAACATATATCTGAGAGAACCCTGAATCTAGGGTTGGTGCAGAGGAAATTGTACCCAAGCACTTTCCTTACCGCATGGATGACAAGGCAATGCTGAAAATTGCAAACTTTCATGATTTGATTAGAGGTGATAGGGGTGTCAAAAATGATTTTCTCAACATCAGAGCCCAGTTTAATTGGGGTATCCATCACTCTATCTCTGAAAATGAATCTCTTGTTCTAAAGAATATGTTGTCTATTAAGAACTCCAACCATAGCCAAAGAAATAAACACGCCAACTTGCTAAAAAACTATTCGTTTGAAGTTTAATCTTTACTACTCTGAGATAGCTAGCTGTAGCGTACTTTTCACCTTATTTCATGTCTCAATACAATTCTGAAGAGTGTGTGTACCCAGCTTGAGAGAGGATTAACATTCCCCACCTAAGAGTACTTCATCCGATTCATAAATAGAGATGTGAGTTGTGCAAAAAATGAAAAAGAGAACTTATAACTCGCAGATGCCCGAGGACGAGACTTTCCTGACTAATGTGATATGGAGTTAATGAAAGTTGTCCATCCCACACCAGGTGAAACTAAAGTGATAAGTAGAATGTTTTTTTTTTCCATCAAGGGAAATCTCTTCGGATTTTGAAATCCAGTCTGCAATGGCATTTGTAATCACCTCCTTCCCAACGAACAAATGGGCCCGGTATACATTTGACATTTATATGGCGACAAGACTTGGAGTGTTCAGTATTCTTACTTTTCAAATATGCGTATCAGATGACCATTGTTGATTCTTACCAATTGCCAAGTCGATGTGACCCTTGTTTTAAAATTGTATTCTCATTACTACTTTGTTGGCCAATTCATCAGCCATATAATTTCCTTCCCTGTATATATAGTTAATTATAGTGGATTCAAACTTTTTTAATAAATTTAGGATAACCTCTAGTACCGCTTGAAGTTTCTAATTTGGAGATGATCCAGTTCTTACTCCATTAATTGTGATCAAAGAGTCCCCTTCTATTTCCTATTTTTTTAGCCCCAATTCAAATGCCAGAGACAATCCATACAAAAAAGCTTTAAATTTGGCCATATTACTTGTGCCAATTTCAAGTGATCTTGACAATTTCACGACCAGAGTGCCATCACTAGAATGAATAATGTAATCCGCCCCTAAGGGACCTGGATTTCCTTTTGAATCTCCATCAAAGTTCAATTTACACCAACCCAAGGAAGGAGGTCTCCATGTGCAATTGGCCGTGAGATTGGCACTTTCTTTAACCCCTTTGCCAATTATTGTTGGGGGTATAAGCCCAAAACAATTTCTAATCATCTAATCATCCCAACTTGTATAATAATTATGTTGTGCACTTTCTTATTGTATCCAGGCATTCTTAACTTCCACTATAGAGGCTTCTATTCGATTCAAAATTGAAGATTTATCCAGTGAAAAGTCTTGGAAGATTTGTCTGTTTCTTTCTTTCCATATTTCCTAGATTAGGATGGAAGGTGAAATGATCCAAAGATTACCAAAAAGGTTGTCTTTAAAAAGTTGAGGCCAAGAGGTGAAGAGTGAGAGAATATCATTCAGAAGAGCTGAGGACCAACCCAATTTGGCACATAACCACTGCCAACACTCAGATGCAAAGGGACAAGCTAACAAAAGATGATTCATGTCTTCTTCATTTTTGTGACAAAGAGTGCATCTAGAAGGTCCAAAATATCCCATTTTTTAAAACCAATTTGTAGTTAAGATTCTACCTTGTATTGCTGCCTAAGAAAAAATTCCTACTTTGGGGAGACAAACTTTGTTCTAGCAAAGATGATTAGAGAATTGAGGATGATACTGAGAAGATGAGCCTGAGAGAATTCTGTAACCATCTTTTACCTTGTATTCCCTTGTTTTGGAACCATTCCAAATAAATTCATCTTGTCCCTCCTTAATCAGAAAAGAACGAACTTCAAGTAACTTTTTCAAATTCTGCACTTCCAAGGGGTCTAATCTGAGTTGATCAAATTTATTCCAGTGCCAAGATCCATTAATCAAATTCTAGGAGCCAGGAGAAATTTAATGCGTGACCAGTGGTCCCCACTTCTTGGTGCAGATTTTAATGATATTATTTTGGCCAAGAATATGATTAATGCTAGGGAAACCACCCCATGAATCATCCCAAAATCTGGCTTGAGATCCATCTTTAATGTTCCAATAAATATTCTCTTCAATGATGCCCCTTGGTTTGGAAATGAAGTTCTAAATTCTAGACCCTCTGGGTAGGTCTGAGATTCTAATCACCTTTGCATCCTCTACATTATGAAAATATTTACCTTTGAGGATTCTAACCCATTTAAGATTCTTCTCCTTTAGAGTTTTCCAATAAAGTTTACCTCCAAGAGCCTGATTCTGCATTTGTTGATGTTTTATACCAGTGCGTCCTGATTCAACTGGTTTGCAAATCTTATCCCATGAAATAAGAGAGAATTTTCTTTTAGTAACAATTCCTTGCCAAAATAATTTCCTGCGTTTCTTAACTATGTCCATGTAACACCCCGAGGGGAGAGAGAGGCATGACATGAGATATATGGGAATTTCTTTTAGGGTTGCTTTGATCAATACAATCCTTCATGCCCAAGAAATCCATTTTGATTTCAAAGATTCCATTTTTTTCATTCTTTCTCCAATTGGTTTTGAGGCAGATTCAGTCCTTATCGCCTTGTCAATAGCAATGCCAAGATATAGACAGGGGAAGGAGCCTAACTTAAATTTCAACACCTTCTCTATGTTTATCTGGGTTTTCTTCCTGGTGTTTAAGAAAAAAATATTTGATTTTTCTTTATTTGCTATTTTCCAGAAGATAGAGCATAGGAGTCCAATTTTTTTTTAAATGAAAGAGGCCTCCCTAATGTTGCCATTACCAAATAGTAGAATGTCATCAGCAAACTCCTTGAATTAATCCTTGATCTTTAATACTAATGAACCTACGACCCAAAGCTTATTTCATGGTGATAAAAAGGAAGGGAGAAAGGGGATCTCCCTGCCTAATTCCATTTGATCCTTCGAAGAAAGCAAAGGGAGAGCCATTCACTAGGATTGAGAATTTTGGAGTTGAGATGCAGTAGTAGATGAGATTTATCCAAGCTTTAGAAAACCCAAATCTCTCCATACATTTAGCTAGGAATGTCCAATCTACCTTATCACAGGCCTTCTTGATCAAGGATTAATTAGCTACAATTTTAACTACAATTCAAAAATTACCTTTTTTAGCAGCTTTTTCACAAAAAAATAATATATTTTTTTTGGGTCTTTTTAAAAACAAATCCTAGGAATCATATTTTTTCCTAAAACTTCCTAAAACTAAGATGAGATGAATTACCAACTAACATTCGAAATTGGAAACATGATTCTGAAGTTATATAAAAAACCAACTTTCTAAAAGCCTGAAAAAAATACTAAAGGGTGAGTTTGGAGGCTCAAATAAAATTTCCAGCTCCTGAAAAATTGTTGAAACAACCACCTACCGAGCTAGGCATTGTCGGCAATCCAAATAATTTCTCACAACGAAGCCACTTGTAAAATTTTAACAAAAATGAACAGCCTACTGAAAAGTTATGACCGTCGGAAGTTCCTGCGTCAAACAAGTACCTATGTAATTTAAGATACTGGATTGAGGAAGTGAATGACTATTCTACAACTTTTGACTATATCATTATGTATGTATCTTCTTTTAAAAAGATGGGTTCTTACAAGCATATACCATATATTTATTTACTTAAGATTTGAACTAATATTATATTTCTATTTTGAATGTTAAAAAAACATTGTCGCCACTATATTAGATATGAATATGTTATTTATTCATATTGTTTTTTATATGAATTATTTCATAATGTTTAAGAAAATGTTTATAATATTTAGAAATGTTTATTATATATTGCGAATTTTTTAAACAAAATAATTCATTGAAAAAGAAAATCTACAATCAAAAAATAAAATTCAACAACTATAGTTTCACAAAGTCTCTAAATAATCTATGATTACAAAATACAATAAAGACCTTTAATTTAAAAATAATAATACCAAGACAATATATTTAAAGCCACCACACATCACTCTCTTAAAATTATTAACATTAACATCAATGTAATGTGAAAAATTAGGATTAATGGATATTATGATGTGATCAAAGCCACTATTTGAGATAAGATATAATAACCATTGGGGTATTGAAATTCACATATTATTGTTTATTTAAATATATAATTAATTTATTGAAGCACAGAATTCAAAAGTTGGTTGGCAATCGATGAAGGCAGTAGAAAGACATTCATGGTTTCAACCCTTCTCACAATTTGCACAAGGAAGCCATTCACGATGGTGAGAGGTCGTTCGCGAGGGCTGTTCTAGGAGCAATGACGGAGTTCGGATTTGATGACTAGTTGCTCGAGATTGGGGTCGAGAAGAAAATAAACTGGTCCTTTCCACCAAACAAGGAAGGCCTTCACGCGACAGAGACAAGAGTATCATCAAAGTGTTGGAAACACTTGGGGAAAAGGTTCTACTACACTTCCATCAGAACTCTCCAATGGTAGAGATCAAATCTGGGGTCAGAGGAGTTTATAGAATATACCCATTAATCCTAATCTTATTCCCATTTTCCTGACTATTCGGGCATGAAGACCGTTTTACCCTCCTCTTCCCAAGAAGGCTTGGTTGCATCTTCAGTGGGACATTCATAAGAAAAGAATAGACATTATCCAAAACAATAGGATTCTTGGTTTCAATAATGGGGAGCATAGTAATTTCTTGGGTCTAAGAAGGAATCACAAGGTCTCTTTCAAATGGATGCCAAGAATGAAAAACTGAGATACAAGAAGATTGTTTCAAGAGAGGCACATTGATATGACGAAGAAAAGACCATGTAAGAATAACCCTAGTTCCATAAATACTGTAGAAGATCAAGTTGAGGAGCCACGACAGGTGCAACTTGACAAATGTGTCGCTCCTCTCCATGAAGTGGCAATCACTTGCTCTGAAGAAACAATGGATGAGGGAAGGCATCTTCTCCTTCAATATGCCATCATCTGTAAGTTCTAGGAAACTAACATATCCTATTTAGATTTCAATACCTGGGCTTTTAAAAACTAGCAAAATATATCTCAAATAAAATGTTTAGACTCCGAAAAGGTTTTTTTTAGTTCAGTTTAAAGAAAAAATAAGCAGAGACAAAACCTTTAAATTTAAAGAATGGTTCTACAATAATCATGGGGTACATATGCAAAAATGGAGCCCAAATTTTAACATCCTTAGTCATCCTATCAAATATATTCTTATGTGGATATCTCTCACGAATCTTCCTATTAAGTATAGATCAGCTGGAACTCTAGAAATCTTTGGGAACAAACTGGGTATCTATTTTATGCACGACTACTCGGAGAAATATTTGAAACCCAAAATTTGTCTACTAATGAATCTAGAAAAAGAATTTCCAATATCAATCAGTATCATCTCTAAATTTAGCAGTTGAATCCAAAAAATTTCTTATGATCACTCACTGGAGGAGCAAGATCATCAACAAGATTCAATCGGAGAACACTCCAACTCTCCTCAGGACCTCTCTGTAATTGACAAGGATCCATGATTGTGTATTCAGGATGGGTAGGGTGGAATGGGTATGAGGGAGACAATACCCTTACATGCACAATCATATGTCCTTTTCCCTAAGATAGTTTCTATAACTGAGGTGTTTATGGTTGGTTCAGTTCCTAAGAAAGATCACTTTAAAGGGGAAATCAACCTTTTTCTATGGTTTCTATACTGGAAATTATTGAACAATGTCGACACTAGTATAAGGAAACTAAGTTTAAAAGGGCCCCAATATATCTTAGAAGAGGGTCTTGATGACACACAAATGGTCTTGAATAGAACTCAGAGTGGTAGGGATCGATGGATGTTGGGCAATACTCAAAGGATATTTACATGCTATACCACTAATCCAATGGAGTTCCTCACTCCTTTGCAGATGCCCCTAGGGAAGATCAATATCTTTATATCAATGGATAAATCAGCTGGGAAAATGCCTATCAGGATACACATTATTTGTCCTTTCACTCCCATAGATCAGGGGTTTCCCAATCCATACATCCCTATTTTCAATCACAATCCGATTGAATTACTTATATCCCAATGGTTACTAAAGGTTCAAGAATGTATGATTTAAGAACTAGCTAATCAAGTTCTTGCAGAAAATGATCTCCCCGAAGAACCTTTACCCACTAATAACTTCCAATCTTTTCCTCAGCCTCAGGAAATAATATTCTCCTTCAGAGTTTCCCTTCAGAGAATATTGATAGCTCTTATGTAGACATTACACCTCCGATTGGAGATGAAGACATCCTCCAAACCAAACTCAATGCCATCTGAAAATTAGCTAAGACTCAAAGAGAGAGAATGCCTTTCTAGGAGAAAGAGTATACTAAGAGGGATCCTCTTTTCCACTCCCCACCAAGCCAACACAATGGTGAGAGGCAGGAATCTAAACCCCTTAATAATAGTTCGGGGTGCAAGAAATCCTCCAAAATTAAAGAAAAAGAAATGGAAGGAAAAGTACTAATGGGGATTAACATTGATTTGTCTAAACAAAGGAATAAAAACATGCTCGAGATTGCAATTTGAACATTCATTCTCTAGTAGCTAAAGTTAAGGGGAGCATTGCCCCTCTCAAACCTGCTCCCAAGAAGAAAAAACAAAAAGAGAGAGGAAATGAAAACTCTCATTTGGTTTTTGTAGAGGAAGACACACAGGGGCCATCTATTTCACCTAGGATGCAATCATTATATGAACTTTTTGGAATTTCAGGTAACTGTGCTTCATCTTACAAGAATGTTAGAAATGGCTCTAGTTCATCCTCCTTTGTGGAAAATCTTCTAGAGGTGGAATATTTGGAAAATGATGAGAGATTGGAAGATGTCGAAGGATTGATGTTTTCATAACCTAGAGATCAAGATTCTTTTCATACTTCATGCAAAGAGATTATTCCTCTGAATTATCCTCTGGCTCCCATTTCACCTCAAGAACAGGTTATTTCTCTAGGAATTCAAAAATCCACTACGAGGAAATCCTCTCCAGATTGTGGGGAAAAAAGGAAGAAGGGGAAAGGCACGAAATCTTTATCTAAATTATGAAAATAAGATGGGGAAGAAATATATCAAAATAAGATCACAATGTACATGGAGGTAGGGAAGGGGAAGTTCCTTCCCAAGTCACAATGAGAATCCTATCTTGGAATGTTAGGGGACTAAATGCCCCTAACAAGCAACGTGTAGTGAAACATTGCATTTTTATAGCAAGGCTGATGTAGTCCTGTTACAGGAAACCAAAATGAAGTTTGAGAAATTGTCTATATTTATAAAGGATAAAGATTACTTATCTATGGAAGTGGTAGAGCCAGTGGGTTCATTTATAGGCATCGCGGTATTATGGAATACAATAAATATTTCCTTCACAAAATTGATGGTGAATACTAATTGGTTGGGGGGAGAAATCAAAAGCTTAAGCTCTACTCTAAGTTTAACCATCATTAATTTATATGGCCCAAATATTAGAAAAAAGAAGATGGAACTGTGGGAAGAGATTAGTAGCTGCTCGAAAGATTCGCCAAATAGAAACACCATCCTTGGAGGGGATTTCAATGCCATTGTTAATTTTTCTGAAAAAATCGGGGGCTCTCAAAAGGAATCTCAAACTCAAATGGAGCTCAAGGACTGGCTGGATAAAAAGAATTTATTGGAAATAGAATTAGAGAATTTAACATATACTTCGTTGAATTGGAGAATAGGGTTCAGTAACATTGTTGAGAAATTCAACAGATTCTTTTTCAAAGGGGATTTATCTACCTTCCCCTTCAATCTAAAAGCCTCAATTTCTCCTACATCTAGATCTGATCATTATCCTATTGTGCTTGACATTTTAGGAGAGGACAACCCCTTTCTCTGTCCCTTCAAATTCAAAAACATGTTGTTAAAAGATAAGGACTTCTCGAAACTAATAGATGAATGGTTGAAAGCATACAATATCAAGCGTTCAAAAATATTCTACTTCATTTCAAAGCTCAAACACATTAGGGTAAAAGCACAAAGTTGTGTCAGGTTTCAGGACCTATTATCAGCAGAGCTAAATTTGAGTATTTCTAACTAAAAATGAATTTTTGTCAAACATATGGTCTAGCTAGATTCATTCTAGCTAAGTTAGATAAGTGGTTACACTTTTCCAATTGGAAATGTCTATTAAATGCATGCTTTATACCAATTTGGGTCCAGTTACCAAAGAAATACAATTATTTCATAAAAATTATGTTTCAATAACCCCTACTCTTTTTAATGATATTTTAAAAAATATATGTGAAATACCCTTTTGTAGAGCTCATAGTCAAGATTATTTTCATATAAATTTTATAGTATTTTGATTAAATCTAATATATTATAATTTTCAAAATATAAGTAGGTATTTTAACATTCGAGAAGATGTTGCTTCAAATAAATAAATAAATAGTAAATGATATTAAAAAAATTAAAATTTTTATTTAGCACTAGAGGAGAGAGTCCTCTTAAAAAATATGTAATTTTTTTTTTTGAATAGTGTAGATTTGATAGGGAAAATTTGGTGGGAGATGAAAACTGTCGATTTCAAATAAATTCAACTTTGAGCAGTTATAGCGGAGAAAATATAAATTGAAAATATATATTTCTTCTTTTGTGCACTAGCTATACATTTTTTCTATAACATATTTTGAAATCAGAGGAAAAATAAATTATTTGAATATACTTGTTTGGTGGGAACTAGACCCGAGTTTTCAGCAGGTTTTAGCAATTAAAAAAGGATTTCAAAAAATAAAAAACTATGTCAATTCTTGTACAAAAATAGTTAAAAAATCATCGGCAAAAAGTTCATCCATTTTTACATATTTCATCAGTTTAAACCATCCTCAAATTCTAAACACAAATGCCACTTTTATGTCGTTAAATATGAACAGTTTGCATGTTGTGGACCTTTTCCTTTATAAAAGTGTGGCATAGGTTTGTACTTTTACCCATTAAACTAAATCTCATTGAATGGAATAGATCAGATTTTAGAAATATATTCTATTCCAAAATTGATATTCAGAAAAAACTCAAATACTTGAATGAGATATTCATCCAATAGAAGATGAATGATGAACAGTTTTATCTATAAAAATCACTTCTCAAAGATCATGAAGACATTTTAGCAAAAGAGGAGATCTTTTGGAAGAAAAAGTTTAGAGAGAATTGGTTAGATGTAGGGGATAAAACACTAAGTTTTTTCATAATAGCACCAAGAAGCGTAGAAGCACTAACATAATCCACAAAATAGTCAATGTTAATGGGATTTCATTGGAAGATTGAAAGGGAATTCAGTCGGAGATTGTTAACTCTTTTACAAACTTATTGAATAACTCCAAGGGTTCATATCTAAATGTTCAGAGAGACCTTTTGGTGGACATCCCTTTCCTTATATCTCGAGAACATAATCAAATGCTAATGAAAAAATTCTAAGAGGAAGAGATTTTTAAGCCTCTCAGCCAAATGGCTCCTGATAAATCCCCGGGTCTAGATGGGTTCCTCCTAGTTTCTTCCTTCATTGCTAGTCTTCTTTGGGTAAAGAGCTAATTGAGGCCCTACAAACAACAAGATACTTTGGCAGATTTATGACCGAAATCAACAATAGTTTTATTGCCCTTGTTCTGTAAAAGGATAAAGAAAACAACATGGATAAATTCAAGCCAATTTTTCTTGGCAATACCATATATAAGTTATTATCCAAAGCCTTAGCCAATAGACTAAAATAGCTCTTGAGAAAAATTATCGGGGAGGAACAAACTAGCTTTGTACTAGGAAGATCAATTCTTGATGGCATAATCATTTTTTAGGAGGCCATTCACTCTATATAGAAAGAAAAAACAACCAAGTTTAATTATTAAACTGAATATCAAGAAAGCTTATATGACAAGGTGGACTGGAGATTCATCTCCAAATGCATGGAAAAAATTGGCTTCTCCAAGGCATGGATAAATTTAGTGTTCTATTGCTTATAGTATCCCAGAGTTTCCAACCTTATCAATGGCTCTCCTCGTGGCTATTTTGAAGGTTCCAGAGGGATTAGGCAAGGTGATCCCTTGTCCCCATTTTTTCTCATTATTCTGGCTAAAACTTTAGGGTGTAGGCTTGTTAGTCTTCAAAATCAGTGTATTCTAAGAGGAGTGGAAATTACTTCTTTAGTGAATCTAGTTTCCCATCAACAACTTGCAGATGATACAATGCTATTTGATAGAGGCACTTTAGGAGAGGAAATCCAAATTAAAAATCTATTAGAAAACTATGCCTTAGCCACAGGGAAAGAAGTTTTAACAAAGAAAAATATCAGATCTTCTTTTTGCACATTAAGAAAAAAAACTCAACATTAGATTTTACTCCCTTTGGGATATAAGGAAGGAAAACTCCCTTATTGTTAGTTAGGAGTCCCGATTGATAAAACTTTGAGAAAAAATACATCTTGGAAACCTATTGGAGAAAGGATATATAGGAGGATGGACTCATCGAAAGCTAAATGGTTGTCTTGGGAAGGCAGAATCATTATGATCAAAGCAACTTTGGTAGCCATTACCATATATCGCATGTCTTGCATTTGATTACCAACGGGTAGCTATATGGAGATAGTGAAAAAATAAGGAATTTTTTTTGCAAGGCACAGATATTAAAAGAAAATTTCCCCTCAGTGCAAGGGATAAAATCTGCAAACCAGTTAGTTTAGGAGGGACAGACATCCATAATAAACACTTTCAAAATTAGGCACTAGGTGCGAAATTATTTTGGAAAATTATTAACGAACAAAACCTATAATGGGTTAGGATGCTCAGAGGAAAATACCTTTCCAATCTCAGTGAGGAGGAGGTTTTAAGAGTTAGGGAATTCCTTAAGGGATCCAGGATTTGGAACTTCATCTCCAAATATAGAAATATTATTGAAGAGAAAATGACATGGAACATCCAAGATGGTAGCCGAGCACATTTTTGGGAGGACTCTTGGGGGGTATCTAAGTATCAATAAACTAATGGACTCAAGAAGAATTAGAAATATCTGTTCAAAAAAGTGGGGGATTATGGTTAAGGATTACACTGCTCCTTCTCAGGAGAACACCCTAGATGGTTCGTGGCAGTGGAAACAGTTTGAAGATTTAAACTAGGATCATGAAGACAGAGAAACTCAAGAATATTTTAAAGGACAAATTATTCTTAATAAAAGAGGATATGGATGAGTTAATTTGGAATGGTTCCAAAACAGGTGATCATACTATCAAGGATGGATACAAAATTGTATTTGGGCAACAACTTCAGATTCAATCTCAATATCCAAGCCATTTATGTTGGAACAAGGTATGTTTACCAAAGGCTAGTTTATTTTCTTGGGTGGTTTTACAGGGCAAGATCCTCACAGTCGAATGATTCACAAAGCTTGGTTACCAAGGGCCTTCTATGCATTTACTTTGTCAAAATAATGAGGAAGATGTAAATCATTTGTTGTTGTCCTGTCCATTTGCATTTGCATGTTGGCAATGGCTATGTGTTAAATTAGGATGGATTTCTGCACTTCCATATGATATCTTATCCCTCTTTTTAGCATGGCCTATTCTTTTTATGGATTGCCTCTGTACAAATTTATGGACTATGTCATCTTCAATTTTGGTATGGGAACTATGGAAAGAAAGAAAAATAAGACTATTTCAAGATAAAAGATTCGATACTTCCTGTCTCCTTAATAAGATAGAGGAAGCCATAGTTGAAAAAATGAACTCTCGCATTCAAACACAAAGTGCCTAGCATAAGTTTTACATCAGCTAGGATGAAAAAATGTTAAAAATTTGGTATGGTATAAAGGCTCCACACGTTATAGGTAGAGGAATCAAAGATAATGTGATATCTTGAGAGAATTGGCACTGGTCTCCTCCTTCCCAGGACTGGTTCAAACTAGATTTTGATGAGGCCTCCAAGAGTAATCCTGGGCCATCAGGGGCAGGTTGCATTATTCCTTCTTAGCAAGCTATTGTGATTGCAAGGATTGCAAAACCATTGTAAATGGACACTAAGAATATGGTAGAATTTAAATCTCTCCTCATTGGTCTAGCCATGGCTTTAGAATTGGGTTTGGGAAGGTTAGAGATTGAAGGTGACTCTATCATCATAGTGAATGCAGTAAAAAATAAAGTCACTCCAAATTGGAGACTTTGTGCTACGCTGGAGGGAATTTTAAATTTGATTGACAAATTTGAAATGATAACAGTTAACCACATTTATAGAGAAGGGAACTCTCTGGCAGATGACTTGGAAAAGAAGGCAGTGTCGGGCATTTTTATTAGGTACTCTTTCACCTCCCCAATAGAGTCTTAATCATAGCACATCCCAATGGTAGTGGTTTTACATATTCAAACTGATCTTGTCAATCTCAATACATTGACAAGGTGGGAAGTTAATTCAAAATGGGATTCATCCTTTTTAGAAAAGAAGAAGGGGGGCTAGGGTTATGTAAACAACACCACCATCTCTCTCCTATCACTACTAGTCATATACTGGCAGGAGCCAAACATTCAAGATTTGTCAAAATGCTTCCATTGTTTGTCGGGCCAGTGTATCTTTACCCTTTTCTCCCCAATTTTATCTTGTTTAGTTAACATCAAGAACATTACTTCAGGCTAAATTTAGCAAGAGGTTCTTGCCTTATGATCCTGAGAAATTAGATAAGACTTGATTGATGGGAATAAAGTTGTCCATGAATCTCAGAAGAGTCAGGGGTAGTTAGAAAAATGACACTTTTTTCTACAACAAGTCACTTCACATATTTTTCAAGTTCTGGGTTGTAAGATGAGAGTTGGAGAGTCAGTTGAAGATTGGTTTTCTTAGTCTCAATCTGGATTTCTATTGTATTGGCACCATCGAGCTCTTGATTAGTCCCAACATGGTAGAACAAACATGGTTACTCCCATCAAACTTAATTCAGAGCTAGAGAAGATAGCTTTTGACAACCTGATAGATGTGTCAGGGCTCAAAGTAATATCTAACTATAAACAAAGAATGGTTCTTCATTCTATCATGAAAGGGTTGGGCTTCAACTTCTTGCACACTAATCATAGGTACAGAGTCAATTCTAACATCTATTGTGGCTTCCTTGCAAGTATCTTGGTTGTGGGGGTCAGGAAAATAATGACAGAAGAAATATCCAACGCCTATTTGATGAAGATAATCTAGTGGGGCTTCATGGAGTCATAGTGAACAATGATGAAGATCTCATCATTCATCTTCTATGCAAACAAGCTATAGTTATGAGAGTTGGGGAACCATTTCCAGGTCTTCAGAGAAATCTGAGTTATAACATTTATGGAGGCCCTCCTAGGAGACTCTTTATCCTATGGGGTTGGGAATGAGAGGATCATAGCATCATAAGATATTTGATGAAATAGAGAATTCCTTCTTATAAAAATGTTTGGGCTTGAAGGATGGCTTGGATGAACTGTATGGAGATGAATTGGATGAAAATATGGACTGGGTTTATCAGTATATATATGATGAGAAGTTAGGTGAGTTGGGAAGCAAGGATTCTTTTGAAAATGAGGAAGATGATGCTAGGGTGGAGGAAGAGAATGAGGTAGAAGTAGTAGAGGAGGAAGCAGAAGATGAAGATGAGGAAGAAGCAGAGGAAGCAGAGCCTGAGGAGAACAAGGATGTTGAGGAGTGTGATTCAACAAATAGGGAAGATCCAGAGGAGAACTATGAGTTAGGAAGTGTGGCCTCTATAGAGAACAATGATGATAGCCTAGCTTCCTCATCAGATTAGACCGTAGAGATAAGTCATTTCTGAGCCATTTTGTAGTTTTTAGGCCTAGGTATTAAATTCTGATACTGGTTTTCTATTAAGTATAAGCATATAAACCTAAAGTGGTGGGAGGAGCACTTTATTATTCATTTTGATTCTACATCAATAGGATTTTGTTGGGATATTAGTTTGGTTTTAGACACATCTATTGTATTATCTATTTTATCAAGTTCAAGTCTTTGGCTTCAGCCCCTTATTCATTAAAAAAAATAATATTGAAGCATAGAAAGAAGACATAAGACTATAGAAGTCCCCTTTGCTGATGTAAGTTTTTGTTTAGAAGTCTAAAGTATAAAACTAGTGCTTGCACCAAAAAGAGGAGCAAGAGATAGCCGATGGGAAATTATATATAAGTCAATATATTAGAAATAATGATTTGATATGTGCATAGAAGAAACGTAAAATTTAACCAATAAAAGACATGTATTTAGCAGTTTTTGATATTAATAAGATATAAAATTTGTTATTGATAATTTAATTATTGAAAAAGTATAATTTTTTAATAGAGGGTCTAATGAATTCAATAGTCAAAATGTAAAATTTGAGTGCTAAAAGTTGGACAATTATTTACCGCTTTTTGAACAAGCTCTAGATGATTCTTGATTATTTGACAATTGAATACTATGATGTTTAAATAGAGTGTCACAAAGGTGGAAGGACCTTTATCATTTGGGCCACAACATGAAAAAATACTTTTTAATAGATATTTTAGCTATCTATATATTTATTGAATTACATGGCTATTATAATCATATATCTAAAAAGTACCTATAATTAATTTTTTAAAAATAAAATAGATCTTGATATGAATATTTTAAAAATTTATGTTTAAGATTTTATACTAATTAGCATATACATATTATAACATATCACTTCATGATTTACACTATTACGACTTAATTTAGATTGAAATTGTATAAGTGTTATTAGGTTATAATACATAAATATAGTTTTTTTCACAATATACATAAATAAATTCGTAGATAAATAAAAAAAATATTAAAGTTATCATTTATTTTAATTTTTTATTAAAAAATTAGTGTAATAAAGAGGGAAAGTATTTTTCAAACGTAATATAATAAATCTTAAAATCACATACATTTTTTTAAAAGTTGATGGAAAAATTGATTTACTTTAAATTTCACTTAAATTTTATTTTATATTTTATGTAAATTTCATTTATAATATCCATTTACATAACTAAATCTATAAGTAAGAAAATATACTATTGCTCAAATATATATTTAAGAAACATTTTAGTAATAAAACAATTCATCCAAAAATAATTGTAGGAGAGTTAAATCAAAACACCTCATCCAAACAACCATAGTTGAATTAATATATTCCCTTTTACTTATTAATTATTGTATCGTTAATATTATAATGATTATTGAATATTAATAATTTGGTATGCAAATAATGTCTATTTAATTAATTAATAATATTAAAATTCTTAATATATTATTTAAATTTAAACACTTTTATTAACATATCATTTCACAAAATAAATTATATGTATGTATGCATTTTTTAATATAAAAATTTGAATCAATAATTGAGAAATCTTTGTTTTCTCACATTCAAGATTACTATGTTCTATTTTTCTTCATAACTACTAATAATATTTTTAAATAAATAATGAACTTATTAATCTTTCTTATCTTCAAAAAAATAAAAAAAAATATTAAAAAATATTTCCTTAAAAAAATGAAGTAGATAGATATTTATTAAATAAATTTTGAAATATTCAAAAAATTAAAATATCCTTATGATCATGTAATCTGGAGAATCTGTCATATTAGTAGCATGCACCTTTAAAATAAATTACATGATTTTAAAATAGTTTTTTTAAAATAATCAAATCTTTCATTCAATTTCTATCGAAAATTACCTTTAAATAAAAATTCTCACGTGTAATTATTTTAAATTATTTTATTGACAACAATACATTACTAGACTAAGATCTTCCCGACTTGCATAGAAGTTGTGTGGAAGAGGAGGCTTATCAAAGGTTGCAACTCCTTTCTCTTTTACCAAATGAATGTTGACTATTTGGTGAAATATTAACCATCTACTATTTGTCCATATATTATTTTATTAAAGTTATAATATTACCATTTTATATATATGTCTAGTAACTAGCTTATATATATATATATATATATATATAGAAGCTAATATGCCGAGAGTAATCCTTTTCGAGTGCGCCTATTTTTCGTGTGGATTAGGGATGATAATTTAAAATAGGCGCCTTGAGAAGGATTACTCTCGGCGTATTATATATATATAGGTATATATAAGCTAGTGGCAGTCGTGGCGCAACATGGAAGACATTTTCTGTTAGGGTTAGGGTTAGGGTTAGAGTTAGAGTTAGGGTTAGGGTGATTTTTTATGGTTGGAATGTATAGTTAGGGTTAAAGAGTTAGGGTTAGGGGTAGGGTTAGAGTTAGGGTTATGGTTACGATTACGGTTAGGGTTAGGGTGATTTTTTACGGTTGGAATGTACAGTTAGGGTTAGGGTGATTTTTATAGTTAGGGTTAGGGTTAGGGTGATTTTTATGGTTAGGGTTAGGGTTATGGTTAGGGTGATTTTTATGGTTAGAGTTAGGGTTAGGGTTAGGGTTAGAGTTAGGGTTAAGGTTAGGGTTAGGGTTAGGGTTAGGGTTAGGGTTAGGGTTAGAGTTAGGGTTAGGGTTAGGGTGATTTTTACGGTTAGGTTTATGGTTAGGGTTAGGATTAGGGTTAGGGTTAGGGTTAGGGAGATTTTTATAGTTAGGATGTACAGTTATGAGCTAGGATTAGGGTTAGGTTTAGAGTTAGGGTTAGGGTTAGAGAGATTAGGGTTAGAGTTAGGGTTAGGGTTAGGGTTAGAGTTAGGGTTAGGGGTAGGGTTAGGGTTAGTGTTACAATTATCATTAGGGTTAGGGTGATTTTTTACAGTTGGAATGTACAGTTAGGGTTAGGGTGATTTTTACAGTTAGGGTTAGGGTTAGGGTATTTTTATGGTTAGGGTTAGGGTTAGGGTTAGGGTAAGAAGGGATGATTTTTGGTTGTAACACAGAAGACATTTTTTGTTAGGGTTAGGGTTAGGGTGATTTTTTATGGTGGAATGTATAGTTAGGGTTAGAGTTAGGGTTAGGGTTAGGGTTAGGGTTAGGGGTAGGGTTAGAGTTAGGGTTAGGGTTACGGTTATGGTTAGGGTATTTTTTTATAGTTGGAATGTACAGTTAGGGTTAGGGTGATTTTTACAGTTAGGGTGATTTTATATATGTTTAGTAAATATTAATTTAATTTACAATATCTTATGTATAAAGTAGTATTTTTTGTTTATACAATTTGAAAAATAATCTTTGATCACTTTTCTTGTTATCATTGCTCTCTATATATTATGTTTCATTCTTTTTATCGTGTAATTGTAATGGATATGGAGTGGTTATTTCAATTTTAATTATATTCTAATGATTTATATATTTGATAGGGGCATGAGATCAATACAAAAAGATAAGAATTTTGTAACATATGTTAAAAAATATTTACCGTGTGTTCTTATAAAATAATCATTATTTTGATCTGTAAATAAGTATGAACCACATAATTTTCAAAGAGATTATTAAATAATTTATATATATCGTGAGAGTATATCACAAGGTTATTTTGCATTACTTGAACATGGATCAAGCTCTAAGATTTGGATGGGCGCAACTGTTAAAAAGATTTAGAGACCTTAAAAAATTTCAAAACACATAAAATTTTTCCTTCAAATCAAAATTTGGGTAGCCGAAATGGTGTCACAACATGTTGACATAGTGGAAGTGTGGAAGCAAGACACATGTTTTTTTAAGAGTGTCACCTCTTGCCTAAGTAGACACTTAGAATTAATTTTAAGAATGTCACCTTCTTAAATGAGAAAGCAACGAATATGCACGTATAATATCTCAGAGCATGCCAAGTTTCCTAGGACATACATAATATTTCCAGATTTTAATTAAAAAATAGAAATCCCCCTACATAATTATAAAGGACCAATAAGAAAAAAGAAAAAAAAAACATAAAAGAAATCTATGTAATGAAAAAATACCGCAGACAATAGGATAAAAGTTTTAGCACCACAAAAAATTAGGCATGAATTTTAACAATTACCGCAAGGCAATGTTACCAGAAAAGAGTGATCAGAACTTTTTCCAGGGTGCGTGAGATAAATTCCCAGTCACTTGTTTCTCCCCATAAGAAGCCTATCAACTAATTATTAAACACTTGATTAAATTTCTTTTAAAATTTTTATCAATACTTTACATATAATTGAATTACACTTTCAAATAGAATACATTATGCAATCTTTAACAAATTATTCATTCTTTTTACTTCACATTTTGATAATATTGAAATGAAAAGTTTTTTAAAAAAATTCTTAGGATTAAGAATATAATTTTTTTAATGGTAAGTTTTCATTTATTTATAATTATAATAAAATTAATTGTCAATTATATGTTTTAAAAATTAGATAAAGGTTTAAAATCCTAATACCTTTGACTACATTAATAAATAACCATAAATACATACATCTTTTCACCCCTTTTATTAGTTATTTCAATACAACATGACCTAATTATTTCTCACATAGCTCTTTTCCCATTCTTATTACTTTGAAAGATGATGTATATGATAAAAATAAGTCTAACTATGGTGAGTAGGGTTGAAAAAAAGACATCATATAGAATGAGGAGATGAAAGATGTAATAGAGTTTCTATTAAGGTGGATATTTTAATTAAATTAATTGACTCAATTATAGATTATTTAATGGAACACATAAAAATGAACAATTACTTATTTAGATACTTGTTAGTGTGTACTAACTTTTATAACTTCTCAAACCTTCTATCATCTAAGTTACTTAAGAGCCATATAATTAATGATAATTTCATTTGAGATTAATTTATGCAACATATTTTAGTTTCTATCATATCATGTATTCTTTTATTAGTTCATGTCACAGGTAGAAATAATTATGCATTCGATGAGATTCAATTAAATGTCAAAGCGTCAACAAATCACCATCCATAATTAAATAGGTTTGCAAAATTATCTAAATTTTATCATTTTTTTCAGATTTCTTTAAAAATACACAAATTATTTTATTTGTAAATCTATTTGATAACAATAATCTATAATCTTATTAAGATAACATCAGTATTTTAAATGTCAAAGCATTAACCAATGAGAATCAAGAATTGAAATGATTGACCAACTTTTCATATGATTGTATTTTTTTCATATATCTTCTTATAAGCTTCGTAGGCACAAACCAACATGAAACACTGATCTTTTTATAATCAAACAAATATCTTCTAACAAACTTCAATAACACTTAATAAATCTGCTCAAGGTCTTCAAATCCCTACAAACAACTTTCTTCAAGATGAGATTAATTTAATCGCATAAATCTTCTCACTTAAGTGATTAAAATTGGCTATAATATATTCTTATTTACACTCTTAATACAATAGAAAAATATACTTGAATATTTCATTAATGAACCCCTCACCCATTTCCAAAAAGCAACCATTCATTAATGGATATGATTCCTCATTTGAATCTTTTTGCCCAAGGTTGTTCACCGCTTCCCATAAGGTTGACTAGAAAGGATGATATGTTTTTATTGTTGAGAAAAATCTTGTCTTTTATTTGAGAAAATATGTTATAATATAAAATTATAGGTAAAAGACAAGTACTCTATATTTATGAAAAATACTTAATATGTTAACAAACAAATCTATATGATAGGAGCACTTAGTTGCAATCTTTTAGGACCTTTATCATACATCTTTAATTTTTTTCTGAAAAACACCAAAGACTGGAGGATTCATCTCTAGTGTTTCTTGGGCCACCTTTCATGTATATCTCATCTTTTGAACGTATTCTCATCTTAAGGGCTCATTTGGAGGCTTACCTATCAAGACCTCTTTATGCTTTGCTGCTCATAAAATTAGTCTCACAAAACATTAAAAGATTGAAACATATGAGATTAACGAAGACTGGAAGTGAAGAAATTACCCTAAAGGATATTTTGGTAGATATGTGAGGTGTAGTGATACTATTATAATGAGATGTGTGAGAAGAACATAGGTAGTGTCATGACCAACTAACTCTTTATTTTTATTCTAGAAAGTCAACCAAATTGATCCATAAACATAGATATAGATAGTAAACAAGAATCTCCTAAAATAGCCCCTTTAAAATCTAGGAAAGGAGGCGTTTAATGAATAAATTCAATCCATTACTTTCAGATGTTAAATTGCATTCAAAATTTAGATCAAAGATGATATTTGAACATCAATATCTTTTCCAAAAGAAATAGACAAGAAAAAAAAACAAGAGGGATTCAAACCCTACCTCGGGTCCTATAAAGAAAGAATGAAGAAATGAAGAAGATGAATGAGATAAGTTGCATCCCAAGAATTCCAATCCAAAACAACAAATCCAAATAGAAACCTCAAACAATCCATAGCCAAATGTAATCCAATCGACCACCAAATCTTCCTCTCCAATCATTCCAAGGAAAACCCCAAATCCAATCTCCACAAAGAACAATAAATAGCCTCCAAAATGAAATCCAAACTCCCTTAAAAAATGCCAAAAAAAATATCCTTCACAGAAAACTGAAGCAATTGCCCAAAAATTAAACCAAAATCAAATTCATAAAGGTCTCCCAAACTGGTACAAGAAAGCAACTTATTCCCAACCAAAATAAACTAAAAGGAGTTTATTTATTAATTCTTTTATTAATTATTTTCAACCACTCCATAAGTAAGTATTTAATACTAATTTACAATAATATAGACAAATATATATTCATCTCCTAAATAATAGGGTAACTTACACCATACTAATATATAATCATAGCATATAGCAAGAGTAATTATTAAATTATCAAAATAGGATTAAATCATAGATGAGAAAATTATATTTTAAAATAGCTCAATAATTATAATAATAAAATCAATAATAAAATAATATGCCCTTGAAACATTAAAAAACAAAAAACCATAATAAATTCATCAAGAGTGTTAATAAATCCAATAACAACATCACACACAAGCCCATACCAAAACACAAACAAGGAAACAAGTGAATCAAAATTTGCAATCATGACAATTTGATAGGATGACTCAAGATGAAGATTATCCCTTAACAAGAATAATGGAAAGGCTAGGACCAATGGGCCTTATTTCTACCTCCATATTATCCACCATTGGGAATCATTAGGCCACGCTCAAACCTGTGAAACCAGGTAGAGTCGATGTCTGGTGCCTACATCAAAACACAAAACACCTACACACAAGAACATTATATATACATGTACATAGGTAATTAACAAATCAACACAAGTTAGTGAAAGAAAATTGTGATATTTTATGGGTCTAAAAAATGATTATTATGACATCATCATTCTAACACCTAATATCCAAATAAAAACCACAACAATAATCCAATCTAATCAATAACATTAGTACTCTTAGTCTATCTTCAATAGAATCATTTGAAACATAAGCTAGAACAACACAATGCACAATTAGAACATATCATAATCATCATGGTAGAAATAAAAGTATCATGGTGTCATCATAGATCCGTGTCCTAAGGAAATCATAAGAATAGACCTAACAACATCAATATGTTCATCATGTATAAATGATCAATAGCTTTATCAAGTCCTGAAATATAAAGTCATCATGAATTGTCCACCAGAATAGATAACATAAGTACCTCCACACACACACCTAATAAACTATCACACCCACACAAACAAAAAGAAAAACATGAAAGGGTATTACACCATCCAATAGACTAACCTTATTACCATCTAAGTGTATGTTCAATGTCATAATACCTACTTCATTGTATTAGAGTTATAAAGGTGTTACAAAACACACCAATAAAATAGTTAAAAACTAATTTAAATTTCCTTGGGCTGATGGGGGTAAAAATACAATACTAGTTTTACAATTTTGATCAACGAAAACTTGATCATAATGCAATAAATTTGGTGCAACTTCTTGAACCATTTAATCACTCATTTTCCCTTTGACATTAATAACAATAATTCAACAATAATCATATCATCATCCATACTTTTCAAATTGGATCATTAAAAACATCATTTCTACATAATTATAGATTTACTTATGTATATATTCATATGATTGAACAACATTTGACATGTTGAAGGCAACATGATAATATTGTATGGTGGATGATACTTCCACTTAAACATACATATTAATGTCACTAATTTAAGAACATCAAATATATAATTAATCAATTGTCTTTTCCTTGAGCTTGATTGGCAAGCCCATATTTGGAAAAGGAAAAGGATTACCATTTATTTTTTCATCTTCAACTAGCATAGACCACTTGTACTTCGATACTAAATGATGTATAAATATTATGGTCTCCATCCTTGAAAAATCATAGCCTGGACAAAGGTGAGGGCCTCCACCAAATGCTATGAAATTATTTGGTGGAATGATCTCATCGAAATGAGCTGGATCAAACTTGAGTGGCTCCTTGAAAACCTCATCATTCCAATGTGTAGTTGTAACACAAAATAACTGCTCAATTGAAAAAAAAATATATGTATATATTTAAATGTCATTTAAATATATGAGTAAAGTATGTTGCATGTTAAAGACAGGTATTCTGTATTTATGTAACAACTTAATATATACGAAAAAACAAATTTGTATGATAGAAGCACTTACTTGCCATCCTTCAGGAATTGTATAACCTTTATATTCTATATCTTTAATTGCTTTTCTGAAAACACCAAACACTGGAGGAAACATCCGTAGTGTTTCTTGAGCCACCTTCCACGTATATCTCATCTTTTGAATGTCTTCCCATCTTAAGGGCTCATTTGGAGGCTTCCCTGCCAGGATCTCTTTATGCTCTGCTCCACATAAAAGTTAACACACAAAAATAAAACTAAATAGCATAGTCTCAGAAAATTAAAAGATTGAAACAGATAATATTAAAAGAGATGGAAGGGGAAAAAAATTACCCTGAAGGATGTTTTGGTAGATATGCGGGTGTAGTTCTAACATTCTAATGAGATGTGTGAGAAGAACAGAGGTAGTGTCATGACCAGCTATCATGACCACTATCATATTGTCGATGATCTCTTCCTCTGTAAGACTCTTGTTATTTTCATCCTTCATACTCAGCATGCATGACATTAGGTCTTTGTTAGGCGAAGCCTCTCCTCTCTCTATTTCCTTTCTCCTACCTTCCAATAGCAAGGATAAGCATTTATATATGCGAGAACGAGCCTTTAAGGCTCTCTTAAAAGTAGTTCCTGGGAAATCCAGGGGAAGAGAATTAAAACCCTTTACAGCTGTACTAAACTCCTCCCGCAATCTCTCCATCTCTTCACTGTCCTTCAAACTAAACAAGAGATTACATGCAACATGGAAGGTAACCTTCTTCATCAATGGCCACACTGTAATACTCTCATTTCCTTCCCAACAATTCGCAAAATGCTCTACAATGACTGATTCCATTCTGCCCACAAATTTCTGCAAGGCTTCAGGCTTCATGAATTGCATGATAGCACCTTTCATCCGCTTGTGATCTTCTACACTGAGTCCAAACAAGCTTTTCTCCCCGGTAATCCTCCTTGCTGTGATGGGTTTCTTGGCCGTTATAAAGTTGTAGGCATTCTGCAAGAGAAATTTGTTCCCTGCTTTGCCAGTAATGACCACAGTGGGACAACCGATTAAGGACGTTTTGAAAATAGGACCATATTTTGCAACCTTCTCTTCAACCCACTCTTTGCTTTTGTTAGATTCTTTTGCTCTCAGATATTGAAGGGTCTGGCCAATCACAGGCAGGCCCAGGCTTCCAGGAGGGAAGTTTTTCACTCTTCCTTTTCTAACATTCTTGGCTAATATTACTATTGCTAAGAAAGCAAGAAAAGTGAATAGCAGTGATGTAGTGGTTTGAAGATCCATTACTAACTACAAAACTCTATGAAGAACTTAAAAATGAAGATATAGGGATTGCCAAACAAACTCAGAAACCTTGTGTCAGCAATCTTTTTAAACCTCAGAAACCAGCATTACCCACTTCCCAGTTTAGTGCAATATCAGGCAAAATGCTGTCAATTTATAGCGTTACCAACTAACTAGATTACTGTATTTCATGTTCACGCTAGACTTCTTGTAATCAAGCAGTAAAGGACAAAATGGTAGTTAAAGAACGACCAATTGGAGCAGTTAGGTGAATTATTGATGATTATCTTTTGTATGATGTGTATGATGTAGAAAATTTCTTTCTTTTTATTTTCTATTTATTTTTGTTGTTGTTAGAGATCACATTCTTGTAAAAAGTAGGAATACGTATTCACTTTATTCTATTTTTCTATTGGTTCAACCAAACATATCAGGAAATTAAAAATTTTGAATAAAAATTTTAATGTCTATGTTAATTTCTTATTTTAAATATTTATAAAAAAATATCAATTTTCTCTCTCTTTGTTGGTGCATATTTTAAAGGGTTAGGACAAAATTGAATTTTATTTCGCTTTCAATTGTATATTTCAATTCATTTAAAACATTGCATCAAATGTCTAATGTATTAAATGCTTGAATAAAATGTCAGCTATTATATATGTCATAAAGTTTGACTTTATTATGTATTTGGTAAAATTCTCAATCTTATAAAATATTGTGTGGCCTTTTTTGTCCATGATAATTAATGCAGTAGTAAGTAGTCTATTCCAAGCATGGGCAAATATCGACACCAATATCATTTACTATATAGTAAATTCTATACATTTTTAAAAACTTTTTCTCCTAAATAAATGGAAAATATCCCAACCTCATTACATTTCAACTACAAACCTAAAACATCTAATTTCAAAAAGCATTCCACAAGAATAGAAATAAGGAAATGCTGGCCCCCTTTTCGTTTCAGAAGATAAAATTTTCCTTTTACACATAAGTATAGATTCTATTTACTTTGTTGTTGTTAGAGATCACATTCTTATAAAAGGTAGGAATACTTGTACATTCATTGTATTCAATTTTTCTATTGGCTCAACCAAACATGTCAAAAATTAAAAACTTTGAGCAAAAATTCTATTGTCTATGTTAATTTCTTATTTAAATTTCATTTTTTTTTCTCTATTCACGGTTAGGTAAATTATTCATGTTTTTCTTGTGTATGATGTGTATAATGTTGAAAATCTATTTAAATGTGTTCATTTATATTCAACATATATGGTTAAGTTGACGTAAGGGAGATTCATTCTTGTGGTAAAGAATGATTGAATGTTTAGTTTCTTTTAAAGGTTAAGGTATGAGTATATGAGAGAGTTCATGAATTAGATTCTATGACTATTGTTATCAAGCAATTGCGTCCAATAAACGAGAGAATGGTAGGATAAGAAAGATCAATTTTGAGTGGTTAGGTAAACTATTCATGTTTTTCTTGAGTATGATGTGTATAAAGTTGAAAATCCCTTTTAATGTGTTCATTTATATTCAATATATATGGTTAAGCTGAACTAAGAGAGATTTATTCTTTTATTAAAGAACGATAGAATTTATAGTTTTGTTTAAACACACACACACACACACACACACACACACACACACACACACACAACAGAGAGAGAGAGAGAGAGAGAGAGAGAGAGAGAGAGCGAATTATCACTGAGAATTAAACTGTGAAAATCAATTTTCCTTTTTATTAAGGTGGGAGTACTTATGCATTGGTTGTTGTTTTTTTTTTTTTTTTTGTCAATAGTTTAACCAAATTATCATGGATAATTGAATAATTTGAATTAAAATTCATTTTGCATACATTTTCTTTTTATTTTCGAAATTATAAAAAAAATCATTTTCTTTTCTTTCTATTGGTTCATACTATTTTGAAAACATAGTGTGAAATTCAGTTTTTTTAATTAAATATATTTTAAGATAAATTTAATTCCGTACATCAAATATCAAATTCTATTATATTTCTGCATGACATGTGTTTATTGTTATACATGTCATGGATTTTTGACTTGTTGTATAATGATCAATATATTTTAATGTATTGAATTCCTTACATCAAATGTCAAATGTTATTAAATTTTTGTTGGAATTATGTTATATTTGTCATCAGTGAAAACACTTATTCGATTCTGAATGCTTACCAAGCTCATCACTCAGTCCACAGCTTATACCGAGCATTCAGTAATCACTTTGTAAAGCTCAGCGGTTAAACAGTTCAAACCGAGCAGAACAGTAGTCACCGAGCATATGAACAGTTCAACAATATTTACCGAGAAGAGAAACATTTACCGAGCAGACGGTAGTCACCGAGCTTCACCATAACTACCGAGCCATCAGTTGAAGCCAACCGAGAAATCAGTTTCCACCGAGTCACCAGCGGTTACCGAGTGACACTATATCTACCGAGTCACCAACGGCTACCGAGTTCCAAGCTACACTTCGGGACTAGTATGGACCGAGCTTCTAC
>MU223921.1:3579616-3617554 GCA_018584345.1 Thuja plicata | reverse complement strand
TATATATATATGTATATATCTGTATATATATATGTATATATGTATATATATGTGTGTGTGTGTATGTATATGTATATTTATATACATGTGTGTATATATACATATATACCTATATATTTACATGTACATACATATATACACATGTGTGTATGTATATGTGTATATGTATGTATGTGTGTGAAAGTGTGTGTGTGTGTGTGAATATTTATGTATGTATATGTGTGTGTCTATATATACACACTCACACATACATACATACATACATACATACATACATACACACATGCATACATAAATACATACATACAGACACATACATACATACATACATGAATCTTTCATTTGGTTTGCACATATGTAATTTCATCATATAGAATCATCATTATTAGTCATTATATGTCTACACCCCCCTTTCAACTCACATGGATCAACAAAGAAATAGAATCAAATTCTTCAAAGAAACCTGAATGCAACCACCTAACTGCCCAAAACTGTTCCATAACAGTCATAAAATTGACTCTCAATATGAAATAGGCTTAATGGTGTTGTCAAGTTGACAACCAATGTTGGCAACTCAACAACATGGTGTCTCATACCCCCATTTAGGATATTTACAAGGTTTTTCCATAAGTCCTTGGATCACTCAAGTTCTTGAATCACTCAAGTGACCCCAAGGTTACATAACTATCCCTTATGCCATTCAATGGCTTCTATAACATTATTTTCAACTAAAATGAGAACCCCCATGTTTAGAATGAAACACCCAAATTTCTAAAAGAGCTCAGGTCTGAAGTCAATTAAAGATACATATGCATATATGAAAGGCCAATATACTGAATAGACAACATATACCTGTAACAAAACATGTACAACAGACCCCCATTAAACCATTTATCACAAACCACAAGACCTAATACTCAATGTATATATACTATCATACATGCATGAATACCCACCTCCTTAGCAGATACACAACCAAAGAAACAGCATGCCAGGAGCTCCAATACTAAGAGCATTACTAGCATGATTCCACTTATCCATCCTAAACCCATCTTTCTGAAAAAGGAAAGCTACAAAATCAAAACAATGTAGCAATACTAATAGGTAGAGAAAAGGTTCATCAAATGCTAAAAGGATTGTCTGCAACGCAAAGTGCCTGTGAAGGGGAATCCTTATCCTCCAATATCCTTTTTCTTAGCGTGCATGTGATACTGTAAACTCAAACAAACAAAAAAGAAGAGCTTTGCAGTTGTAACAGATGTGGTAAATTCACTACAACATATATTGAATACCCTTATTATTTCATCCTCTTATGTATACCTGTACTCTTGCATATTCTTCTGAAAGTTATGTATGTATATATGTATATATATGTGTGTGTGTATATATATATATATATATATATATAAAACAAAGAGAGTACCAATCAATCATATGGCAGCTATGACTTGAGGTAGGCATTCATGCTTTGTCTTCTCATTAACTCAATTTCATTTTGATGACATTTATTGATTTGATGGCATTATATGAATGTTAATACTGGCATTGTTTACATCTTTGCATTTGGAATTCTTGATGACCCATGAGTTTTGAGAGCTAGAGCATCATTACTATTACCTTCAAGGCATTGTGTGAAGTGTTTGATCTCTCTTTATTTGTTTTTCTATTGATATTCACTATGTGGTAGTCCCCGCTTATGATCATTTCATGAGGTAATGTCTTGATGGCTCGCGGGCTGCAAGCTATGGCATCATGCATTGTTTATGAGCTCACTGTTTGAGCACCACATGACCCTGTTATGAGCTATGTTTGTTATATAGACACACACACACACACACACACATGATGTTATTGCTGTCATTGCATGCTTGTTGTTGTTGTGCACCATATATTATTTTATATATACACTATTTATTTCATTGTGACCGTGACTATCTTGGCATTTGTAATGTATTTGCTATTAGTTGATCAATGTTGCCATGCTATTGAGGTTGTAGATGCATTGAATCACCACTACCATTCTATTTTGATAGCATGCAGTGTTTGATCTCTCTTTATTTGTTTTGTTGTTGATATTCACTATCTAGTACTCCCCATTTACGATCATTTCATGAGGAAATGCCTTGATGGCTTGCAGGCTGCAAGCTGGGGCATCATGCATTATTTATGAGCTCACTGTTTAATACTGGCCTTGTTTACATCTTTGCATTTAGAATGCTTGATGACCCACAAGCTTTGAGAGCTAGGACATCGTTACTATTACCTTCAAGGCATTGTGTGAAGTGTTTGGTCTCTCTTTATTTATTTCACTTTTGATATTCACTATGTGGCACTCCCCATTTATGATCATTTCATGAGGAAAAACATGGTATCTTCTTTCCTTTATACAACATTCTTCTGAGTGCACATGCCCTGTAGCATGGTTTTTCTTTTAGACGTGTATGGCTTCACTATGCGCATGCATAATTGTAGATGAGGATCAGTAACATGACGTCATTCATTGCTTATATCTTTTTGATCTATCCCCATCTCCCTTTTCTTTGTAGGTTCTATATCATCATAGGAGCACACTTGATTCATACCCGGGTCAAAAATTCATCACTTCAGGCAATGTCTGGTACCCTTATTATTTATGTTTATCCTTTTATGTATGCCTGTACTACTTGAATTTTTTATAATAGATGAGAAAACCAACAATTGTTTTCTCCAATAGTCAATGCTCTATTTCTCTTTCCAAAGAAACCTTGTCAATCCTCTGGTCTTAATTTCCAATGTTTGGTACTCTTCAAATTCTGGAAATATCAGTCAACTTGTTAAACAATTTCAGTGTTATGCTTGCTGCTGTTGTGCACCATATATTGTTTTATACACTATTTATTTCATTGAGACCATGAGCTTGGCATTTGTAATGTATTTTATGTTATTGGATCAATGTATTTTGTCCTTGACCTCGGGCATCATGCAATGTTATTGTTGTCATTGTATGCTTGCTGTTGTTGTGCACCAATATTGTTTTATACACTGTTTATTTCATTGAGAGTGTGAGCTTGGCATTTGTAATGTATTTTTTGTTATTGGATCATTGTATTTTTCCCTTGAGCTCGGGCATCATACAATGTTATTGCTGTCATTGTATGCTTGTTGTTTTTGTATGCACCATATATTGTTTTATACACCATTTATTTCATTAAGACAATGAGTTTGGCATTTGTAATGTATTTGTTGTTATTGGATCAATGTATTTTGCCCACTTATTCATTATGTTGGCATACTTATTCACTATTTTCATTAGTTACTTTGTTTTAGGTCTTCTCAATGGATAGAGAATTTTGTATTGAATGTTGTCATTTGAAGTCCTTGGAAGAACAGTGCTCCATATTATTTAATGTGTGTGATGATGACATCAAACATGCTATTCTCTACCTCCTAAAACATAATATTGTTGGCTTGCATGTACAGGATGGGGTGATCTATAAACTAGTATTTTATACTCTCTTTGAAGTTACCGGTCGGTTAGAATGGGTGTTGAAGGTGGTTAAGAATGTGGTTGTTTCCAACAATTCAAAAAAAGTTGGGTAGGGGATTCAGACCATCAATCCAAACATTATCTCTGGCAGGCTTGGCTCAATTTTTGATAATAGAGCTGGCTTTGGAAATAAAATGGTGGAGGCATGGGAGTTGTTCAAGCTATCTTGCGCTAATGATGACTACACTGCTATGAGTATCTTCCATGGTCACAATGAAGATTTTTTCACTTGTGACAATAAGAATGTTATGATGGACTACTTCTTTGGAGTTGGCATTTTTGTCAACAAACTAGGTCATCTTTAGATCAAACGTAGACATGAAACTTAACTGTTTAACATAATGTTTGGAATACTCTTCTTTGTAAATGTTTTTGTTGATACATACTCAGGGTCTAGATATCCATATGTCCATCATCATTACAAAAAATTATCTAGCTAATGAACTTTATATCCTTATGCATTATGCTGTTGTGATTTTGCCTCTTTTTTCTTGACACAATGAATGGTTGTATGTAGTTGGGTATGTGCACCAAGTTTTGGACAAAAAGAGTGGACACATCTTTAAAAATAATTCAAATTTCATATAACCCGATCGGGTTATTGAAAATTTGAAATTGTTCTCAGCTTGGCAACCAAGCCTAGAAAATATTATTAAAAAACATAGTCTGTCTCAAAACCCGATTGGGTTTCTAAATTTCAAATAACCCGATCATGTTCTGAAAATAAAAAAATACTTCAAAACCCTATTGGGTTTTGAATAAGTAAAACTTATTCATTTTATTTTCCATAACCCGATCAAGTTTTGAAGAAACTAAAATAGGCTTTGCTCTAGAAGCCATAACTTCCACATACAGATTCTGATTGACTCCATTCAAAAAGCGTAGGAAAGATCTTGAAATGATCTAACACATTATTAACCTATGATCGTCTTTAGGAATCAACATTTTTTCTACCATCCATTTGAATAAAGTAAGGTATAAAATAGGTACTCATTATTGTCCATAAATGAAACATATAGGAAAATCAATATGCTCTCTCTCTCTCTCTCTCTCTCTCTCTCTCTCTCTATAAAACTTATGCATTTTATTCTCCATAACCAGATTAGGTTTTGAAGAAACTAAAATAGGATTTGCTCTAGAAGCAATAACTTCCACATACAGAGTCTAATTGACTCCATACAAAAGGTGTATGAAAGATCTTGAGATGATCTAACACATTATTAAATTATGATCATCTTTAGGCATCAAAATTATTTCTACCATTCATTTGAATATAGAAAGGTATAAAATAGGTACTCATTATTTTCCATACATGCAACATATAGGAAAATCAATATGCTCTCTCTCTCTCTCTCTCAAACTCTATATCTCTCTCTCTCATATTGGGAGTGGGACATAATATGAGAGAGAGAGAGAGAGAGAGAGAGAGAGAGGTAAAACTTATGCATTTCATTCTCTATAACCCAATCACGTTTTGAAGAAACTAAAATAGGCTTTTCTCTAGAAGCCATAACTTCCACATACAGAGTCTGATTGACTCCATTCAAAAAGTGTAGTAAATATCTCGAGATGATATAACATATTATTAACCTATGATAATATTTAGGCATCAACATTTTTGTTACCATCCATTTGAATCAAGTTAGGTATAAAATAGGTACTCATTATTGTCCATACATGCAACGTATAGGAAAATATGTATGCTCTCTCTCTCTCTCTCTCTCTCTCTCTCATATTGGGAGTGGGAGATAAGATGAGAGAGAGGTAAAAATTATGCATTTTATTCTCCATAACCCGATCGGGTTTTGAAGAAACTAAAATAGGCTTTGCTCTGGAAGCCATAACTTCCACATATGGAGTCTGATTGATTCCGTTCAAAAAGCATAGAAAAGATCTTGAGGCAATATAAAAAATTATTCATCTATGATCATCCTTAGGCATCAACATTTTTTCTACCATCCATTTGAATCAAGTTAGGTATAAAATTGGTACTCATTATTGTCCATACATGAAATGTATAGGAAAATCAGCATGATCTTTCTCTCTCTCATATTATCTCACACTCCCAAATCCTCTCTCTCTCTCTCATATTCAGAGAGAGAGAGAGAGCATATTGATTTTCCTATACATTGCATTTATGGGAAATAATGAGTGCCTATTTTATACCTTACTTGATTCAAATGGATGGAAAAAAAAATGTTGATGCCTAAAGATGATCATAGGTTAATAATGTGTTAGATTGTCTCAATATCTTTCATACAATTTTTGAACGGAGTCAATCGGACTTTGTATGTGGAAGTTATGGCTTCTAGAGTAAAGCCTAGTTTAGTTTCTTCAAAACCTGCTCGGGTTATGGAGAATAAAATGCATAAGTTTTACTTCTTCAAAACCCGACTGAGTTATTTGAAATTTAGAAATCTGATCTGGTTATGGCTTGGGAAGAGCTTTGGAAAATGACCCAAAGGCTTGGAGGCACA
This sequence comes from Thuja plicata, assembly GCA_018584345.1. Taxonomy (NCBI): domain Eukaryota; kingdom Viridiplantae; phylum Streptophyta; class Pinopsida; order Cupressales; family Cupressaceae; genus Thuja; species Thuja plicata. Next base: position 3,611,551 of record MU223921.1, on the reverse strand, counting down.
TTTTCCCTCCATTTTTTTTAATACATTTTTTCATCTTGTAAGATGAATTCTTTACTTTATCTTCATCAGGTTTGCAATTTGTCAACTGGGTATCTTTATAATTTTCACCATAGTCTCATACATCTTCTTAGCTTTCCATCCATATATTTTTTTCTATTTTTGGACAACATTAGCATAGTAAACTTTAATTTTCTTTACCAGTGTCTTGATTGTCCTCACTAACATATGGCTACCATTTTTTAAATAACTTTTGATATACTTAATCAAATTAGAAATAAATTACATATTATTGTTTTAAACTTGATTCTATACACTTTTAAAAAAAAAATTCATTTTTTATTATTTTGATGCATGTTATGCCCAGTGCACGATAAGGTACCAAATGTTCAGGATGCGATCACTTCAAAAAATCGCAGAAAAACAAAATACACATTAGAAAATTTAAAAAAAATACAGAACTTCTAGATCTCACTCTTACCTATCATCCTACCAAAGGGATTTTAAAAATATTTAATATAACTATATCTTTTGTACTACGCATGGAAACAACTGTTTTACGTTTTTCCAAAAAAATTAGGAACATGTTTTCATGCGCACAAGGTTTGACCCTCTTAATACTATTGGGTTTTAAAAAAAATTAATTTTTTAGAAACTAGATTTAGAGTACTACAATTTTTATTTTTTACACATCTTCTTATTTTGAGTGCATGACCCTCAAACACTTGTTTCAAGATCAAGTTTACCTGATTTCAGAAAAAATCTGTCCACTTGTACCCCCCTTTTTGGTCCACAACATCGTGCACACACCCAGCTCTAATTTTTTATTGTCTACCATGCAATCTTTAGCATATGTATCATGTGAGTACTTATGTAAATCTAATTATCAAAACTTTTTGTTATCTTGTGATATTGCTATCTGGATTTAAGTGTATAGTTTTTTGAGTTAAACTTATTGACTCATGTTTCATCCATGAACTTGACATACACAAATTTCTTATCATGTATAAAACAATATATGGTGCACAACAACAACAAGCATGCAATAACAACAATAACATCATACATAGATATGTATATATATGTATGTATATATGTATATGTATATGTATATATATATATGTGTATGTGTGTGTGTGTGTGTGTGTGTGTGTGTATATATATATATGGTACTATGTGGTAGTCCCTGTTGATGATCATTTCATGAGGAAATATCTTGATGGTTCGCGGACTGCAAGCGAGGGCATCATGCATTGTTTATGAGCTCATTGTTTAATACTGGCATTGTTTACATCTTTGCATTTGGAATGCTTGATTCCATTCTTTTGTTCTTTTGTTCTTTTGTTCTTCATGGACCATTCTTTTTTACACCCGACTACATCTCCCATTAAAATTTCATCAAAACTTTTCATTATCTTGTGATATTTCTATCTGGATTCAAGTGTATAGTTTTTTGAGTCAAACTCATTGACCCATGTTTCATCCAGGAATTTGACATGCACAAATTGCTTATCATGTCACGAAAATCATTGATGTGTTGAAAATGACTTGCAAGAGTGTAGGTGACACATGGTTCAACTCCAATTCATACAATTGGGAGTACCCGTGAAAGTGAGTAGACTCTAAATATCAATATTTCAGCCACAAATATAATAAGGATGAAGCATGATGAGGAATGGAGATAGAAAAGAAGAAATTAACCGTGCATGTAGTGAACATGGAAAAGGGTATAGTAGAGCCTATTCATCTTTCCTGGGTAGTCCTAATTTTTTCAAGCAGAGAAGAAGTAATGAGAGGAATTGTCGAAACATCAACAATTTTTATGAGATTAGTTTGTTAACTGCAGCTGACACAAGGCAATTTGTGAATGTCAAACTATACACTTGAATCTTGATAGCGATATCAAAATTTGACATGTCCCCAACTGTAGATGCCTTTAGATGCATTTCATTGTGTGGTAAGGACTAAAAGTTCCAATCACAACTATGCATATGGTTTCCATCAACTACAGTTAGAACGTTGCACTTACATGTACTGTGATTGACAATAGTCATTTTGCAATTTGATTTGAGATGTTGTCTACATGATTAGTATGTTTCTTTTCATTTAAATTATAATTAGTATGAATGAGAAAAATAACCAACTAAACAAAATGATATGTTGGAATGACAGTGCAATATTTATCGATATAGCGTCGATGGCTTCGGTCAATGTGCATATGTGTCAATTTGGTGTTGGCTCTTGTGTTTTGAAGACTTCATGCACAAAATTTAATCTTGGGCATCCATTTTGGGGTTTACCAAATAGGAAAAAGGTCTGGATATGGAATTATATTTTAATGTTTAAAAGTAATGTGACAAGTTATAATCATTTTAGGAAGAACTAATGTAGATTTGGTATTGTAGGGAAATAGTGGATGTCAATACTTTCGATGGGTTGATGAAACCACATTTACATCTACCACATCTATGTTTATACCAAATGTAAGACATGAGTGCAACTTGTGCAAGGCTTGATAGGCAGCTAGTGCCGCCGAGATTTCTTCAATGGCAAAAGTAGAAATCATGTTTCTACGATGCCTTCTTTGTGTAGTTTGTGCATTACTTTGTTGGGACCATATGCATAAATGTGATTAACAAAGGGCTATTTTAGATACTGAAACTTTTTTATAATTTCATGTAGATACATTGGACATATTTTGATAAACTCATGAACTTATTGTTGTTTATGACTTCGTTATGATTTTCTATATCTTGGATGGGTTTTTGTAAATTTTATCCTTGTTCCTTTTAGAAGTGTATAGCTTGACTATGTACATGCATAATTGTAGATGAGAATCATTAATAGGGTGCCAGACATTGTTAGATCCTTTGGATATAGCCCCATCTTTTCCTTCCTTACAGGTTTTGGATCATACAGGAGCATACTAGATTCAACCTTAGAGATATTGGCAAGGATCACCCAACTTCATAAAACAAGAATGGAAATAGCCCAACTTAAAAGTAGAAGACATACAAACCTTTTTAGTGATCATATTGTGATGATGGTGGAGTTTGATGCTGCTTCAATGACATTAGGCAGTGAGGTAGTATGATGGTGGATTCTAACCTCCTCTATAAACACATCACAGTCCATATGGTGTTAGAAAGCCCAGATGGGTAGAAATTAAAGCAAAAGGTTCTAGAGGCTACTAAGTCTTTTGTACACCTTTTGCTTGGTAATTTGAAGCCATCAATAGAAACTTATAATCCTAAATAATTAGTATACCATTGATGAATTCATAATTATTAATTTAAAGGGAGTTCTCTGATCTGGAACCCCTTTGGTGACGATCCTAATATGCAGTTCCACATAAACACGACACATTCCTTAGAAGACTTTTAATCTCACAACAGTTGAGAAACATAAATGTAGGCACAAACTTTTCCCAGCCTTCCTGAAATTCTAGTTCCACTTTATCTATTCAAGACCATAATTATACATTGAATTTATTCCCATCTGGGGCCTTCTAACACTATATATTCTATGCAGTTGCACGTGCATTCTTGATTCAGAGTGGGAAAATCTTATTTTGGATGCGAGGGAGAGAAGCCAAACACATAAAGAACATGCACATAAACAGGATAGCTAGGAAACATAAATGTAGATATCATAACAGCTAAGAAACACAAATGTAGATATAATGGTCATAATTGTTTGGAGATACAACATAATTGAGTGGTATACCAAGACGATGCAACACAACCACTACTCCTCTAGTTCTAAGTTGGCACTGCAGGATCCAAAAACCATAGATAAGGAATACATTTAGAGAGTAGAGGAGGGCCATAATGACCAAAATAATATAGGATCCCTATATTATTTTGGTCATTATGGCCCTCTTCCTCCGCTCTCTAAATTTATTCCCTATCTATGGTTTTTGGATCCTACAGTGCCAACTTAGAACTAGAGGAGTAGTGGTTGTGTTGCATCATCTAGGTATACCACTCAAATATGTTGTGTCTCAAAACAATTGTGACCATGATGCCTACATTTATGTTTCTTAGCTGTTGTTTCTTAGGATCCCTTATGACCCTTTATGACCCTTTACGATCCCTAAAATGACATCTTAGAGATCTTAAAGGGTCGTAAAGGGTCATAAGAGGCTCCTAGGAGCGGCTAGATGATCTTCCACCTTCACGTGGTTGGCCCTGTTAAGTAGAGAATGTTAAACTATTCTTGAAACAAAGGGAAGCTCAATATTTTAAGGTCCCACTCCATGCAAATGATAAATTGGTTTTTATTTTAAACATAGCATATTGTCACAATTGCAATGGTATTCAGTGGATGACCGATGCTAAAACATTACACATGATGTCCAGATGTCAGAATAGTCTGATAGATGGATGTCACATGTACAAAATATCTGTCACATACCTATCGTAATGGAAACACTCATAATGTGTAATGACGGCATAGTAACCCTCATAGCCGATGCATATTGCAGTGGTCATGACCGTCGCAATAATGACAGACATAGCCACCATCGGTGATTTCAACACCAAAACTACAACACTGGTTTGTATCGCTTTCCCAATGGAGTAGTATCATAATTGAGATGCATAGCCATCAAAAAGAGGTCTCAAATTTACTAGTACATAATGCAATTATATCAACATGATCATTGGTTTCAAGTGTGAAACCCCACAATCAATGGTCTAACATCGTAAGTTTGAGGTTAAGTACAGGTGAACAAAATATAACAGTTACAAAAGATGCTCACTGAAACCTCACAATAGGAGATTAATTCAACATGTGTCATCTTGTTGTGTCACGAGGATTTTCCACGTCTACTTAGGTTACAAAATCTGAAGGAAAGAATGCATACCACAACATCATGGGCATATTTTCTCTCATCTTGTCACTGTTGCAGGTTTGCATTGGGCCATCTGAACTAAAAGAAAATATGACCAATGGTTCTGTTTTAAAATTGTATTCAAGAGATTCTCAATGGTTCTTATTCATATGATCATTGCATGAAGCTTCTACATTGACAATGGATGCTCAAAATAGCAGCCTAGATTTGATTTTCAATGGTTAGAAAAAGATTTAACAAGAAGAGAGGTTGATATTGAACGCAAATATACTTCTAGAGTCTCTTTTGCAAACCTATCAACTCCAAGAGGTACCATAACTTCCTCTAGACTCTACACATGTCTCCTCATACCTATTTATCACTTCAAGATGACTTTTTCTCTCTTATAAGGCACATCACACCAACTTGTTGTAGGATTTTCTTTAATGCGGGGTCACTTTGTTGCCTAAAGTTTGCATTCATTAGGTCACTTCATTTCAACTTCAAGATCAAGATAGAGTCCATAGATCAAATTTTGATCTAATTTCTATGATCTATTTTCCCTATAGCCTAGCCTTAATCTAGTGAGGATTTTCTTCCCCATGCCTAGCCTGAGTTATCTTATCTCTTTAAAAAGAAATCTTGAATAATTTTATTGATGTCACATGTAGTTATAGCTAGAAGGATATAAAATTTTGAATTTAGGTGCATCACCTCCTTTTTAGTTTTTGCATTCCTTCTTCCTCTTTTCCGTAAAAAAATGTTAGATTAGGTTAGAACTAGGATTCGGGTGTTAGGTTAGTTGAACAAATTGGTTGAATTAAAAAAAAGGATTATCTTGAGAAATCATACGTTGATGTATCTTTTATAATCGATTAATTATATGTAATGAGTGTAGTGTAATAGGTTGATATTTAAACCTCTTAAAACCATTATTTTATCTTAATCAAAATATAATTTATAAAAAGGTTTAATTAAAATATTAATCAATAAAGTATTAAATTTCCTAGATGTTTTAAAATGCTTTGAGTATGGACTTAAGGAGGTTTGAATTATAGATTATTATTTAAGTCTATTTATTGGAATTAAAATGATTGTCTAATTTGAATATTAATAAAATCGTATATATTCGCAGTTAATTAATGCTAGGTAGGAGCTCATAGATATTAAGTAAAGATGTTCAAAAATGAATTCATTTTGGATTTTTCTCCATAGGCCTAAACCTAACTTAGTTAGATTGTAGATACTAATCTAGTTAATGTTAAAGATTGACATTGAGGGTCAAACACTCTTCAACACTTAGATGACCATACATAGTCATCATAGACAACATATGTCCACTCAAACCTGTTCAAGGTTCTAAAATTGTACCTGCATACCTAACTTAGAGATCTTTAGAGACATGAGCACATGTCTACATAATTAACTTTAGTCTTTAGAAAAAAAATTGTAGTTGTGTTCTGCCCAAATTTTTGGCATGACAACTTCAAGTGTTAGGTTAGTTGAACAAATTGGTTGAGTTATTTTAACGCAGTTTGTTTCTTTGGTTTACCATGACATGTTGCATTGGTTCAATTCTACACCTTGATTGGAAATTAAGCTATCCTTCTTTGGAGATTCAACCTTGGTGCAAGGCCCAACATTTGGATTTATTTTCCATGTTTCATAAGGTTTCTTTGGGTTCAAATACCAATAAATGGTGCAAATGTTTCTGACTATAATTTTGGGAACATCTGATGGGACAAAGATACAAAGTCATTCAAGAACATCCACTAGTTATACCACAATTTTTGGCATGCCTAGTGGGACTATCCTTGAAGTAAATAAAAAAATCCCATTGGTTATCTAGTATAATTTTCATTCATTGAGAGCTTGGGTATTATTATTGCCATCACTATCCTTTAGAGGAAGCTATTTAAACACCACGGTGACTCCAAGTTCAAAATCTACTAGTTTCAAGGAATACAAGTCTTGGTATGTGTAGACATAAAATATGATATTCCAAGTTTTGAAGTTTTTTATGAGATTTTAGTCTATTTGAATGTCTAATCATGAAGTCATTTTTTAGAAATGTATATTATTCTCCCCATATCATGATTCTCCCCCTACACCCTCCTATTACCCATGCCAACCTAAGCCACAACCCTATTTTTTTCAAAAACCCATGTACAACATCAAATGGATATCCATTTGCACCTTCCCTACCTATTGATGAGCTTTATAATTCTATAATTGGAAAAATTGGCAGAACAATGCAACATAAAATACATTAAGTGAATTACTTCCCCATTTCATGAATTGCACAATATGAAGGAAGTATATATAATTGGCTCAAGAGGCGACTCAAGTTCTAATTGACAGTATGTTATGTTCTTCAATAAATATTTAATTGAAATGAAATTGGAATGGTTTTGTAATGTAATTTAGAAAATACACTAAAAAGTTGATCAAAACAAATTTATAAAAACTAATATCGAGATGAAACTGATGGAAATGAACAAATTAGAAGACAAAACTGACCACACACAAAATTTTTAGTGAGAAATGGTAAGAATAGAACAAAATTTTGTGTTTTCCTAGGTATAAAGAGGGAATCAATCTATTCCCTAGATTTTTAAATAAAGTTTTCCCAGAATCTGAGAATATTCATGTACTACCCAGAAAAGTTCTCACAACTTGGTAACTTGTTCTTACACATACAAAAATAGGGAAGAAGGTTGGGAAAAGGGGTTTTCCTTGGTCAAACCCCTGTTTTGGAATCAAGTTTGAAATATTATTCAAACTTCATAAAGGAAATAATGTAAATGGTAATTTTTTTATTTAATTTGCATAAATCCCCATGAACGGATGTAGAAATCACTCAAATTTATGGAGATGTTTGAATTTTCTTAGAATGTAGATATGTTTGATAACCACATGAGAGAGAGAGAGAGAGAGAGAGAGAGAGAGAGAGAGAGAGAGAGAGAGAGAGAGAGAGAGAGAGAGAGAGAGAGAGAGAGAGAGCGCACNGAGAGAGAGAGAGAGAGAGAGAGAGAGAGAGAGAGAGAGAGAGAGAGAGAGAGCACCCTTGAGAAGCCAGTTAGTTCGTTATCTCACGTTGATTTTGGTGTGTGAAAGTGTCAAAGACCCTCTTGAAGGGAACTATAATTATATAAGGTCATGTGGACCAAGTGTGGTGTGAAGTAGTTCTTAGTTTGTGCTCTTTGCTAGGTTAAAGTACTTCAAATTGTCTCATTAATTGCACTGTACTTGATAATGTTGTCAAGTGAAAAGTGGATTTTTTTCATGTCTTTAGGGTCCTATGATGCCCTAAAGGGCGTAACTAAGGTTAGATAGGTCAGATTAGTGTTAAAACACTTGAAAAGTGCAAATTTGAAAAAAATTTGTAAAGATATTGCTATGCAACATTAGCAACTTTTCAAAAGTTGTCGACAACATTTTGGTTGTTTTAAGGGTTTCAGTGTTTAAGTTGGATTAAGTTAATAAAAGGAGGGAGGCACATGTGTTGAGGGGTTATAAGGAAGGAAAACCCTAATTTGAAGGTTTGGAAGTCATTTGTACAGTACTGAGTTTGCAACAGAGTTTTTGGTTTTTCTGATAGAGCAGCAGAATTGAAGAAACATTGTTCATTCTGGTTATGCATGGATTAGTTTTAGGACTGTGACCATTGGAGATCATTTTTAGGCATGTGATATAGTGTTTTCAATTACTATTTTGTTTTGTAGTTTTTTTTCATTTGTATTTTGTAAATACCTTGTGTTTGTACGGTTATCTGTCCAATTTTGACAGTGTGGCAAAGATGTAGACCTAGTTCCATTTCCCACTGTAGATTTTGTAAGAAATTTTGGGGATGGAGAATAGGGTCCTTGAGCTTCAAGAATCCAAAAGATGGAGCTCTAGGAGTGAGTGCACCTATTTTTAGAGTCTTTCCCTAGGTGAGCTATGAATGAAAGCCCAGTTAGGAAGACTGTGATTATATGTTTAGGAAATGTAGGAGGAATGAGTTCATGAGCCAAGAAGGCCATGGATGTGATGGTATGTGTTGTGTAGGTACTTAGGAACAAGGAGGAGTTCCCAAGAAACCTTCTTAACAATTTTTGAAGCCAAAGACCACAGACTGGTCTAGAAACAAGCAAAAAGCCCTATTTCTGAAACAAGGTGTATAGACAGAGTTGGGACCTAAGACCAAGAAAATATTGGAGGCATAGTATCACCTATAAATGCAAATTCCTAAATTATAGGAGGCCTAATTGGTGAGAAAGGCTACAAGGCCTAAAAGATAGGAAACTAGAAATCGATGGAAAAAGGTTGAACATGGTAAGTTAAGATGCAATTTTGGAGTCATGAATGAAGGTGAATGAAGCCCCTAACCTCTTACAATACAAACTTGTGATTAGGGCTTAAAGAACATAGATGAGGAAGTGTTCTTATGGTGGAGAAAGATGAGAATCTAACAAGATAGGAAGATTCTTGGAGAAGGGAAGGAAGTGGTTCTTTCAAGGTATTAGAGGGTGGATTGAGGAAACCCTAAGAGGTCCTAGGAGTGACCTAAGTTGAGTTCAAGACAATTGAGGAGGTAGCTAGGAGTCTCCCTATTAGAGTGGTATCAGAGCATAGGTTCAAGATTTTGGATAAGAAGTGTTGCAGCTAGTGGATGTTGTAGACAGAAGAATCAAGTGCATCTAGAGAGATGGTGACCAATGCCAAATTGGCCAAGAAAGTTGAAGAACAAGAAGATGAAAATAGACTGCTAAGAGAAAGATTGAGTCAACTAGAGAAAATATTAGGAGAATTCCAAGATAAGGCAGATAGAGTGAAGGACAAGGTAGACCAAAATGGAGAAAAGGAAGCTAAGGAGAAGGATTTGGACTTTGAGGAAGAAGAACCTACTCCTGACCCTGTCTTTCCAGAGGAACCTTTCTTGAAGGCACTCAAGGACTTAAGTGGAAAAGCTTTGGAGGGTGTGCCACTTTTTAGTGGACAGATGGATGCTAATCTAGTCATGGACTGGATAGATAGTCTTGAGAATCACTTTGAATGTGATGGTGTGACAGATGCTCAAAAGTTAAAGGTGGCTAAGTCAAGGTTGAGAGGACCAGCACTTACCTGGTGGAAGTATGTTCAGACTGAGAGAAAGAAAGAGGGAAAGAACCCTATTGTTACATGGAAGGGCATGTTAGCTAAGTTGAAGAAAACTTACCTTCCAGATGATTATGAAGTTTAGATGCATAGAAAGAGATAAAACCTCAGGCAAAAAGACCTTGATGTTCAAGCATATATTGAGGAGTTTCAAAAGTTGTGCTTAAGGTCAAAGATAGTGGAGGATGAGTCTATTAGATTGGCTAGGTTTCAGAATGGACTAAAATAGTCTATCCAAGAAGAGATGAGTCTCACTACCCTAAAAAGTGTGAGACAATGCTATCAAATGGATTTAAAGATAGAAGAGAAAAGCAAGAGGAAACATGATGAGACCTCAAGGGGAAGAGGTAGAGGAAAAGAAAATAGGGGACATAGAGGTAGCTTTGCAGGCAGAGGCAGTCAATATAGATCTCAAGGATAATCCAAATTGATTTAGATAGTCAATGAGACCAATGGAAGAGGAAGTATGAGTAGAGGCAGAGGTTTCCAAGGTGGAGGAAGAGGCATATTTGGAGGTTCAAGCAGAGCTTCACATTTTTCCAATATGAAATGTTTTCATTGTAATCAACTAGGCCATCCAACCTATAGATGCCCTGAGAAGGCTTCTACCTCACATGGTGAGAAGAGGGTAAATTACATAGCCCAAGAAGAGACTAACAATACTAAAGCTCTTGAAATTAACCTTGATTCAAAGAATGGAGAGATTCTAATGATTCAGAGGATACTCATTAAAGAGCCTGTCAAGGAGGAAGAAAAGCAAAGGAGGGCACTTTTCACAGTAAGGTGTAAAATACTTGGCAAGGTCTGCAAAATGATTATAGGCTCAGGGTCTACAGATAATATTATCTCAGAGGAGGTAGTTAGAAAGTTAGGATTCACCAAATTACTCCATACAAACCCTTATAGAGTCACATGGTTGAATAAGGGACATCATGTTCTTGTCAATGAGCAAGCATGGGTTGATTTCTCCATAGGGAAATATGTGGATAGGATCTTATGTGATATACTCCCAATGGATGCATGCCACCTACTCTTAGGTAGGCCATGACAATTTGATAGGAAGACAATTCATGATGGAGAGAAGAACTCTTATTCTTTCAAGAAAGATGGGGTCACATATAGAATTTAGTCACTCATGGATGATGAGGGGTCTACATCAGCATGACCTAATGTCTTATTAAAAGGAGGTAAAGAGTACATGTAGGCACTAAAGAGTGGAGAAGGAACACACTATGCTATCATGATTAAGCCTAGTGAAGAGAAGAAGGTGGAACAAGCACCATTACCAAAAGCAGTGCAAGAGTTATTGAAGGAGTTTAAGGACATAGTTAGTGATGGTTCACCTGCAATGTTACCACCTCCTAGAGCAATAAGTCATCATATTGAATTTATAACAGGAGCATCTCTACCAAATAAAGCTGCATACAAGGTGATTACTGATCAAAACAAGGAGATAGCTAGGAAAGTCCAAGAAATTCTTGACCAAGGTCTAATTAGACAAAGCATTAGTCCATGTATGGTACCAGTGGTTCTAGCATCAAAGAAGGGAGGTAAGTGGAGGCTTTGTACTAATTCAAGGGCAATTAATAGGATCACTATAGGGTACAGATTTCCCATCCCTAGGATTGAAGATCTTATGGATTGTTTGGGAGGAGAAAGGTACTACACCAAATTGGATTTGAAGAGTGGGTACAATCAGATTAGAATTAAGGAGGGAGATGAATGGAAAACAAAATTCAAGACTATAGAAGGGCTCTATGAATGGTTGGTCATGCCCTTTGGACTTAGCGATGCTCCAAGCACCTTTATGAGGTTGATGAATGAAGTGTCGAAGGACTACATAGGAAGATTTGTAGTTGTGTACCTTGATGATATCCTCATTTTTAGTAAGACCAAGGAGGAACACGTCCAAAATTTGAAGATTGTGATGAAGAAACTTCATGAGGAGAAGTTGTCCATTAATTTTGAGAAGTGTGAATTTATGAAGCAAGAGTTGATCTATCTTGGTTTTGTGGTGTCTCAACGAACCTTAAAGATGGATCCTAGAAAAAGTGAAGAAATATTAAGCTGGCCTACCCCTACATGCAGCACTGAGGTAAGGAGTTTCCATGGACTTGCCCAATTTTATAGTAAGTTCATTAGAGGTTTTAGTGAAATATGTGCACCAATATTAGATACAGTAAAAGGTGGAGTGAAAACTAAGTTCAAATTGACTCCAAAGGATGGTAAAGGTTTTGAGTGGTTGAAAAAGAGAGTGACTACACAACCTATTTTGGTTTTGCCAAAATTTGATAAGTTATTCACCCTTGAATGTGATGCAAGTGGCATAGCTGTTGGAGCAGTATTGAATCAAGAGAATAGGCCAGTGGCATTCTATAGTAAAAAATTGAATAAGGCTAAGAAGAGGTATTCTTCTTATGACTTAGAGTTATATGCATTGGTGCAATCCTTCAGAAAGTGGAGGCACTATCTACTACCAAAAGAATTTGTGGTTTATATTGACAACAAAGCTTTGAGCTTTATCAATTCTTAGGAGAAGTTGAGAAATAGACATCTCAAATGGATGGAATATTTGCAGGCCTACACCTTCACTATCAAACATAAGAAAGGGCAGTTGAATAAGGTGGTTGATGCTTTGAGTGAGAGACTCTTGACAGTCCAAGAGGTACAGCTGCAAAGTATAGGTTTAGAGAGCTTCAAGGAGCTTTATGAAGGAGATGAAGACTTCTTAGAAGCATACAAGGTATGTAAAGATTTAAAAAAACATTTCCATAGTCAATTTGTAGACTATACTATTCATAATGATCTCTTTTTTAGAGGAGGACAATTATGCATTCCTAAGGGATCTATGAGGGAGAATGTTATCCAAGAGAAGCACAATGGGAGTTTAAGTGGGCATTTTGGCCAAAACAAAACACTAGAACTAGTGCAAAGGTTCTATTATTAACCTAGGATGCAGAAGGACATCAAGAATTATGTAGAGCAATCCTTGGTTTGTAAAAAAGCTAAAGGTACCTCATATAATTTAGGGTTGTACGAACCCCTACCCATTCCTAATAGGCCTTGGGAATGTATTAGTATGGATTTTGTGGTTGGGTTGCCTAGAAGCAAGATTGGTTTGGATAGTATATTTGTGGTGGTAGATAGGTTTAGCAAGATGAGCCACTTCATTTCTTGCAAAACCACCCATGATGCCAGTCATATTGCACATTTGTTCTTTAAAGTGGTGGTATGGATTCATGGCTTTCCCCTAAGCATAGTATTTGACAAAGATGTAAAATTTATGGGTCATTTTTGGAAGACCTTGTGGACAAGGTTAGGGACAAACCTATCATTTGGGTCAGCCTACCATCCCCAAACTGATGGTCAGACTAAATTTATTAACAGGGTGCTAGGTAATCTCCTTAGATGATTGACAAAGGAGTATGGAGTGATGTGGGATCAGATGTTACCATAGGCAGAATATGCCTATAATGACAGTGTTAATAGGAAAATAGGAAAAATCCCATTTGAAATAGTTTATGGGCTACACCCTAGAGGTGTGTTGGACTTAAGACACTTTGAAAATGAAGAAGGCAAGAGTGCATATGCAAAGGACTTCACTCAATCAATGAAATAAGTTCATGACCAAGTGAAGAAGCAACTCCAAGAGACTACACAAAAATAGAAATCCAAAGTTGATGAAGAGAGGAGAGATATTTAGTTTTCTATGGGTGACCTTGTGATGGTACATTTCAACAAATCCAGGTTGTAGAAGGGTGTCCCCATCAAGCTTCAAATGAGGAGGATAGGTCCTTGTAATATTCTTGCAAAATATGGACAAAATGCCTATAGAATAGACTTGCCATCAGATTTGGCATTATCACCTATCTTTAATGTGCAATATTTGGTGATGTATAAAGGGCCTACATCAGTACAAACTGAATCATATTCAGATAGTAAGGAAATAACACAAGATGTTTAGATTTCCCCTACACCAAAACCAGTAGTTGTGAAGGTTTTAGAATCTAGAGTGAAGAAAAAGACCAGGATGGGAACTTACATGGAGCATCTCATTCAATGGAAAGGAAAGTCAGAGGCTAAATCTACTTGCATAGCTGAGAATGAATTCAAGAATAAAAGAGTTGATCCTAAGCTCCTATCACCAGAGGTGACTTAAGTTCTTAGCCTTGGCAGTATGGTGCAGGAGCACCATTAAGAAGCCAGTTAGTTGGTAGTCTCATGTTGATTTTGGTGTGTGAAAGTGTCAAATACCCTCTTGAATGGAACTATAATTATATAAGGTCATGTGGACCAAGTGTGGTGTGAAGTAGTTCTCAGTTTGTGCTCTTTGCTAGGTTAAAGTACTTCAAATTGGCTCATTAATTGCACTGTACTTGATAATGTTGTCAAGTGACAAGTTGATTTTTTTCACGTCTTTAGGGTCCTATGATGCCCTAAAGGGCCTAACTAAGGTTAGATAGGTTAGATTAGTGTTAAAACACTTGAAAAGTGCAAATTTGGAAAAAAAATGTAAAAATGTTGCTATGCAACATTAGCAACTTTTCAAAAGTTGTTGACAACATTTTGGTTGTCTTAAGGGTTTTGGTGTTTAAGTTGAATTAAGTTAATCCAAAGAGGGAGGCACATGTGTTGAGGGGTTATAAGGAATGAAAACCCTAATTTTAAGGGTTGGAAGTCATATGTACGGTACTGAGTTTGCAACAGAGTTTTTGATTTTTATGACAAAGCAGCAAAATTGAAGAAACATTGTTCATTCTGGTTGTGCATGGATTAGTTTTAGGAATGTGACCATTGGAGATCATTTTTAGGTGTGTGATAGAGTTTTTTCAATGACTAGTTTTTTTTTTAGTTGTTTTTCATTTTCATTTTGTAAATACCTTGTGTTTGTACAGTTTACTATCCAGTTTTGACAGTGTGGAAAAGATGTGGACCTAGTTCCATTTCCCATTGTAGATTTTGTATGCCCTCTTTGGGATGGAGAATAGGGTCATTGAGATTCAAGAATCCACAAGCTGGAGCTCTGGAAGTGATTGCACCTATTTTTAGAGTCTTTCCCTAGGCGAGTTGTGAATGAAAGCCTGGTTAGGAAGATTATGATTATGTGTTTAGGAAATGCAGGAGGAATGAGTTAATGAGTGAAGAAGGCCATGGATGTGATGGTATGTGTTGTGTAGGTACTTAGGAACAAGGAGGAGTGCCCAAGAAACCTTCTCACAAAGTTTTAAAGCTAAGACCATAGACTGGTCTAGAATCAAGCAAAAAGCCCTATTTATGAAACAGGGTGTATGTACAGAGTTGGGACCTAAGACCAAGAAAATATTTGAGGTATAGTATCACATATTTGAACTTCCAAAACACATTTGTGGGTTCTTTGAGAAGTTTCACCTAGAAATGCAAATTCCTGAATTATAGGAGGCCTAATTGGTGAAAAAGGCTACAAGGCCTAAAAGATAGGAAACTAGAAATTGATGGATAAAGGATTGAACTTGGTAAGTTAAGACCCAATTTTGGAGTCATGAATTAAGTTGAATGAAGCCCCTAACCTCCTGCAATACAAACTTGTGATTAGGGCTTAAAGAACATAGATGAGGAAGTGTTCTAGTGGCGCAGAAAGATAAGAACCTAACAAGATAGGAAGATTCTTGGAGAGGGGAAAGAAGTGGCTCTTTCAAGGTGTTAGAGGGTGGATTGAGGAAACCCAAAGAGGTCCTAGGAGTGACCTAAGTTGAGTTCAAGACAAATCAGGAGGTAGCTAGGAGTCTCCCCATCAGAGAGAGAGAGAGAGAGAGAGAGAGAGAGTATTTACTTCAATTTGATGGATTTTGATGAAATGGGGACTTTGAGATCTTCAATTGGATGCTTGGATTCAAATCTTGAATCTAAATCCTGAATTTCTCTTGAAATCTTGTTCACTTGATTCCCAAAATGATTGGACTTGATTAACTAATAGAAGGATCCAATTATGCAAATGGAGGAGATATGAAGTCATTTAATACTAAATCCTCAAATTTAGGATTTAATTTTTATCTATGCAACCACATTTAAAAACCTCATAAGAAGACCCTAGCATCAGGCTTGGGGTTAAATCTAGGCCCAAAAACATAGGAACAAATCATCACTGGAAATGTTGTCTATGAGAAATTAACTCAAATTTCATCATGACATCAGAAACAATGAATAGGTGTGGGAAAAGAAGAATCATGTCACATGGATCAAGCATAATGGTCATTTGAATCTCAAAATAAAAAAAATGGGGCTTAATAGGTCCTAAAGACTTCCAATTATGGGTGCTAAAATTTTAGGGCTATATGATTAGCCCCCACATTAGCGGGAGTATGAGACATTCTCATGCTCATGGTAAAGGAGATCAATGCATAAGAATAATCTTATCAAGTTCAAGGAGAGAAAGAAACATCAAGCCCCCAAGTTACCCAAGCCTTCATCAAATCTTAAACTAAGATAAGAGAGGAATTGCTTGGAAGAAAGAGAAATAGAAATGAGAGAGAAAAAGAATGATCAATAGCCTAGTAAGGGATTTCCCTACCATGGATCAAACAAAGGAAATAATTGCAAAAGATGTCTTCCAAGGTCCAACAAGCTATTTTATGCTAGTCAATCCATAAAAAATGACCAGTCCTTATCGAAAAAAATATTTCCATTAAGGGATCTGACAAGATAATGATCAAACCTAAGAAAATAATTATCTCATTAGGGATCAATAAAAGTGATAAGGCCTAATGAAAGCATTGTCTCCTTAGGAATCAAATAAGGCAGATCAGGTCTAAGAAAACCACTACCCCCTTATACATGAAAGAAAAGTAATCAAGCCTAAGGAGATCATTTTATCCTTAGGGATCTAAGAAAAGTGATCAGGCCTAAGGAAAGAATTGTCTCCTTAGGAATCAAAGAAGGAGGACCATCTATGAGAGAAAACAACAAAGAGAGATAACAAATTAAAAAGAACAAGAAAGGTTAGCCAAGAGATGTCAAAAATCATGTTTCTGAATCAAACAATCCAAATTCATCAAACAAACATCCATATAGGAAAGGGGTACAATAAGAATAGAGAACAAGTGACCAATTTTAATCCCATCTTCATAATGAAACTTTGTATTTGATCTCCCATGTGCACAAAAAAACTAATCTAGCATTATATTGTCCTGTCAAAAATCAAATTAGATCACTAGAGATCCTACTATGTGTGCAAGGAGTCAATCCTTCCCTCTACTAAGGTGATGAAATAGTTTCCACCTATCTGCTAGACTACACAGGTGAGATTCGTTCCATAGCTGACCGGATAGAGCCTTGCTTCTAGCCAAACATCTATAGCCCCCAAAAGGTTATCACCTTGAAATTCATTAACATGGATTTACTTCTAATTAGGCACTGATAGCCCCAATAGATTTTTTAACATTACGTGAGTTTTGCATTTTTGTACTCTTTATTTTACTTTATAATTTTCTTTTATTTCAATTTCTACCTCTTTGGCTTTAGTATGCAATGAATGACTATGACATCATCATTCTAGGTTGGCTACCAAGGTGGTAGCATAAAATTCTCTAATTTTTCACCCAGTGGATAGAAGAAGGACATCTCAACACCATTACCACAAGTATTAAAATAAGGACTGTGTGAAATCCAGCTAGATATCATAAATTTCATAAAATTATAGATAATAATGATAAATGCAGAGATATAACATGTTAGTACACAAGAATATTAAAAACACTATAATATTTTAAACCATAATTAAATGCAGTTACCTTTTATCAGGATTCAAGGAGTACAAATCTCCTCTAATGGGACCATCATTAGCCAAAATTGGGCTTGTAGTTCTAGGAAATAGATAGATGGAAATCCTTAGGAAATGGGCAAAGTACTTTTGCAAAATAATGTGATATTCTATCTAGTGTAGAGTACATGCGAAATTCCTTGAGAGGTGGTAAAATTATCTATAAAAGGGAAATGTATTCGAAAGGTGGCATAAGCATCTATCAGACATTGAGAGCTGAGGGTGGGTGATTATCCTATGTAGCCAAGAGATATGGATACAACCATAAGATGGACCTACCCATTGCCTCAGGATCTCTTCCTAGGACACATAAATAATGATAGGCTAGCCGCATTAGTTAGGATGGGTGATAATCTAGTCCTCACTGTGATAAAATATGTTGGGAAAAGACTTTCTGCATAGTGAGGATCATTTCCATCTTAACACATAAATCTCATCTAGGTTTGTGGGCTCTCTATTAGATTTGGGGGAGTCTAGGGACATGATTAGCTTCCTCATAGTGGGTATGTTTGGAAAATTTATTTGCATGGGGCTTGAGACTATCCTTGGTGTGGCTCGTGATGGTGTCCGGTTTCCATTAGAAATCGACTTGAAGATCTACCTAGAGATAGGAGCGAAGGTGCATTTTTCTCCTTTCTTTATGACTTTTTACTTCTGGCCTCTCGACATCCATTATTTTTATGCATGGAATGGGGTCAATTTTCTTAATAAATACCTAGACCCATATGTGGAAATGGAAAAGGAGGCAATAAAAGACTTCTACCAAAGGTTTTTGTTTGAGAAATCTTGGGATTCGCCTACAGAGTAAAGAAAAAAAAGTTTTTTTTAATTTAGAAAATCACTTAGGGGGGGAAAAAGATGACTCAGGAGAAGAAAAACCTAACTATGGAGATACCTAACCCATACCCCCCCTAAAAAAAATGCTTTAAAAATAAAAGAAATCCTATGATATATAAAATTTAAATGATGAAGAAAATATTGTTAGTTTTTTGAAAAACAAATATGTACATAGATACCACAGATAAATATAATATGTTATTTTTTATCACTTTATATTAGTTTCTACATATGATTTTCTTGTCATATATTTATTTGAACTCTTAAATTATTTAGGTCTTAAAATAAATCTTTAATGTTTGGGTTAAATAATTGAAATGTCACAACAAAGGGCCTCACCATAGTACATAGAATGATGATGGAGAAGAGGATACCTTTCTAAGAATGTGCATGGGAAAACTGGAAAAACCCTGTTGCATTGTAATGCTTTCTCTTAAAAGACAAATGGGGTTAGTGCAACATAAAATAAAATCACTGTTTAAAATTTTAGAAGTTGTATAAATGAAAGTAATAATCATGAAATACCCACTGTGACTAATAAGTGAATAAAAAATATACATGGGACATCATAAATGTGTCACCATACACACTAGCACTTATTAAAAGGAAAACCAACCAACAAAGAAAACTAAACTATTTATATTAACTTAACAACTGAACTTTTTACAAGAACCCATTTACTGGACTTGAGAAATAGCTACCCGTATGACCTATCTTTTTCTTTTCAATTAATGGATGTAGTGTATTATATAAAAATAAAGATAACATGGGTATTAACCTTCTTGAGTGTCATATGTTAGAGGTGATGAGGTCATGATTTGACTTGCATACTTCTCCTAAGATCACATGAGATGGCGTCTCAAGATCTTTGACAAGACTATCTTCCTGGTTTGACATAGGGATAAATTCAATGGGATGTAAAGAAAATGGTTCTGAATAATATATGATTGGGCACCCGCTGACCTCTTTCAAAGGAGTTTTGAAAATTGGCATGTTGGTGTTCTCTTGGGGCCTAGAGATTTTTGAATCTATTATCTGGGGTGCAAGGGATCATTCCATCCAGATAGTCAGAGTACATTCATCAAGAGAAGAACAAAAGGCTTCTATCTCCTCCTATAATTGCATGGTTTCATTCTCTAATTTTATTTTCTCATTCAGTGGCTTAGGGAGAGATTCCCAAAGTTACACTTCTTCCAAATAAGTTTCCACAACCTCAAAAACTTTCTGAATAGGAATCTCCAAATATTCAACAAAACAAAGGAGCTAAGAAAAGAGAAGAATTAGATCATTAGCATTTGAATATAGTAGGGGATGGATATATTCTTTGTGGGTCTCTTTGAATTGTGTCACCTATGGCTCCTACTAACTTTGTTCATTTTCTACTTTGATCACCAAACCTCCAGTCCACCCTTCAATAGTGAAATCATATCTGATAGAAAGGACTGGAAAGAGAACTTCAAAAAATCCCTCCAATCAAGTTCATCTCCCATTGGAAATGAAACTTTTGGAACCTCTGTTAGTAATAATTGAGAGGGGGGGGGGGGTGAATCAATGGCCTCAAAAATTAATCCTTAAATCAACCCTTAAAACTTATAACCACAAATTATGCCTCTAGTTATCTTTTGTCCTACAAGATGAATGCCTTGAAATAATTATAACAAATTACTACCTATCAGATCTTTGTTAAACCTTCTTTTGTATGTTTACCGATAAGCAATCATCTATTTACCGAAACACAGTAAATAAACAAAGTATACCGATCAATCCAGAATTGCATATGTGAAATGTAAAATAGTAAATTAATGAAACATAGACACATAACACATGGATTTTTAACATGGAAATCCTATTAAGGGAAAAACCACTGGGACCGGTACCCCAAATTTTCACTCTTTTGAAGTGAGCTCTATTAGGAGCCAACCCTGTTAAAGGTTACAAACACAATGTTAGGTGTGACCTTGTTAGAAGATTTAAAAGATAGTTTGTCACCTAGTATATGGCATCTAATGCTACCATCCTTGATCAAACACTCACTTGGCTTGTCAATAGGTATCGGGCATATCCAATGCTACTTTCTATGATCAAACTTTTTGATACTCCTTGGGATGTATCTCAATTGTAGAAGACTTTTAAGTCCTTCTCGGTTAAGAGACTTGATGCTTCAATGGTTAAACTGAAACATTAAATTATTTGTTCACACATACAACTTAATTGCAGATTTTCAAAATTATTGTAAGAACATTACCTCTCTGATCAATATAATCAATTCAATACCTTTTCTCCACACTATATTTCTCTTTGATGCTGTCTCACTATTCGTCGGTGTCTGCAGAATCTAGCTCTTTCCTCTAGCTTGTTGATCAAGTATGAATGAAGAATATCTTCTCCTTTAGAATCTCCTTAGCATCTTTTCTCTTCTCTCTTTTTCACCCCACAATTCATAATGAATTGGGTTTGTCTCTTTATAGACATCATTTACCTTTTCTTGGCTTTCTTGATTCTTGGTGTGATCCACAATTCACACCAGTTAGATTTAAAGAAAAACTCCAATTTTATCTCAAAGAGATCTTCTCGCCAACTGGACAAATCAGCTTTAAATAATTTACTTATCCTTGGCTTTATCTGGATGATTAAAACAATGATAAGTATCAGTAAAGTCTATCTTTAGCTCTTGGTAGCTATGCATTTTGTCATTTTCTAAACTCTTTGTTCTGTCAGTCAACACTTTAGTTAGTCATTGGTGATAACTGACTGTTCCATTGGTGTGACTTCAGTCGTCATCGGGAACTCTGTCCTTTGTATTTTGCATCAGGAAACACTGTGTTTTTCTCATCGGGAAACACTGTAACTTTGGTCATTGGTAATGCTAGGATTTTCCTTGTCGGGTAACACTGTGACTTTTCTCTTTTACACTGACCATCAGTGTGCACTCCATCGATGTATACAGTCAGTCCATGAATACTTTACTTATATGCATTACTGATAGCATAGCCTTGATTCATCAATTCTTTGAAGTCTTCAGTAGTATGTCCATGACCATACAGATTATATCAAGTTGACATCAATGACAATACATTAACTAATTTAATGCCTTGCATGATCATCAACTTAACATTTTCAAACATTCAATCAGTTACATTTCATCAACTTCTTCATATAGAAACCGATCCTCCATAAAATTTTTTTCTATCAAACACAGTCCCTCTACCAAGGCACAAAGCATGGCTAGGAATACTAGAGGACACTCTGCTACTTTTCAAATCTTAATGATCCTCAACTCATGCTAAAGATAGAAAAAAAATCTTCCATGCACTAGGAAATGGATCTGCATCATAATGTTGAGGAGGAACCCAATCAAAAAAGTTATAGTAACTTGGGTGCATACCCTAACTGGACCCCAACTTGTGCTTGTCATGTTCACTTTCTTGCTACATTCCCATTGGAAAAAAAAAAGCATGCACTGACTATGGAGGATCCATTTAAATTTTTCCCACCAAGCATAGTAGGAAAAAATATTGATCCCTTAAATTGGCTTATACATCTTTGAGGGGCAGTTTCAAAAGTGTTGTAGGACAAGGATGGTGTGTGTCCTACAACACAACCTCTTGGGTTGTATAGAAGCCAATTCTTCTTTTAGTGTTTGGGGAAAAGGAAAAAGACAACCTTCATCAAACAACCTAAGCTAAGGGGAGGAAAAATGTCGACTCAAAGCTTTTTTGGATGGGCTAAGAATTTTTCAAGTTCTATTTTTAGGGGTTTGACCTTCCTAGTAATATTTTTTGTCTTGTCACTGACTCACGACATGGTGCACCACATTCCCTTCATTTTTGGTAGGAGAATGAGAAGCCAAAGTCACTAAACACAAGGATCACACATTCATATCCTACCAAGGGAGGCATATGCTGATGACATGTAACTGATTGAATGTTTGAATATGTTAAGTTGATGATCATGCAAGACATTAAATCAGTTAATGTATTGTATTTTCATTGATGTCAACTTAATGTAATCTGTATGCTCATGGAAATATTGCCAAAGACTTCAAAGAACTCATGAATCAAGACTATGTTATTAGTAATGCATATAAGTCAAGTATTCACTTTAGTGATTACATACACCGATAGAGTGCACCCGATGGACAAAGTAAAAGAACAAAGTCACAGTGATACCAGATGAGAAAATAAATAGAATTACCGATGAGCAAAGTTACAGTGTTACCTAATGAGAAAAACATAGAGTAACCCGATGGACATAAATATAGTGTTGCCCAATGGACAGAGATCCTAAAGACAACTGAAGTCACACCGACGAAATAATCAATTATCACTGATGACTAATTGAAGTGCTGACTGAAAGAATAGAGAGTTTAGAAAATGACAAAATGCTTAGCTATCAAGAGCTAAAATTAGAGTTAACTGATCCTTATCATTGTTTTAATCATCCAGATAAAGTCATAGATAAGTAATTGTTTTAAAGTGTCTTTGTCCACTTGGAAAGAAGATCTTGGCGAGATCAGACTGGATATTTTCTCTAAATCTGTTGGCAAAGATTGTTGAACACTCCAAGATCAAGAAAGCCAAGAAAAGAGGAAATCATGTCTACAAGAGACAAACCTAATTCATTACGAATTATGTGTGTGGGGTGAACAAGAGAAGAGGAAAGATGCTAAAGGAAATCTGAAGGAGAATAAATTCTTCATTTCAGTCCTGATCAACAAGCTAAAGGAACAACTAGATTCTGCAGACACCGATGAATAGTGAGACAAGCATCACAGAGCAGAACAAGTGTGGAACAAAGGTATATATTTGTTTATATTGATCAGTGAAGTAATGTACCTACAATAGATCTAAATATCTACAATTGAGTTGTATGTATGAATAGATCATTAGTGTTTTATTTTAACCATTGAAGCATATAAGCCTCTTAACCTAAAAGGACTTAAAAGTCTCTGTAATTGAGATACATTCCAAGGAGTATCAAAAAGTTTGATCACAAAAGTAGCATTGGATATGCCCGATACCTATTGATAGGCCAAGTGACTATTTGATCAAGGATGGTAGCATTAGATGGTAGATACTAGTTGAGAAACTATTTCTAAAATCCTCTAACAAAGTCACACCTAACAGTGTGTTTGTAACCTTTAACAAGGTTGGCTCTTAATAGGGCTCACTTTAGAAGAGTAAAAATTTGGGGTACCAGTCCCAGTGATTTTTCCCTTAATAGGGTTTCCACGATAAAAATCCATGTGTTATGTGTGTATGATTCATTTCTTTATTATTTTGTGTCTTACATAGTTGATTCTAGATTTATCGGTCTACTCTGCATATTTACTGTGTTTCGGTAAATAGATGACTTCTTATCAGTAATAATATAGAAGGAAGGTTTATAAATCAATCTAACAAGTAGTAAATTTTTATAAGCATTTCAAGGCATTCATCCTGTAGGACAAGAGATAACTAGATGCATAATTTGTGGTTATAAGTTTATAGGGTTGATTTAAGGATTAATTTTTGAGGCCACTGATTCACCCCCCCTCTCAATTATTACTAGAACATCTGCAAGGATGAAAATTAAGGCACATCATTCCTCAAGTAGGTGTAAGTCTCCTCAACAAGGGATAGTATTCAATACCATGTCAAGGAAGACATAAATATTTTGAATAAGGGTAGAAAGAGAAGACTTCACTTCCTAGAAACCTACTACTTAAGGAGCGCATGACTCAATGTTTAATACAAAGGGAAAAGGCACTAAGTACATTATTCCCATGATTTTTCACAAAATTAAAAAAATCTACAAATAATATACCTTGTTTCCTCTCCTATTGAGACAGAGTGTATGAAATCCAGCTAGATATCACTAATTTCCTAAAATTATAGATAATAATGATAAATGCAGAGATAGAACATGTTAGTACACAAGAATATTAAAAAAAAATGTTTTATTTTAAACCATAATTAAATGCAAGTTACCTTTTATTAGAATTCAAGGAGTATGGATCTCCTCTAATGGGACTATTGTTAGCCAAAATTGGGTTTGTATTTCTCAAAAATAGATAGATGGAAATCCTTAGAAAATGGGAAAAGTACTTTTGCAAAATAATGTGATATTCTGTCTAGTGTAGAGTAAATGCAAAATGTCTAGAGAGGTGGTCAAATTCTCTATAAAGGGAAATGTATTCAAAAGGTGGCATAAACATCTAGCAGACGTTGAGAGCCAAGGGTGAGTGATTATCTTATGTAGCCAAGAGATATGGATACACCCATAAGATTAACCTAACCATTGCCCCCGGATCTCTTCCTAGGACACACAGATGATGATAGGCTAGCCACATTGGTTAGGATGGACAATAATCTAGTCCTCACTATGATAAAATATGTTGGGTGAAGAATTTATGCATAGTGAGGATCATTACCATCTTAACACATAAATTTCATCTAGGTTTGCGGCTCTTTGTTAGATTTGTGGGAGTCTAGGGACATGATTAGCTTCCTCATAGTGCGTATGTTTGGAAAATTTATTTGCATGGGGCTTGAGACTACCCTTCTTGTGGCTCGTGATGGTGTCAGGTTTCCATTAGCAACCAACTTGAAGATCTACCTAGAGATAGGAGTGACGGTGCACTTTTTTTTCCTTTTGTTATGAATTTTCACTTCTGGCCTCTTAACATCCATTATTTTTATGCATAGAATGGGGTTAAGTTTCTTAATAAATACCTGGACCCAGATGTGGAAATGGAAAAGGAGGCAATAAAAGACTTCTACCCGAGGTTTTTATTTTAGAAATCTTGGGATTTTCCGACAAAGTAAATAAAAAGGGTGTCTTTTGATTTAGAAAAGCACTTAGATGAGGAAAAAGATGACTTAGGAGAAGACAAACCGAGCTCCAAAGATACTTGACCCATGCCCCCCCTCCAAAAAAAATGCTTTAAAAATAAAAGAAATCCTATGATATATAAAATGTAAATGACAAAGAAAATCTTGTTAGTTTTTTTTTTTAAAAGTGTACACAGATACCACAGATAAATATAATATATTATTTTTTCTCTCTTTATATTAGTGTCTACGTATGATTTTCTTGTCATATATTTATTTTAACTCTTCAATTATTTACGTCTTAAAATAAATCTTCAATGTGTGGGTTGAATAATTGAAATGTCACAACAAAGGGCCTCACCATACTACATAGAATGATGATGGAGAAGAGGATACCTTTCTAAGAATGTGCATGGGAAAAATGGAAAAAACTTGCATTGGAATCCTTTCTCTTAAAAGAGAAAAGGGGTTAGTGCAACATAAAATAAAACTACTATTTAAAATTTTAAAAGTTGTATAAATGAAAGTAATAATCATGAAATACCCACTGTGACTAACAAGAGACTAAAAAATATACATGGCACATTAGAAATGTGTCACCATACACAATAACTCTTATTAAAGGAAAACCAACCAACAAAAAAAACTGAACTATTTGTATCAACTTAAAAGCTAAAATTTTTGCAAGAACCCATTTACTGGACTTGTGAAATAACTACCCTTATGGCCTATCTTTTTCTTTTCAATTAACAAATGTAGTGTATTATATAAAAATAAAGATAACATGGGTATTACCCTTGTTGGGTTTCATACATTAGAGGTGATGATGTCATGACTTAACTTGCATACTTCTCCTGAGATCACATGAGATGGCGTCTCAAGATCTTTGACAAGACTATCTTCATGCTCTTACGTAAGGATAACTTCAATGAGATGACAATAAAATGGTTCTGAATAATATATGATTGGGAACCCATTGATCTCTTTCAAAGGAGTTGTGAAAATGGGAATATTGGTGTTCTCTTGGGGCTTAGCGATTGTTGATTCCATTATCTAGGGTGCAGGGGATGATTCCATCTAGATGGTTAGAGTACATTCATCAAGACAAGGAAAAATGGCTTCTAGCTCCTCCTATAATTTCATGGTTTCATTCTCTAATTTTATTTTCTCACTGAGTGGCTTAGGGAGAGATTCCCAAAGTTACACTTCTTCCAAATAAGTTTCTACAACCTCAGAATATTTGTAAATAGGAATCTCCTTGTATTTTAAAAAATAGGGGAGCTAAGAAAACAAAATACTCGAATCATTAGCCTTCAAATATAGTAGGCGATAGTTATCTTTTTTTCTGGGTCTCTTTGAGCTGTGTCACCTATGGCTCCTGCTAACTTTGTGTATCATTTTAAAATGGAAGAAATTCCATGTTATGAACATTTAGCCCTCCTTATGGGATTTTTTTGACCTCCATAATATCATCCTCCCATTTCTACATCATCCCCTGCTTCTGTGCCTAATTAAGACCCTAATTGGGCCTCTCTGGGCACCTTCTACCCCACCTGGCATGTTTTCCATGGGTTCTGGCACCCTGGGTCAAGGTCGACCTCAACCTTGACCTAGATTAGGGTGGATCTTGAGCTTGAATTAGGTCAGGGTCAACCTTGACCCTGACTAGGGTCCCCCTTTCAAATCTGGAAGCTTGTCGACTGCCAGGGGTCATCTAAAATTAAATTTTCCCGCTTATGGGTTGGCTGTTTTGGGTTCCAAAGTGGTGATTCCTAAATTATATTTAATATAAGTCCTCTCCTAGGGGTAAAAGGCTTTAATGGGAATTTAATTTTCCTATGTCGGCCTCCTTAAAATATTGTGCCCTAGTTTCATATAAAAGGGAGCCTTCTCCTCTCATTTTCTCTAAGCTTTTCTAAGCAACCAAGCATTCCTAAGTATTGTCAAGAAGCAAAAAGTTCAAGCATCCATTATTCTCAAGCTTACAAGGTGTTCAACTATTCATCTCAAGAATTCAAGTTCTCCATTGAAGATCAAGGATTCAAGATTTCAAGCTTTTGAAGGGATTTGGCACATACATTCAAGATTCATCATTCAAATTCTAGATCTAGCCATTATGATGGTGTGATCTTCCTTCAAGATCCTTTGTGCATCCTCAATAATCTTTCATTAGTTCTTCAAAGTGGATTCCAAGCATACAATCATTGAGGTTTATGGTTTCTATTGAGTTCAAGCTTTCATATTTACATGCTTGCATGCATTTGAATTATAATTGCATATCTATTAAATATTATAGCTTCATTCTTAGATTCAATTATACTACTTGCTAGCATTCTATAATTTATTGATTTCAAGGTTAATTCCTAAATCAAGGTTTGACTAAGGAAAACCCCTCCCCTCGACAAAAAAATCTCTTTTTCTTGTAGGTACAAGTTTGGGACTACAGATTTGGACACAGATCTGGATACCCTTTTCAACTTTCTTTCATACTCCGTGAACAGATTCTTTGTCAGACCTATACAGGTTAGGGTCGACATTATTGGGTTGAGGTTGACATTTATGTGTCAAGGTCAACCTTTTTCATAAGACGACATCATATCAGAAAAATATTTCTAGGTTTTGTTTGTCTCTGCATTCCAGTTTTGGATCATACTTGAATTTTTCTAGAAACAAAGTACAGACCTCAGAAAACAACATTATTTGATCTGAAATACTTTAAGGTTTTTTCTTCTTCCTATCCTTTTCAATTATTGTAATAAATCATATTTATTTAATAATTAACAAAATTTAAGATCTCCTTCCTTACTCTCTTTTCCAAATAGTTGATTCATTTGCACATTGATCCTTCTTTCGGGTTAATCAACTTGGATCTTCCATTTGTGCATTTGAGGATAGAAGAAGAGAATCTTATCTCCTACCTAATCACAATTGTAATATAAAATCAACACAATTCAATTAAATGTAAAGTAGGGTTAAGGAAATCAACACTCTTTAATCAAATCAGACAATAATTAACAAACAATCTCCTTACCCCTTTCCCCCCTTTACATTTTGGTGAACCCACGATAGACAACTCCTTCTCTTTGGTGTCAGATTTACATCTTAGATTAAAATTTGCATTTATAAATACAAAAATAAAAAATCTAAATACTCATAAAATACAAAAACACTTCTTGCATTTTCATTATGAAGTTCTTTTGGTGTGTGGCTATTTTTCTCATTATGCTTCTTTTAGCATCTCCTTATAGTACCTATGATGTCTATGAGAGTATAATCCATTTAATAATGTTTGTTAATCTTCATGTTTCACTTGCTTATGCTATTTTAAGATTGACCAATACTAGTCTCCCTACATTCAAAACTTTAATTAAGGATTTGTGTAGTGGAATTATTGCTCTTTTGGATTATGTGAAGAATTTGGTGGATGATACCCCATTGCCTAATCTTCTTAATCCTAATATTAACCTTCCTAATCCAATCATTCTTAATAACCCCACTCCTATTCTTCCATCCTCCATTCCTAGTTCTTCTCATAATTTTGTTAAGACTCAAACTATGGTACAAGATGAGGATGTGCAAGAATTTCTAGATTTACCTTCTCCTTCTTATCTCATCCATGATTATATTAAAGGGAAATCCAAAGAAACTTCTCCTAAAACCATCATTCCACCTTACACAACATTATCTCATGAACACAATAATCAATCACCTCCTATAGAATCTTTGTAAGATAGATACACTATCGAATATACTATCGTTGATAAACAAGGTTATAAGGGTTTAGGGCTTGGTGTTAATGAACATGGCATTAAAAACCCGATTCATGTGTCTCCTAAACAAAATTTGCATGGTATAGGATTCCCTCCTTCTTAAGTTGAGGTAGTTGATCTTAACTATCATCCTCCTCTTCATATTCTTCTTCCAACACCTACCTTAGACCACCCTGATACTCCTCAAGATGTGGCTAAAAAGGTGTATGTCTAGTTAATGAATTCCAAGAAAGAAATTTTCAAACCAATTCTAAGAAATTCTCTCTCTAAATATAAATGTCATTTTAATTATAGTAATAAACATTTACTTGCTGATTATGTGCATTTCAAATTATATGTTAGAGAAAGAGCTGCTTTGGGAATTATATCTCATTCCCATGCAGTATTACAATTTCTCCATAATTTTGATATAGGGCATTCCCCTCATTCCTCTACAAGTTAGATTCTGTTTCTCCTCTTGTCTATTCACTGGGGGAAAAGAGGTATCTTATTCCAATCTTCTAGGATCCATTTTACTCTTAGCATATCTTTTGTTTTGAGTTTAATTGATTATTCTTTCTATATTCTATCCCTATAAATCACTCGTGATATCTTTTCTAAAACATTTGTTTTGTAAGGATATCTCTTTTCTATGAAATTTATTGATATAAATTGATATATCCCTTGCCTACACACCTGGGGGGAAAGGGTTATTTCTTCTTCTATCTAAGGAGCTACTTTCCTTAGCTTAGTGGTGTGTGTTTATCTTACAACATTATTTCTTTATAAAGATTTGTGTTTTGACTATTGATACCCTCTTATATGAGAAGTGATTGTCCTAGGTCATCACCTCTTCTTTATTTTGTAAACTATGCTCTTGATAAACTCTTGCTCTTGCTTTGGGTTAGAGTTTGACTCCTTCATTCTGAGATTCCTCTTCCTCTTTATTACAGGGGGCTTGATGATTGAATCTTTGGTCACTCTTTTCTTTAGTAGATGACATTTTCTCCTAAGCACTCCTCTATGGTGAGGGTCTTGTTGATAAGATCTCTTCCCTTTTGAGGATCCTTTTTCCATAAGTGACATATCCATTTCATGGTTATCTATGCTCTTGTATGTAAGGGTCAATACTCTTCGCTAAGAATATGGTATACATGGTTTTAAAGTGGGATATCTCCTTACCTTGTGAGGTAGGTATCCTCTTCCTCTTCCTTATCCTGCTTAGTGGGTAGCCATGATAAGGAGGGGGACATATATAGGGTCTTCCTTGTACTATAGTTTAAATTTATTTATATTTTTCAGCATGCTAAATCCTTGGAAGGTAACACACACAAGTTGTTAAATCCTAAAGAGACATGCATTTTTACTTTTATGTTTGCTAAATCCTTGGAAGGTAATGCACACAGGTTGCTGAATCCTGAAGAGACACACATTTTTACTTTTATGTTTGCTAAATACTTAGAAGGTAACGCACAGAAGTTGCTAAATCCTGAAGAGATACACACCCTTTTTATTTTACGATATGCTAAATCCTTGGAAGGTAACGCACCTAAGTTGCTAAATCCTAAATGGAAATGCAATTTATATTCCATAGTGATACAAGAATGTAGATCTATGGATATTTTCAAAAGCTGTCAGAAGACGCATTTACAATTACAAGCACAGTTTATGGGTGAACCTGTTTGGTCTCTCCCTCCTTGGTGATTCATAGTAAGGTGGGCATCTTACTAGGTGAGGTAATCACTTTTTCTTTTCTCTCTTTGGCTTTCATGCTAGTAGGATTAGATCATGAAGCTATGTTATCTATGGTGTTGTTCTTGTCTTACTCATGTAGTCATGTATGTTTTCTATGATTGATTACTCTTTACTTTCATATCTTTATGTATGTATGTTGAGTTAGAATCCTTGGTTTGGGGACTTATGTTCCTGGCTTGATGATATTCTACCTCATTGTGATTCACTGGAATCTTTCCTTCTAACTTTACCGTGAGCATGTTCGATTTCCATACTCTCGCTAAAGTGGGGGCTTAATGTATCATCTTAAAATGGAAGCACTTCCATGTTAAGAATGTTTAGACCTCCTTAGGGGATGTTTTTGACCTCAATCATATCATCCTTCCATTTCTACATCATCCCCTACTTCTGTGCTTGATTAGGACCCTGATTGAGCTTCTTTGGGCACCTTCTACCCCACCTGGCATGTTTTCCAGGGGTTTTGGCCCCCTGAGTCAAGGTTGAACTTCACCTTGACCTAGATCAAGGGGGGCCTTGACCCTGACAAGGGTCCCACTTTCAATTCTGGAAGCTTCTTGGCTGTCGGGGGTCATCCAAAATTCAATTTTCCCGCTTCCAGAATGACTGTTTCGGGTTCTGAAGTGGTGATTCCTAAATTATATTTAATATAGGTCCTCTTTTAGGGGTAAAGGCTTTAATTAGAATTTAATTTTCCTATGTCAGCCTCCTTAGAATATTGTTCCCTAGTTTCGTATAAAAGGGAGCCTTCTCCTCTCATTTTCTCTAAGTTTTTCTAAGCAACCAAGCATTCCTAAGTATTGTCAAGAAGCAAAAAGTTCAAGCATCCATTATTATCAATCTTCCAAGGTGTTCGAGTATTCATCTCAAGAATTCAAGTTCTCCATTTAAGGTCAAGGATTCAAGCTTTCAAGCCTTTGAAGGGATTTGGCACATGCATTCAAGATTCATCATTCAAACCCTAGATCTAGCCATTATGATGGTGTGATCTTCCTTCAAGATCCTTTGTGCATCCTCAAG
>MU223921.1:3561729-3579522 GCA_018584345.1 Thuja plicata | reverse complement strand
TGCATATCTATTAAATATCATAGCTTCATTCTTAGATTCAATTCTACTACTTGCTAGCATTCTATACTTTATTGATTTCAAGGTTAATTCCTAAATCAGGGTTTGACTAAGGCAAACCCCTCCCCCCAATAAACAAATATATTTTTCTTATAGGTACAGGTTTAGGACTATGGATTTGGACACAAATCTGGATACCCTTTTCAGCTTTCTTTTAGACTCCATGAACAGATTCTCTGTCGGACCTATGCAGGTCAGGGTCAACATTATTGGGTCAGTGTTGACATTTATGGGTCAAGGTCAACCTTTTTCATAAGAGGACATCGGATCAAAAAAATATTTTTGGGTTTTGTTCGTCTCTACGTTCTGGTTCCAAATTATACTTTAGTTTTTCCAGAAACAGAGTATAGACCTCAAAAAGTAGCATTCTTTGATCTACAATAATTTAAGGTTGGTTCTTCTTCCTATCCTTTTCAATTACTGTAATAAATCATATTTATTTAATAATTAACAAAATTTAAGATCTCCTTCTTTACTCTCTTTTCCAAATAGTTGATTCATTTGTGTATTGATCCTTCTTTAGGGTTAATAAACTTGGATCTTCCATTTGTATATTTGAGGATAGAAGAATATCATCTTATCTTCTCCCTAATCACAATTGCAATATACAATCAACACAATTCAATTAAATGTAAAGTAGGGTTGAGGAAATCAACACTCTTTAATCAAATCAAACAACAATTAACAAACAATCTCCTTACCCTGTTCCCCCCTTTACACTTTGTTCATTTACTACTTTGAGCACCAAACCTCTGATCCACCCTTCAAGAGTGAAATCATATCCGACATCAAGGACTGGAAAGAGAACTTTAAAAAATCCCTCCAATCAGGTTCATCTCCCATTGGACATCAAACTTTTGGAACCTCTTCATATAGAAACCGGTCCTCCATGAAAAACTCTTCTATCAAATAGGGTTCCTATGCCAAGGTACGAAGCATGGCTAGGAATGCTAGAGGATACTCTACTAATTTTCAAAGCTTAATGCCCCTCACATTGTTATGAAGATCAAAGAAAATCTTCCATGCACTGGGAAATGGATCTGCATTATAATGTTCAGGAGGAACCCAATCAGAAAAGTTAGAGTAACTAGACCCCAACTGGTGCTTGTCATGTTCACTTTCTTTCTGCATTCCCATTGGAAAAACCAAAGCATGCACTGAATTTTGCAGATGCATTTAACTTTGTCCCACAAAACATGCTAGGAAAAACTATTGATCCCTTAAATTGGCTTTTGGTTCTTTGAGTGGCAGTTTTCAAAGTGTTGTAGGACTAGGACGTTGTATGTCCTATGACACAACCTCTGGGATTGTATAGAAGCTGATTCTTCTTTTATTGTTTGGAGAAAAGGAAAAAGACAACCTTCATAAAACAACCAAAGCTAAGGGGAGGAAAAATTTCGAATCAAAGCTTTGTTGGATGGGCTAAGAACTTTTCAAGTGCTATTTTTAGGGGTTTGACCTTCCTAGTAAGAATTTTTGGTTTTTCACTAACTCACAACACGGTGCACCACATTCCCTTCATTGTTGGTAGGAGAATGAGAAACCAAAGTTGCTAGACATAGGGATCACACATTCATATCCTACCATGGGAGGCATCTACAAGGATCCGAATTAAGGCACATAATTCATCAACTAGGTGCAAGTCTCCTAAACAAGGGATATAGTTGTTGGAATTAATGGGAAATAGTACTGAGAGGGGAGGGGTGAATCAATACCTCTAAAAATTTTAACCTTTTTCTTTATTCATCATTAGTAATCATTCATTACTATGTTACCGACCATTAATGTTGTTCTTTCTTATGCATGTATAGTTCATTCATAATATTTAATAGTTTACAACATTCATGAAAGTAATAAACACATAAGACAAGATATGGTATCACAAAAAACTCCTGTTAGGAAGTAAAAAATGTGGTGGGGATGCCACCCACAAAACTTCACTATCTACAGAATGGAAGGGAGTCGGTTAAGGCTTACATTTTGATCACTTCTAATGATCTACCCTATTAGGAGTATTAAGGTGAAGACTTATTAAGATCTACTCTGTTAAGAGCTTTAGGAACACCGATTTAAGTGTGCACTAAGTTATGAGATTTACAATAGGATGGTTAAACCCATCTTTCTTGAAAGGATTTCATTATTGTACTACACTTGTTAGAATGAGTAAAAATGTTGACCTGACTGTATGCAATCTACAATTGCTGATTACAGATCCATTAAAGTTCTCAGAATAATAATGTCACCTTAAGTGATTGATGAATACCTTTTCTCTGCTTGTCGGTAGCCTGTGTTCTTGTTCTTTAAACTGATTGATTCTATTTCTTTCCTTATGCATGAAATCTCTTGTCTGGTCTCTAGATGCTCTTCATGGCTACAATCTTCATTGAAAAACAACTATTTACAATTGATTGAGCATCTATTTATATAATTCTTTGACCTATTCTAGAATCATGCATTACAAGGTTAACTCTTAGATCCAAGGTTTACAAATTGACCTTGATCTTTAGTTTGCATCTTTTAAATCAATAAAACTAATTTAAAAAAAATATTAAATACATTGCTTCCTCCACACATAATGGATTTAAAATTAAATCAAGAAGCTATAAATACAAATTCAGTGATTTATCTATCGTGGAAAGTTAGATCCACTTTTTGTGGGATGTAACTGACTGTCAGTTCTTGGTCATCGGGTTGAACTTGAAGTCTGTTGGTGTTCCTTTGTTGAACTGTTCATCGGGTTCCCTTTGTCTATCAAGTTCCTCTCTTTGTTGTTCTATCGGGTTGCACTGTTGTTACTCGTCGGGTTCCATTCACCTTTTTGTCATCAAATAATGTTACTTAACAGTGTTTGTCAGGTAACCTTGGCATGGGGTAGTGTTGTGCCCTATCTGTCGATATAGAGTAAACTGGTGGTGCAGATCATGTTTTTCCTTGTGTATACTAATGGAAAAATACAATGCCTTCAATCTCCCCCTTTGAAGTTAGTATCAAAAAATGATATGTGCATAATACTAAGGTGTTTAGTATGTACACCATGTCTATATCCTTGTCATCATATGACTCCCCCTAACTGTATGCATCGGTATAGTATAAGTATATGTACATGTATACTATACATTATTTGTTCTTTTCTCTATATGTACATATTATTTCCTCCTTTTGTTTTCCCTTTCTTTTACTATACATATACATATCATTTCCCCCTTTTAACTGAGGTGAGTGAACATATCAATTTCCCCCATTCTTTGATAGTTATGAAAAAAATGTACAACTTATAATATGTCAAAATTGTGACAAAAATGTGTAACTTACAATGTGTCAAGTATATTGGAATAGGTTTTCTTGATATCTTTGAGCATTTTCTCCCATTTTTCTTTCAGTTGTTCTAGTTTCATGTGTTGTAGCTCTAGCCTTGCATGCATATCATAAATGTTGTCTAGGATAGACATTTCAGGGGTGGAAATTAATGTATTTGCCTCTGTCACATGTTTTTGTAGGAGTGAAAGTGTCGGTAAGAGCTGAGCTTGGAGCTCATTTACCTCATCTCTATACTTCATCTCTACAATCTGTATGTCTTGTCTCAGTTTCCAAGCCTATTTAATTTTCTCAATGCAATTTAATTGCTTCTTCATTATTGGCAAGACTTTGTGCACTTGACTTAAGATCAACATCAAATTGTTCTATCTAGTTAGTATACTCCTAAGTGAGTTGATCTAGAGTGCACAATTTTTGTATTAAGGTAATAGCTTCTGAGATAATTGGTTCAAGTGTGCTTACCAATTCAGATAGATTTATCTTTTTCAATGTCACTTCTTGGCTTATCTTCTCAGCTAGCTTGACCTTATACTTTTGTTCAATTCACTCTTCCATGACCTTCTCAACATCTATGTTCTGAGATGTTATAGCATATGTGAGTACCACTAATTGATCAAGCATTGGAGTGTTTTGATCAATATCTACATCAGGTAGAATCTATTGGAGTATTCCTCTTACTACTTCCAGTACCTTCACCTCTTTTGCTTCTCTTTTTAGTTTTTCTTGAATGACCTTTCTATCATAGAGTCTTGCATATTTTGTCAATGCAATTGGGTTCAATGTCCTTGGATCACAAACTGGAATCTCAATGATTTCATCCAGAAATACTAGATTCTTATGCTTGCTCTTCTTCTTCTTTGAGACTTTTGGGGATGCAGATGTACGAGCTACCATAGCTAGTTCATTTGTTCTCTATGAAGTTCTTGATGAAGGCTTTGTGGAAGATGCTTCTTGTGTTTTCTGCTTGGGTGACACCTGTCATTTTTTTGAAGATGTGTCTCCATCAACCTTGGGTGTCTCTACAGACTTTTCTTTTGATTGCTTCTCCTTCTCATCCTACTTTGCTTCTTCACCTTTTTTTGTCTGTGTGTCCCCTTCTTCCTTTTGTGTTTTTGCTTAATTTTAATCAATAGACTTATCTGTCTGATCATCAGTTACAACCTTCTCTATAGTTGTATCCTTTGTTTTATATGTGGTTTCTTTTGCTTCTCCATCACCCTTGTCCTTAGGTGTGCTTGTGTCCACTATAGTAGATCCATCATTTCCCTCTAGTATATTTATCGCCTTCATTAATATAGGCATGTTACTTTGGGTAGTATCTTGGGTTGTGTCTATAGTGGTGTCCTGCTCATCAGTTTTTTCCTTTTGAGCAGTGACATCCTCATCCTTTTGTATTTCCTCTGCAGGGTCTAGTTCAGTAAAGTCCATGATTGATGTTTC
This sequence comes from Thuja plicata, assembly GCA_018584345.1. NCBI lineage: Eukaryota > Viridiplantae > Streptophyta > Pinopsida > Cupressales > Cupressaceae > Thuja > Thuja plicata. The sequence goes on along the minus strand of MU223921.1, from coordinate 3,574,710 downwards.
CTGCCATGTTTCATCAATAACATTCATATCTTTATCATTTGATGTCCTCAAATCTTTTTGATCTCCCTGATCCTTAAGTGTAATGAATATTACTTCATCTTTCTTCTTTGGATCCTTATTAGAGTCATAGTTGGTGATATCTTGGATGTCAAGATCATCCATGACTTTGTCTAAGTTTATGGGCTCATTGTCACTTTCAGTATTGACTCTATTGATAGATCCAGGAGTTGTCTCCATTTAGTTTCAGTCATTTTGTCTAGCTCTATGAAATTGTTTTCTAGCACTTTGTATGCCCTTCTCTTGGCTACAAATTTTCCTAAGTGCTTCTTGAGTATTTCTTTGATTTCTTCAACCTTAAATTTAGGAGGCATTAGTGTTACTAGTACCCTCTCCCTTGCTTCTCTTTCAGTTTGTAGAGAAAATGACCATTGTTAGTATATCCTATTACCTATCTCTTTAGGTAGTTTATTAACACATTCAGTTGGTGCATATTTGTACTTGATCATTGACTTTATAACTTCCTCTTGTATCTTATTCTGGTCCTCTGGGTTTAGAGTATCCCATTGTCTAATTTTCTTATCAAACATGGTTTTGGATGTAGCAATTGATTCAACAACTTCATCAATAGTTTGATTCCTCTAATTCTTCTTTACTACATCAGTCTCATCATATTTAGTATCCTCTATGTCAGCCTTTTTCCTAACCAACCTTTTCCTCTTCTTTGGAGGTGTTGTTTTCACAATTTGTTGCTTGCTTTGCTTTGCTGGCTGCTTCCTCTTATAGGTCCTTACTTGACCTTTCTTAAGAGGGGTAGTGTCAGTTTTTGTAGTTGACCTCTTTTTCTCTACTTCTTTGTAGGAGGTGGAGGTGGAGGTGTACCAGATTCAGTCTCCTCAGTATCTAATTTCTATTCTTCTTGTCCCTCACTGATGGTTCCATGTTCATCGACGTCCTCTAGTTGTTCTTGTTCCTCTTCTATAACTGATAGAATCTTTTTGATATTCTTACCCATCTTATCCTTTTTGTTTACAGTCTTCTTTATCTCTAGGCCTTTTTTTTATCTTATATTTGGCCTCTTCATAGGTTCCAAACCTTGGTTGCTTGCTATCAACAAGCTCATTTATTAGTGCATCAATTGCACTTGTAGCTTGATCAATATTTATTTCATAATCTAATGGTGCTAACCAAGTTTTTCTTGGTACAAGAATTTTAATATGAGTGAAATCAGTATCCACCATAAAGCATATTTCATCCTTATGTTTTTCAACAAGTTGTTCAGGAATCCTAGTCCTTTCCATCATCTTTTCCTTGAACTCAAGGAAGTAAGCAGACATAATAGGTTCAAAAGTGTCCCCTAGTGACTTAATCAGTTCATTAATCTATTGTGTTACTAGTTTGGTAGTGTCCCATTTTACTTTTCCTACTGAAGGAAAGTATTCTTGAAAATAGAAAAAGATACACATGATAAGTGAGCCAAACTTACATGTGCTAGTCTTTGTGGACTTGATTGTATTCATGTTTTCCTCAAGTTGTTTCAATGGGATCTCACATAGATCCATCTGTATGCCCTTTGTTACAATCTTGAAAGTTGTGCTTACTAATGTTGTAGATATGTTGTTCAACCAACTTTCTTGAAAAATCTTGTAGCCTATCACACATGCATCGAACCTTAGTTCCTCATGGGTGATGGTGTTTACTTTCAATCCTTTGTTGTCTCATTTGGATTTTGTTAGTTTTGTGACTTCTGGCCTGGATGGATGCTTGTGAGCCCTAGGCTTGTCGATTATTAGATAACCAGTGACAGCATGGACATCCTTGGTGATTTGCTTGGGTTGATCCAACCACAATTTTTAGTCATGCAATCTACTAAGTACTAACTTAATCCAGTCAGTCTCGAATGCCCTTAGGAAATGTAGGGCATTAGTTATCCCTTTAACCTCCAAGTGTTTATCCTCTTCCTTGAGGTTTCCTTCTACATCACAAAGCTTCTTATAAGCTTCATCCATCTCTAGATCACCTATATTGGCGTTCTTGCATTGTATATAGGACCTAACATCTTCTATGAGCAAAACCCTAGGTGAAATTTTTTAAAATGCCCCAGTTTCATCGGGTTGTGATTTAATTTCCCGATAGATCTTATACTTGGGCTCTACACATGTGATATTCTTAATCAACTTAGCCACATTCCTTTTATCACTTTTGATATTAGCTATTCTTGACATTGTTGCCATTGCTTTTCAAGTTTTAGGGCTTTCTTGAAATTAGGGATTTCTTGAAAATAATGACAAAAGTGCTTTTGGTGCCCTTGGTACTTACTTCAATCTGTGATAATGGTTAATGATTTGGTTGCTATGTGTTGAATCAAGTCGAGGATGCTTCTTCTTTCTACTCTTCAATCACTCTATTTTTCGCTCTACTTTCTCTTGAAATCATGGGTGCAAAATGAAGTGCTTCCATCGACTATTTATAGGCTTTTTCCCTAAGTCAGCAATAAATGCTTCAACGACTCATCAGGTCATAAAGACAGAGTCTGTTGGGAATAATTTTTCAATCATCATTGGTGATGTTGAAGATGCTTGGGATAGCTGTTAAAAATATTTCTTTTACCGACAGATATCGGTATTCTATCGCGAAAACTTTGTGACTTTTCTTTCTTATCGACGGGTGTCGGGTTACATTGGTAACTTAACCATTTTATGTGTTGACCGACAATTTATGGTAAGTGTAGATAGCGTATCAATTATGTTCACCGATGATTTTTGGTATGTGTATACCGATGGGGTTGATTTATCAGAATTAGAACAAGTAACATAATATGCATCTTTTTATACAGATTTTGACTATCTATCAATTGTATAATGGAACTGATGCAAAATATGAATTGGTGTAATGCAGTTCCATACTTGTTCATCTTAAGTGGTGGTGGTAATGTCACTAGATCCATTAGATGAAGTGTCACCATTTGCATTTCTTGGTCTAGCTTCATCATTTCTTGAATCTTTTATCCACATTTTGTCTCTTGCCCTGCGGATATCTTCAATGGTGTTTCCGTTGGGATATGTAGTTGTCTGTGTCAATCAGTCTTTGCAATATTTCTTGAGGTGACCAACTTTATGATAGTGTAAGCATGTAATTCTAGGGTTTGACTAGCCTCTAGACCTTTTGGTGTATGCTATCATGCAATTTGCAACAATGTGACCATATCTACCACATGTTGTATAGTTTGTCCATGTATTGTAATCCCATGTATACTAATTACCTATTCTCTTTGGTTGATAAGGAATTTCTTGACCTTTAGGCTTCCATGCTTGCATTTTCTTTTTCCAGCATTCTTTAGATGTGTGCCCATTCATCTTGCATGTAGGACAATATTTGTCCATGTAGGTTTCCTTCTTTGGTTGTTCTCTCTTTGTCTTGCTTTCATAAGCCTTATTTTCTTTCTTTTTACATTTATAACAAAATCCTATAAATGTAGATGTAGATTTAGGAATACCTTTCATTTTACCTTGACATACATTTGATGTGTTCCCTTGCTTTCCACAATGCTTGCATGTTAGCTTTCTTGGTCTTGGATTTTCATAAACATTCTTTGAGTTTGCTTGATTGGATGATTCTCCATTTTCGGTAAATCTTGTATAATTGTTATTGTTGACTCTTTGTTGTCCTTCGAGAAAGCCATCCATTCTTTTATTTCTCTCTTCAACATTTCTAATAATCTCATTGTGTTGTTTCTGAATTCTAACCTCATGTTTTAGCTTTTCATTCTCTTCTCTTAGTTCACCGATAATCTGTATTCTCTCAATGAGTTCCACATTTATTCTATTTGCTTCTTGACTCATAAGAATAATCTGATTTGTGAGATCATGGTGATTCTCAACATGTCTTTGAATTTCTAATTCCTTTTCTTTTAGTTTCCTTGTAATCTTCCTTCTTTCATCAATAACAAGTGTTCTTTCTGTTCAATCTTGTCTAGCAGAACTCACCACATCAATTAATCTTACCATCTGGCTCTCTTTACCGATTTGCAACATCTTTATTTGCTTTGTCAGATGTTGATTGATCTCCTTTAGATTTTTTATGTTCTCTTCTGATGTATCTAATGTATTACTTGCATTTGATCCTGAGGATTCAAAGAAATTTGGAATCTCTTCTTCTTGATAATCTTTTTCATTGTTCCATGTAGCCATACCTTTCCTCTCATCCAACAGTTCTCTCATTTTTATTCTAGCTTCTTTATACTGTTCATAGAACAATTATATCTCAATATTTTTGTTCTCAATATTCTTATCAAGTTTGTACTTCTCCATTGTATTACCTTTTCTCTTAAGCCTTTAATCTTTTCCAAGAAGAGACTTAGCTCTGATACCAATTGTTGGAATTAATGGGAAGTAGTAGTGAGAGGGGAGGGGTGAATCAGTACCTCTAAAAATTTTAACCTTTTTTTCTTTATTCATCATTAGAAATCATTCATTACTGCATTACCAACCATTACTGTTGTTCTTTATTATGCATGTATAGTTCATTCATAATATTTAATAGTTTACAACATTCATAGAAATATTCATGAAAGTAATAAACACATAACCCAAGATATGGTATCGCAGAAAACTCCTTTTAGGAAGTAAAAATTACACTAGGGATGGCACACACAAAAATTCACTATCTACAGAATGGAAGGGAGTTAGTTAAGGCTTACAATTTGATCACTTCTGATGATCTACCCTGTTAGGAGTATTAAGGTGAAGACCTATTAAGATCTACTCTATTAAGAGCTTTAGCAACACTGATTTAAGTGTGCACTCAGTTATGAGATTTACAATAGGATGGTTAAGCACACCTTTCTTGAAAGGATTTTATTAGTGTAATACAATTGTTAGAATGAGTACAAATGTTGACCTAATTGCATGCAATCTACAATTTCTTATTATAGATCCATTAAAGCTCACAAAATAATAATATCACCTTAAGTGATTGATGAATACCTTTTCTCTGCTCGTCAGTAGCCTATGTTCTTTTTCTTTAAACTGGTTGATTCTATTTCTGTCCTTCTGCATGAATTCTTTTGTCTACTCTCTAGATGCTCTCCATGGATACAATCTTCATTGAACAAATGTTTACAATAGATTGAGAATCTATTTATATAATTCTTTGACCTATTCTAGAATCACGCATTACAATGTTAACTCTTAGATCCAAGGTTTACAACTTAACCTTGATCTTTAGTTTGCATGTTTTAAATCAGTAAAACTAATTTAAAATAATATTAAATACATTTCTTCCTCCACACACAATGGATTTAAAAGTAAATCAAGAAGCTCTAAATACAACTTTAGTGATTTATCTGACGTGGAAAGTCAAATCCACTTTTTGTGGGATGTAACTGACTGTCAGTTCTTGGTCATCGGGTTAAACTTGAAGTCTATTGGCATTCCTTTGTTGAACTATTTGTCAGGTTCCCTTTGTCTGTTAGGTTCCTCTCTTTTCTCTTCTGTCGAGTTGCACTGTTGTTACTCGCTAGGTTCCATTCACCTTTTTTTCATCAGATATAACTTAACAGTGTTTTTTAGGTAACCTTCGCATCGGGTAGTGTTGTGTCCTGTCTGTCAGTCTAGAGTAAACTGATGGTGTAGATCATGTTTTTCCTTGTTTATACTATGGAAAAATATAATTCCTTCAATATTATTCAATACTATTTCAAGGAGGACATAAAAAATTTGAATAAGGGTAGAAAGAGAAGACTTCACTTCCTATAAACCTACTTCTTGAGGAGCACATGACTCAATGTTTAATACAAAGGGAAAAGGCACTAAGTACATAGTTCTAATGATTTATTAAAATAAAAACATGCCAAGGCAAGAGAGAATGACCTAGAAAATAAATGTTATATTATGCACCCCTGGTTGAAAGTCATAGCATATTTTTTCTCACAAAATAAAAAAATCTACAAATAATATACCTTGTTTCCTCATCTATTGATCCAGAGTCCAATATTTCCAACCCATTTTCTATATGTAAGCTTTCATGGTTTTATAGAACAACCTTCAATTGGCTTGAACAAGAATCATTACAATTTTATTACAATCAATCAGCATGTCATAAAATCTAGCAGGGATTTCTTAATTCCTTATGTTGCAGATGAATGTATTCTTATGATTGGTTAATCGCAACATGCTTTGCCATTGGGATTGAAAGAAAAAATAATGGCAGATTAATCAGAGAAACCATAATTGTGCAGGCCAATTTAAATGGTAACTTAATCTATGAGGGAAAAACTATCTAGAAAGCTTTTATTCCTAGAATTATGGATGGGAATAAATATTCCCCGAGCATGTATTAGCTGGCCCTGTTTGAGCATGGGTGTCTAAGAGGACATGTGGTGGGATGAAAAAACTATGAGAGTGTGTGTTTTTCATGGATAATCTAGAAACTTTGACAAGATAACATGTGTCAAGATTCATCAAATCACTTGACATTGCAAAGCACTCTACCCCATCAAAAGTCCTAAGAGTGAACATGGAAAGTGTTCGAGGTGTAATGATGTAAAATTCTACATATATTATATCAAAATGAAATTTCATCATTCCCCAAAGATAGTAAAACTATAAGAACAATGAAATAATTTCAACTAAGAGTTACAAATAAGAGTCTTTTTGGGCTAGCATCGCGGAGACAAAAAAGAATAGGTAGCTACCCTTTTGTGTCATCCCTAATCAGGCAATACAAAGAAAAATTTATTAATAGTAGCACATGCACCACATAACATGTAAAAACATATAGAAGAAGTGAGATACAAATGTTTTTCATGACATTTCGATTCCTTTATGACCTTGCACTAACAAAGAAACAAGAGTCGTTTAAGTAAATCTAAATAAAATATGTAACAAGTGTAGTATTTTAAAATGCTATAAAGGAATGATAAATAAACAACTAAAATCAACCCCTACATTATCACATACACCTCAAAAGAAAGATATGGAAATCATGCAAGTGAAAACAATAGAAATGATAAACTATATTAACCTACTCAAAGCAAGAGCAATGCAAACCTCCAAAAGAAATGAAGAGAGTGTATGATTGTTGGAATATGATTGCTCACAATCCTACAACATAACAATGTTATCAAAGAGCTTGTTGACGATGAGGAGAGGGATCTTCTTTTATAGGATTTTTAGGGAAATGGATGGTTGATATTCAAAGTTGGATGAAGGGCTAGGATTGCATAGGATCAATGATGTGGTCATGAGGTGGAGGCCAAGTGGAGGCCAAGTGGATTAGGGTTCTGACCATTCAAAGGGGGAAAGATGCTAACACACATGTGAGAAACCTGATGCAAGAGCATCCTAGGTGTAAGAGCAATCTTGCATCACCCAAAAATATTTTCTTGTTTCTTTTCAATAAGGGTTATTTTGTGCAGAGTTACTATTTTTGGAAAGTTACTATTTTTAGTAAGTTTTTCATTTAAGCTCAGAATGTTCTATTTTCTTCCCTGGAGGTTAACTTTGATTGTATCAGCCTGCCAGTAAAGTTTCATTGCCAAATCAAATTTAGTTTTGTAGATATTGGATATTTTTAGTATTGGCAGCAGGGTACATAAACTTCAAACTTAGTTTTGAAGGCTTTAGAGGCTTTGAATGGGGTCAAAACCTTGGCTTACTAGGAAATCCTAAGTCAAGTGTTGTAGATCACTTTGTGGCACTTCTGAAATTGGGTTACAGCGGCCCACTGGGTCAACGGTTGATGGTTTATGGTCTTCAGAAGTTACGCTACCTGAACTTAAAAATGTTAAAGTTTCTACAAAATTTGTTTTTGGGTTTCGAAGTTGTTTGGACCTACTCTAATGTTATAAAAATGAATAATAATATCTTAGGGTTGGTTGGCCTCAAAATTTAGGTTTTGATTTCTAGAGTCTTCTTGGGCGGTTAAAATTGGCTATATATTGAAGGCCCATAGGGTTGTCTATGGAAGTTCTGGGTTATGCAGCTGGTGGCTCTGGCTTGTAGATTATTGTAATAAAATACCCATGTGGTTGTGCATGTTGCATTTCTGAAGGTGCATGTTATATTTTATAATATTGTAATTTCATTTCATGGTGGATAATAGAAAGCTCATTCATGTCTTTGCAAATCTTGTTATTCTTGATTTTGTTGTGTGTTTGTGTTAATAAGGTGAGTACCCTTCATCAAGTGGTATCAGAGTAGGAGTTCCTAAGTGTGTAGATAGATCACCAACTGTGAGGCAGTTTGCACCATGACTGTGGTTGTGGGTTCGCGTGATAAGAACCAAAATGCCTCCACAAAGAAACTGTGGTGGAAGAGTTGTAGGTGTGATAGAAGAGGGTTTTAGAGTCCTCTAGAGACAAGTGCCAGCGTTACAAGAGGAGCTGTGTAGAGGAATGAATATTTTAGTTAGAGATATAAGTGAAGAGGAGTCCAAAGAAGAAGGACAAGGTGAATAGGATGCACCAGAAGCGCCTAGAAATCCTGAAGAGGATAGACCTTTGAGGGCCATTTTCAAGATTGGAAAGAGACCCAAGATTGAAGTTTCCACGTTTTCAGGAAATCTTAACCCAGAGGAGTTGATCAAATAGGTCAATGATCTAGAAGAATATTTTTAATATGAAGATGTCGAAGATCTAGATCGGGTCAAATTTGCGAAGGCCAAACTACAGGGCCATGCAAAAATTTAGTGGTAGGAGATCTAGTTGGAGAGGAATAGAAGAGGAAAGGATAAAATCACAAGATGGGACCGAATGGTGGAGAAGTTGAAGAGACAGTTCATTCCCATTGATTATGAGCTTGAGGTGCTGATAAAAATGTAAGGGTTGAAACAAGTGGGAAAATCTATGCAAGAGTATATAGAAGAGGTCTACCAGGTCCTCATTAGAACAGGTCAAGCAGAACCTAAGAAGGAAAAAGCTGCATGTTATCTTTATGGATTGCGGCCAAGTATTCAGGATGAGTTGAGTCTATTTAGAATGACTAGAATTGAAGAGGCATACCATTTATCCCTAAGGCTGGAAGAAAAGCTTAACAAAAATTTTGAAAGCAAGAAAGGTGGAAGAGGTCATGGTGGAAGATCCAGTGGATGGTCTTATGGTGGTCAAAATGAAGATCAGAAAAAGAATGATGAGTCAAGTAGCAGTCCAAATCTGAGGGGAAATAATTACAATCATTCCCATGATAAAAATAATAGAGATCAGAGAGGAAGAGGAAGAGGGAAAGGACCAGGAAGAGGAGGTTTTCACGGGACATGTTTTCATTGTGGAGAAGAAGGACACTGAGCCTATGAATGCCTACAGTGTTAAGGAAGGATGGATAGGAGGAAAGAAGGCCATGCACGAGTTGCATAGGCAAGTGAAGAAGCTCAGTTAGAACACTCAGATGATGCTGAGAGAGGAGAAACCCTAGTTTTTAGGAGGATCCTAATAAATGAAGAGAAGAGCCTAGATCAGAGGAAGAGCATATTTTACACTAGATGTAAGTGCGAGGATAAGTGTTGTGATGTGATTGTTAATGGTGGAAGCACTCATAACCTGGTATCAGAAGAAATGTTCACAAAGTTTAAGCTAAAAATGGAAAAGAACCCACGCCCATACATAATTTCCTGGGTGCAGGATGACCACAAGGTCCTGGTCAATGATCAGTGCTTAGTAAAGTTTAAGATTGGAAGTTACCGCGATGAGGTACTTTGCGATATCATCCCCATGGATGCATGTCATTTTTTTCTGGGAAGGCCTTGGAAGTTTGAAAAACATGCCATACATGATGGCCGTGCTAATACTTATTCTTTGACAAAGGATGGAGTTTGACACAAGTTGAAGCCATTGAAGGAAATAGGAGAAAAGGTATGTAGTAATGAAAGAATATGCTTAGTTGATGGAAGAAAGTTCTTAGAAGGTATGAGGCATGAGAATATGTGTTTTTCCCTAATTCCAAAAGTGGGTAAAGAAGTAGTAGAAGATGCACCTATAGAAGTTGAGGACTTTTTGGAGGAGATTTAGGATATTGTTTCTGATAATGTACCTGATGGATTACCACCAGTGAGGAAGATCAGTCATCAGATGGACTTGATCCCAGGGGCTAGTTTTCAAAACAAGGTAGCCCATAGGATGACTCCAGTAGAGAGTAAAGAATTTAACAAACAAGTACATGAGTTGTTGCAGAAGGGGTTGATCTGAGAGAGCTTGAGTCCATGTGTTGTACTAGCGGTATTAGCGCCAAAGGAAAATGGAGAATGGAGGATGTGTACAGATTCTCAAGCTATCCATAAGATCACTATCACTAGTACATTAGGCCTCTATTTTCTACCAAAATTTTTTATGACAGGCCAATTTGGCTTCTGAAATTTTTTATTTTTTTTTATGATCCTGAAAAGGTCAAAATTTTGACGTGTGTTAAGAAAGGTCGAATGTTTGACGAACACGGGATTATAAACATAAAAAAAAACTAAAAAGTGAAACACATTTTTCATTTTTTCATTGAACATGGGAAGCGCTTTGGGTGGGAGGAGGGAATCACAAATTTGTGCTTGGTAAGTATGTTTGCATCACATATTTTTTGGTTTTAAATGAAGCGCTTTTCAAAATTGATCATTTTGCAAAAATCGTATAAACCCTAGATGCATAATAATTGTAGTCGTGCAATTTTTTATAGATGGAAAAACCATGATATGGTGTAGAATGTTGCCATGATTCTTTAGAAGTGATTCATGTTTCTTAGCAAACAAACCCTTGATTTTTGTTTGAAAAAATCAATTAAAAGACTACAGAAATGATTCAATACTATTCCAATGATTCCATTTTTCCCTTTCTATATAACCTACCATTATATCTAATATGTGGCGTCAAAACAAGGAATATACACCTATGAAGTGAATGCTACAAATGAAACCTCTCACCTGTAGTGTATCTTGTGCCTCTTTCCCTCCACTAACTGAACATATGACCAAACATAACAATCTACAATAGAACTACAATTTTTTAGGGAAATAGATGAGTGGCTTACCTTCACACCAAGTATTTCTCATGAAAGTAGAGGAACCATAATAGATGTTCTTCTTTTAGTCTTGTAATATGTTAGCAAAACGGGCACAAAACATGGTCTTGGAAAGAGGCTACATCAATTAAACACATCACAGGGCTACATGTAAGTGCCACATATTAGACACAAACCATGTATGTATGTATCCTCCTAAGGTTACGAAAATCTAAACTTCTCCTTGTTGAGTCCCTTGTCCTCCATGATAAAATTGTTTAAGAATATGAAACCAGTCATGGAAAAATAAAAAAGGAGAAGGAGATAAAGATGATTGAGTCTGGTGAGACAAGTGATGTAGCAGAGCATGCAACCTGAATCTTATTACTTAGTAACACTTATGGATCAATATAAATTTCTTGGGTCTTCAATCAGTATTCAATAATTTTCAACTTGAATATTCTTCCTCAAAATATGGTACTCGTTAGCGATGATTTCTTGTCTCAATGAGTTCTCAATAATTTTCTACAAGTATTTTCTCCATTACCACAACTAGCAATGAACATCTGTGTGGATGGAAATGTTCACTAAATATTGAATATTGCAGATTTATTGGCTGTCTTTCTTGATTCCATTTAACCTCTTTGATCATCTAGAATTGAGTACATGGAACAAGTTCATAAAATTCATCTAATAAGATCCTTCTCAAGTCTTCCATATGATCAAATTGTGCATATGATAATCTAAAATCAAAGAAAACATAAGAGGAAGAAGAAGAAGATGTGTGAGATAACTTTGACTTGGTCCTCTAGCATTGTGGACAATGCTTCCTAAGGATAACACATATTGTATCCTTAAATACAACACATTTTGTGACATGGTGTTCAACAAGATATTTTATTTTGGAGCTCATATTTTATAATGTGAATAGTGATCTTCCATCCTTAGGAATTATATAGTTTAATATGTAAAACAAGGCACTAATATAAAATGCGGCCCACATAATAGGTATGGAATGATTAGGGTTTCACATAATCATGATTATATAAGGAGTCAAACACTCAACACTAGAGGTCACAATAATCAACTAACAAAACATGACTCCTATCCATGGATGTGTTGACATACAACTAACAATAACAGGATTCATTAAGCTCATATTGCATTTAGTTTCCCATCAAGGTGATGTCAAGGATAGATTCATGAACAACATGGACGTATAAATAAATAACGATTAAGATTAATATGCAGTAACTATTAGATAAACATCGATAGCAAGCAAAGAGAGTTAGCAATTCATGCAAGTAATCAATTAAGGCATTTGCAGTGCAAGGAGGTGGCATCAAGCATCGATTAAGTGGAAATATGGACTTATATATTACAGCAACTTGAGTGGCAATAAACAATATCGATATAGAAATTAAGTAACTAATTGATTAATTAGTCATGTTCACCAATCATAACAACATGTGCAAAGGAAATCAATTATAATTGACTCCTCTAACTCTATTGTAAACAATAAACAAGAATATCGATTAGACTAACTAGACAACTCTAATCAAGATTAAGAGTTGATTGGACAACAATTACGATAAGAAGATATTGTCATTACTTATGAGAAGAGGCACGAGTTAGAATTTTAATGGAAATGATCAAGTCTTAAAGAGGAATTATGAAGAGATGCCACCCTTGAAAAATATTAGTTCCCAACTACAATTACCAACGATCACTAAGAGTGTTATTGTTATAATAAACTGATTTAACCTTGAAGGGAAGCAAATGAGAAAGATATGAGTTGTCATTAAGAGATAGAAGTATAAATGAAGCCTCAAACACATTCAATCATCATCGGCTACAGGAAATAAAAAGGGAAAGAGAAAGAATAACTTCAGACTATCGATATCTTGGTACGAGTATCATTTGATACAAAAATTGGATAGCAAGTATTTCTATAATTATTATTGTTTGGACTTTGTGTATTATAGAGATCTAGATAATAATAAGTGAT
>MU223921.1:3515539-3553515 GCA_018584345.1 Thuja plicata | reverse complement strand
TATATATGTATATATATATGTATATATATATATATATATATATATATGTATATATGTATATATATATATACAATACACACTGGCAACATATTACTCTTGGCAGCCCTTGTTTGCTTATTATTACATCTTGAGAAAGACAATAACTCACATTTGCTTCTTTCTGTAAAAATTCCAAAATATGTTGGCTATTGATCTATCAACATTGTTGCAGGTGTTAGAATGTGTACTTTCACCTAATGAAATTGAGATCTAGGTTACAAATTTCATGCTGGTATGTGGTTGTTATCTTGGTCTAAATATAAATAAGTTAATATTTGGCTGCAGTTGTAATACTAAAGATATGCTTTATATAAAACTCATCACCTAGAAATTGTTAGATCCCCCTTGTTGTGAGTCACTTCAGTTTCATGGTCAACTTGTAGAAGGAGAATGCCTTAACTTTTTAGTATTTTATAAAGAGGGTAAGAATCACTTATCATAAAATCTTCTATGAATCTATTTGCATGGTAATCTGTGACATCCTAAATATATTTTCTATGGATTATATCTAAACTTGTAAATTTGATACTACTTTTTATTGCAGGGAGAAAGGAGATTGTATTCATGAGTGGGTTCGAGAGAATAGTAATGGAGGCTTAGAAAAACTAAGCAATGATGGTGAGCCACTTTTAGTAATATTTGAACTTTCTTTAAATAAATATTTAAAGGGTATGATCACAATTAATATTTGTAATAATTACTAGTTGAGAGATCCATGTACATTAAAAATTTCCCCCAAAGGGAAGAAGCCTCTCTAAGAAAACATAGAATAGCTTTGACCCCTCTCCCTCCAAATGGAGAGAGAAAGGACCTCGAGAGTAAGGAAAGACTAGGTATGTTCCCCACAAGATGAAGCCTCCCACATCCCCAAAAAAGTTAACAAATAAGAATAATTTCTTTATGTGAAGATTTTGGTAAAAATATTGGCAACTTGCTTGGATGTTGGGCAATAGTAGACTGATGACTTGTCCATGAATGAGATCCCCAATGTAGTGTATCTGGATGTCAATATTCTTGGTCCTTTGATGATGGATTGGGATACATGAGATTTGAGTAGCACATTGATTGTCTCAAAATATGATTGATGGTTGTTTATATTGAATACCAAACTCAATGAGAAGATTCTGAAACCAAATAGCCTCTATTTTGGTACTCAGCTTCAATAGAAGATGGACCAATAACAAATTGCTTCTTTCTCTCTAACAAAAAATTCTTGAACCAAGTGAGAAGATACAACTTGAAGTAGACTTGCGATCCAAAGAATTACTTACACAATCTGAATTTGTGTAGTCCACCAAGTTGAAATCAATACTCATTGTGCAGTGAATCCCAAAATTTTGAGTAACTTGATTGTTGGAGAGAATTGCTTGGCTACTTTCTAGCGCAACCCATGGGTCCCACACATGAATCGAGAGACAATGCTCACAAAATATGAAATGTCAATTCTTGTGATTCAAATAGATGAGATCCTCAACAAGTTGTTGCTACAAACTACCGACAATCAAGTGTGAAGAACACTAAGCCTCATGTTTGACTCTAGAAAGAAAGGGACTTGGAGTAGGCCTGGAGTAACCAATGTGAAATATTGAGAGAAATTCGAGAGCACATATGGATTGTGTATTGTGATGATGGAAGTAGGCAAAGATATCTCAATCTCAAGAAAGTAGTGCAACAAGCATAAGTCAATCATCAAAAACTTGTCACGGAGGGTAGTTTTCACTGCAACAATCATGGATGAGAAACTCCCTGTGATCAATAGGTCATCAACATAGAGAACCATAAGGAGTAAATTATCTTGACACATACCATACACCTGAAGATAAATATCTAGACTAATCATTGACCAGGATGTCATCGGTGATTACTCTAGATATTGATAACTTTTTCCAAATGACCCAAATGATTCTTGGTTGGTGGCAACTACCAAAACATGAATTGCATCTTTGTGCAAAAAGTTCTCAACAAGTTGCAATGTTGCAAAGTTGTCAAATTGGTAAATTTTGCAACTTTTTTACATTTTCTATAAAATTCTAGCTTCCTTGCCTAGATTTGATAAAAAATCATGTCAAAATATCATTTGACATGATTTTGTATCACATATAGGCAAGGAAGCCAACATTTGATAGAAAATGAAAAAAAAGTTGCAAACCTTATCAATTTGAAAACTTTGCAAATATCATTGCAAATTCTTGAGAACATTTTGGACAAAGATACAATTTTTTTAAAAAAATTCAATATTGGTCAAAATTTCAACATCCCTTGGTCAAAACTTTAACTTAGACTGGTTTAGTTTTCAACCATTCTGTGTCAAAATTTTGCGTTGTGGGTTTGGCATCCTGGTCAGATGGGTCAAACATTTCGACCAAACTTGGTCGAAACATTAACTTGGGTCGGTGTATGTTTTGACCATTGTGTGTCAAAAATATGCGTCGTGGGTTTGACATCCTGGTCAGATCGATTAAAAATTATGACGAAAGTTGGTCGAAGTTTCGACAAATAATATGAAAATTTCAACATGCCAATTTTGACCAAAGTTTGCATAGAAATTTTGACCTAAACTAGGATCTATCAAACTTTCAACCAAAAAAATATTGACAAAGCAAATTGTGGGTCTTTTGACCAATCTAGGTAGATAATTTGACCAATTTTTGTCAAAAATAGGGGCCAATTCTACTAGTGTATCAAGTACAAATTTCCCTTCCCAAGACTGGATGATATTATGGATTGTTTGAGTGGAGCTGAGTATTTCACAAAGATAGATCTAAAGAGTGGATTCACCAAATCAGAATGAGAGACGGAGATGAATGGAAGACAACCTTCAAGACAAAGGAGGGCTTGTATGAGTGGTTATTCATGCCTTTTGGGCTAACTAATGCACCGAGCACATTCATGTGTCTCATGAATGAAGTACTAAAATAATTTATGGGAAAGTTTGTTATTGTTTACCTGGATGATATTTTGATTTCTAGTAAGACATTGGAAGAACACATTATGCATATTTGTAAGGTGTTTGAGAGGTTAAGGGAAGAGAAGTTGTTGATTAATCTGAAGAAGTGTAGTTTTGTGAAGGAGTTAGTGTATCTAGGATTTGTAGTCTCAACAGAAGGTCTAAAAATGGACCCAGAGAAGGTACAGGCTATCCTTGAATGGCCTACCCCAAGGAGTGTTACTAAGGTAAGATATTTTCATGGTTTGGATAGCTTTTATAGAAATTTTATTCAAGGTTTCAGTAGTATCTGTGGACCCTTGACTGAAACAATGAGGATAGGAAAGAGTTTAAGTGGACTGTAGGGGCAGATAAGAGTTTTGAATTGTTGAAAATAAAAGTTACAAGATAGCCTGTTTTAGCACTTCCATATTTTAACAAGGTGTTTCAAGTAGACTATGATGCTAGTGGTAATGCCATTGGAGCAGTTTTGAGTTAGGAAGGTAAACCCATTGCATATTTTAGTGAGAAGTTGAATGATGCCAAGAGAAAATATTATGTTTATGATCAGGAGTTCTATGCTATAGTTCAGGCATTGAGGAAGTGGAGACATTATATTTTTCCAAAATATTTTTTTTATTTACTGACCATCAAGCTTTGCAATATTTGAATAATCAAGGAAAGTTGAATCAAAGGCATTTGAAATGGGTTGAGTTTTTGGAGAGTTATACTTTTGTTTTGAAGCACAGGAGTGGGAAGTATAATAGGGTTGTAGATGCCCTTAGCAAAAGACTAATTTTTCTGACAGAGATGTAGATTGAGGTTGTTGGGTTCAAGGAACTCAAGAGCTTGTATCCTGAAGATCCAGATTTTGGCAAAGCTTGGAAAGCTTGTAGAGAACCTGTTACTCTGGATAGAACCAAATGGTTGGATTTCATAATCCAGGATGATATGTTGTTCAGAGGTATTTAGTTATGCATTCCAAAGAGCTCCATGAGGGAGAATTTAATCAAAGAAAAGCATAGTAGAGGGTTGGTTGGACATTTTGGGCAAGATAAAACCATTTCTCTAGTTAGTGAGAATTATTATTGGCCACAATTGCAGCAAGATGTTTAGAAATGTGTACAAGGTTGCAGAGTATGTCAGATGGAAAAAGGAGTGAAATAGAATACAGGGTTATATCAGCCATTACCTATACTAGAGAAGCTATGGGAGGATATTAGTATGGACTTTGTTCTTGGCCTACCGAGAACTCAGAGAGGGAATGATTCCATCTTTGTAGTGGTGGATAGGTTTTCAAAAATGACACATTTCATTCCTTGCAAGAAGACTAATAATGTTGTTCATGTAGCAAAATTATTTTTTAGGGAGGTGGTAAGACTACATGGCTTACCAAAGAGCATAGTTTCAGATCGAGACACCAAGTTGGTTGGTTAATTTTGGAGAAACTTGCGGAAAAATTTGAAGACAGATTTGAAGTTCAATTCAGCACACCATCCAAAGACTAATGGACAGACAAAAGTTGTGAATAGGAGTTTGGGAAACTTGTTGAGATGCTTAGTTGGAGATAAACCAAAGGGATGGGATTTGGTTTTACAACAGGCAGAATGCTCATATAATAATTATGTCAATAGGAGCACTGGTAAATCACCATTCTAGATAGTATATGGAAGTAGTCCTAGAAATGCATTAGAATTAAGAAAGTTGGACAAAGGAGAGACAAGTAGCGCTGAAGCTGAAGACTTTGCAGAATAGTTGAAGAATTTGCATGAGGAGGTGCAGCAACATATTAATAAAATGAATAGACAGTACAAGGCAAAGGAAGACAAGAAAATAAGACATAAGGAATTTCAGGTGGGAGATGAAGTAATGGTTCATTTGTGAAAGGAGAGATTTCCAGTAGGGCCATATAATAAGTTGAAGATAAATAAATTTGGACCATGCAAAATATTGAAGAAGCATGACTCAGTAAATGCTTATGAAGTAGAGTTGCCTAGTGAACTCAATATTTCACCAATATTTAACATTTCAGATTTGACAAAATATCATGAGGGAGGTGTTGATGATTAGATCATAGAAGCATAATGGAATATTCTAGAAACTAATTTAGTTACAGAGGAGATCGAAGATATTTTGGACAGTCGTGTTGGAAGAAGCACAAGGAATAGGACATATGAAGAATATTTGGTCAAATGGAAAGGATGACCTGTAGAAGATTCATCATGGCTATCAAGGGAGGAGGTTAACCATCTTGGTTTTCCTTTGACCACCTGAGATGTGATAGGGTCACTTCTCAAATTACCCTAGGTGTCTGATGTAGGAGCATCCTAGGTGTAAGAGAAATCTTGGATCAACCAAAAATATTTCCGGTTTATTTTCAATAAGGGCTATTTTTTGCAGAGTTACTATTTCTGGAAAGTTACTATTTTTAGTAAGTTTTTTGTTTGAGCTCAGAATGTTCTATTTTCTTCCCTGGAGGTTCACTTTGATTGTATCATCTTTCTAGTAAAGTTTCATTGCCAGATCAAATCTAGTTTTGTAGATACCAGATATTTTTGGTATTGGCAGCAGGGTATAGAAACTTCAAACTTAGTTTTGAAGGCTTTAGAGGCTCCAAATAGGGTCAAAACCTTGGCTAAATAGGCAATCCCAAGCCAAGTGTTGTAGAGAAATTTGTGGCATTTCTAAAATGGGGTTACGGCGGCCCACTGAGTCAACGGTTGATGAGTTATTATCTCCAGAAGTTGCGTTACCTGAACTTGAAAATGTTAAAGTTTCTTCAAAATTTCTTTTTGGGTTCGGAAGTTTTTTGGGCCTACTCTAATGTAATAAAAATTAATAATAATATATTAGGATTGTTCGGCCTCAAAATATAGGGTTTGATTTCTAGAGTCTTCTTGGGCAGTTAAAATTGGCTATATATTGAAGGCCTGTAGGGTTGTCTAGGGCAGTTCTGGGTTATGTAGCTCATGCCTCTAGCTTGCAGATTATTATAATAAAATTCTGATGTGGCTATGCATGTTGCATTTTTTAAGATGCATGTTATATTTCAGAATATTGTAATTTCATTTCATGGTGGATAATAGAAAGCTCATTCCTGTCTTTACAAATCTTGTTATTCTTGATTTTTTAGTGTGTTTGTGTTAGTAAGGGGAGCACCCTTCATCACAACCTTTGAAAGTTATGGGTCAATGAAAAGGTGTAAGAAGGTGTAATAGGGTGAGAAGACCAAATTTCCTCACACATGTGTGATCAACTTGAGAAAGTGATCGCTCACGTTTGAGTTTACATGTGAAGGGGGTTAAATGTGTAAGTGTGTGTAAGATGTGTAAGACTTTGTAAGGGATGTGTAAGAGGTGTGTAAGTGTCACATGTAACTTGGGTTTTCTAATCACTTGATTAGGATTTGGAAAATTATTAGGGAGTGATTAGGTGGAGATTAAGATTAATTAGTGGCAAGTGGGTTAGAAGTATAGGTTAGGTTAGGGAAGTGAGGTTAGGTAAGGGTTAAATCTAGGAGTCATGTGCTCAAATAGAATTAAATATAATATTTAATTCCAAGTGGGAGAAAAGGGGATAAGCTAGGTTAGTTTAATTAATTTAGGAATTAATTAAACTTTAAGGAAATTGGATTTATAATTAAATAAATTCATAATTAAATAAATGTGAATTTATTTAACTAAATGTGGGATAAGGCTAATGCATGTAATTAAATGTACATTTATTTAATTAGGGATAATTGGGAGGGGGGGTGAATAAGTTTTTCCAAAGCTTCAAAAATTCAAAACCCTTAAACCTTAAAACCCTTATTTCTAACATTAGTGAATTAAACTTGTGTGCTAAAATAAAAACACATCCACAATACATAATAAAAGGATTTTTTAGTGAGGAAACCTTGTTATGGGAAAAAATGAGCGGCGGGGTTGAAACTCATAATAAGACTATACCTTGTTAGAATTATAAATTATTACAAATGGGGAATGAATAGGAATTTAGGCATATTTCCTAGAGCTCACTTCTCAAATACAAAAGGGATACAACCTTGTGGAAGGCTCACTATCTTAAGAGATCACTATAACGATCATAATAATTTTTAGGAACTGTATAATGGCATCTACCTTATTCATTGGTTAGTAAACCAATTTTAGCTCTAATAGATCTACCACCCTTGTTTCATATAATAAGTCAAACATCCACAATGCAAAATATTTCCCTAATCAAATATATTTCATCAACCTTGGAAAAACAAACAAGGTCGTCTCAACCTCAATTTCCAAATTTAATTTCACACACAACATTTAATAAAATTTATCTAATTATGTCAGAAAAACAATAGAAATAATCCTTATCAACAACCACAAGCTCATAAAATGCCCACAAATCATGCCTCAAACATCCACAAAAATTTTTACTAATCAAGCCGACCAAGAACATAAGAAAACCATCACCAACTGAAAAATCCTTCAAAATTGATTACCAAAATTGATGTTGACCATCAAATAATAAGGAACATAATACAAGAACATCCATAGGCATCAGAAATAGCACACAAATATCTAAACCCATCCAAATCATCAGATTTTCCAGCATCTCTGGTGTCACACCTAAAGAACACTATCAACATCCACTATAACACTTGAAAAATGCCTTGCAGATCTCTAGATTGCAAATTTTCTGAATTGAGGGCACATTAGAATGTCTCCAACAAATACCTAGATGTGGAGAGAAAAATATCAACCTAGAAGTGCACATGGAGTCCAATATCAGTAACACTATCAACACGACAAATAGTGTAAGAACCAGTCACCATACCTGACCTCATATCATATCCAAATCACAATGTGCAGTTCTATAGCTTGACATAAACTAAGTATAGAATATCTACAACATCACATGACATCCACAACCACTTTTCTTCAATAACACAACATCATAGAACCTCTGAGAATACTACACCACTATCCCAATTTCCCAAAAAATATATTGACATCAATGACAACACAACCAACATATATGTCTTCCAATACATATGTGCATCTTCCCAAAATCTCCCCTTTTGAAATTAATGGCAACGTATGATGTGAAAAAAAAGAAATCTCTCTCTCTCTCTCTCTCTCTCTCTCTCTCTCTCTCTCTCTCTCTCTCNAACTCTCTCTCTCTCTCTCTCTCTCTCTCTCTCTCTCTCTCTCTCTCTCTCTCTCTCTCTCTCTCTCTCTCTCTCTCTCAAACATGCAAATAAACATACCTCAATGAAATGTGAATGAGGCCCTTCAATGTCTAATGTCAACGTTGTTGTTCCAACAGTGAACTAATGTACATGCACAATAAGTTATGAGACAAACATCAATATAATCATAGAATAATCAAATGTATACTTTAAAAAATGTTTTATTCGATACATACTTGTGGAGTTGATGACGTAGTGTATAAGGGGTCTGGGGGATCATTGCCACTGCAACCAACACTCTTTCCCTGAATTTTGATCATAAACAAAAGATACTAATTTAATTAAATTCGTTCATTTAAAAATGAAATATGATCAAATAAATTCAATGAACTTTCAAATATTTACCTTTGTATCAATGCTAAATGTTACATTGAGAAAATCATCAGTCATCAGTCCAAAATATGCATAGGGAATGGGATCCACAAGAATGACAAAAATGACCCCTCGCAAACCGACCAGGGTGACCCTCGACTGGAGGACTTACGCACTGAATAAGAGTCTATGTCAGAGCACTAATCGTTCCTAGTGTGCCCACCTCCACATGTTCCTTCACATTAGAAGGAATACTAACATGATCCACTTGTGGCTTGCCATTGTGCAACCTAGGTGCATTAGGGTAATGAAGTGCCACAGGTCTATCAAATGATGACCCTCACCTCTACCCTGAAACTCTAGAAAGTCAAAATAATTTGGCACCTCCTTTAGGACAAACTCACAATAGAGTTTCCTTAGGAAATAGATAGGAACCTTATGATTGTTACAGGGAGGGGAATCAAAGAGCAACCACCATCTGTCCCCAATTTTTTTTTTTTTTATATCTTCAGTAAAGCACCAATGAATTAGGAACCTCCTTGTTATAGTTTTAAGAGTTTCACTTTCCCCTGGCATTTTAAAGAGTTTGCAAATGTCATCTTTTGTGATTTATTTATTTTTATGTCCTCATATGATAATTTATTTGCATAATATTGTGTTTGTTCTTCTCTTTTGTCTTGCCATAAATTTAGTTTCCCACTAACTGAACCTACATGGGTCAAGATTAATTCTAATGATTTTGAAAGTGTTTCCCTTCTAGGATTTGTACAAATAGAATATTTTAACCTCCTAATTAAAGATTCTATTTCTGTTTTCCCTCTTTCTATTTGGTTTATCAAATTTTCTTGTGTTCCAAAAGCAGGTTTCTCAATTGGTGGAGGCAGTTGGGGTTCATTTTCTTGGTTATTTTCAACATCCATTTGTTCATGAGGAGAAGATGGAGGGTTTGGTTGAGTATTTTTTGTGGGGAGATCATTCCTTCCTGTAAGTTTAAAGAAAATTTATTTTAAAAGTCTAATTAAACATAAAATTAAAGACAAGAAACTTTGAGAATCAAATTTGACTGAAAACTAAAAATTAAACCTAAATTTTAATACAAATAAGATACATGGTTGTAGAATCACTTGCCTCTTCTTCTGGTTCAACCTGGATGACATCGTGGAGCCAATTTTTGCTTCAATTTGATGGAGAAAAACCCGCAATGAATCATGTATGCGATGTTATCTTTGTTTTTTGGCTAGCTGCGGGTTTGGGAAAACAAAATGAGTCACAAAAGTGGCTGCCCTAACTTTATATAAAACCATATAGGGTCTATGCCCTATAGGGTGCACTCCCTATGGTTTAAATTTCCCAAGCCATAGGGCATGTACCCTATGGCTTGGGAAATAAAATTCATAGGAGTGCGCCCTATAGGGCATGCACCCTATAGCCCGCACACCCTATGTGCGTATGGGGGACCAAAAAGGTATTTGTTACTTGTTTGGTCCCCCATCTTGGTGCATATACCCAGTTAACATGATTGTTTCCAAACTGAGATTCAAGACAAACTTAGTTAACTAAACAAGATAGATTTATTTCTATTTAAATACTCAGTCAACTGAAATGATGACATAGAATGCATTTTTGAATAATTAAATTATTTAAATGCACTTTCGACTCAATTTATTAATTTAAATTCATTTTTGCATTTAATTGCCAAGTATCTATTTTATTTAATCTAAATGTTAGGATATTAATAAAATAAATAACATTAGGTGAATTACAAAGGATTTAGGAATTAAATTATTAAACCACGTGTGATGATAGATTAGAACCTAGGGTTTCGGTCATATCAAAATGAAGGTTGATTTTACTTTAGGTTTAGGAGTTAAGACAATCAATTTTAGGGTTTTCCTAATGAGAGATTGAGATTAGGGGTCTAGGGTTTCAATGACCAATTTTAGGTAATTACATTTTTGACTCTTTGAATTGATGTGTGATCAGTGCATTGATTGGAAGAATAATTAATGATGAGACCAAGAATAGTTTGATTTCAAGTGATGAAACCATTCTTGAAAAGAGGATCGATTTCAAGCTTGATTGGAAGAAGATCGATCAAAAGATACAAAACAAAGTACTCAATTTGATTTGAAGTGATGAAAATGAACATTTGTCGAAAACTCTTAAACCTTTGGATTGGGTTTAATGAATAACTAGTTTCATTTGAAGCGATCAAGCCAATTTGATCAATGTGTCTTGTTTCATGAATGAATGAATCATATAAGACTTGATCTTGTTTGGTTTTGAGTATATTCATCATTGTATAAGATAATTGATTGGGTTGCCTTTTATTAAATATAATCTCAACTTGATGTGATGCAATGAAGATGAGATGCCCCTAGAGATGAGGTATTTGCATGATAATGTTATCACTAAATTGTCGATGTCCTGATCCTCCCCATCAATAGAAAAATTGAACTATGGCTAAGTGCCCTAGTGATTAGAATTGATTAATAGATGTAGGAAGAAGCTAATCTAATTTGGGAAAGGTTAAAAACATTTAGGACCCATCTAAATTTTTTAGGAGGTCTAGCTAAAAAATTTTGACCATGATTCTAGTAGGGTTGACCAATATTTTGGCACATAAATTGTGTGGAAGGAAAACATGAGATATTTGTAGTGGTTTAGAGTATAGAAGATAGGTTGCACAAGCGGTCAACTGCAGTTGACTTAAAAAGTAAGCTCTCAAATTTGACAAGTGAAATGATCTCAGATTTAAATGCAATCAGAATGGTCAAATTAGTTAGGGGTGCAATTTTCACATCAATCAGAGAAAGTTGAAAATTAGGTCAAAAACCTATATAAAGCCCAAATGGGTCATTCAATTCATTTGAAACCTCTCGAGCTTCAAAGATTCTTAGATAAAAATGGTGGCCCACTTTGATACGCATGGATTTGAGCACTAAAGAGTCCACAACCCATCCAAGAACTATCTAGTAGCGGTACGTGCATGACAAAATTCCCATTCAATTCTTGTTTTGTTTATTTTCATTTATTTTTGCATGTTTTTCCATGTTTTTAATCTTCAAACCTCAATTTCTCATAGGAGTCCTGGGTTTGTATGAGAAACTGCTCCCAAATTCCCACTTGTACCAAGCCATTAGATTTTTCATATGCCCCTTACCCAGAAATTGTATGAGCACCTTCAAAACAAACCTTTCTTGTATCATGAACACTAGATTATCATATCATCTAGGTTACTTGTACTAACCTATGTGAATTCTCATGCGAGACATTATGCCAATTATTTACTCGTATTGGAAACAACAGGTACTTTTTCTTTTATAATGTCATTTTTTTTCTTTTCTTTGTTGTGGATTCGACATCTTTAGCATTTTGTGCAGCAATTTAACTCTTTATTTGGTCACTTTGACAAGTGTATTGATGCTTTAGTTTTTTGTTTTTGTAGGAGTAGTTACCTGATATTCTGTTCAAGATTGTACATATCCGCTAACTATGTGCCTTGTAGGAAAAATAGATGATGAGAAGAGAGCCAATATTGTAGAGTGAATATTTGGATGGCTGATGGAGATCCTTGAGATCAACGTGAACCTTGGAATTCTCACATATTTTATGGAGAGCCTTCATAGTGAGCATAATACCTTCCATATGCCCACTAGAGAGATCTCAGTCACACATAAGGATGTAGATCACATCCTTTGCATTCCTTTCTGAGGTAATCCAACACATTACAAGAGTGTCCAAAAAAAAAGAATACTGGCACTTTACAGGATGTTTAGTGATGAGGACATTCTTCAGCGATGGGTGTCATTGGACACCATGATGAGAAGGTACACCAATCAGTATCCTTTGACGTGCATTATCCTTAGATTCATAGGATTTTTTTATCATTCTTGATAGAGGGAAGTAGGGATTCCATAGTGGTTGGGGATTTATCATGGAGGAGCTATTGGATAGGCCAGTGAAGCTTGGGTGGGGATTCATGCTTATTGGCACATCTATATCATGAGCTACACAATATTTTCTATTGCGAGGTGAAGATCCTCACAACAAGAGTTTTGTCTCTACAAGTTTGGGCATGGGAGAACATTCCCATATGTAGGTCAGTGGTCAATGAAGTCTACCAAGAGTGACATCCATTTGTATAAAGGTATGTCTGTTATATCACCTAGTCCCATTTGGGGAAAATAGATTATTGGAGGCATTAGTTCAATGACCTCATAATGGTCACATGGTGGTGATATAGAGGTATTGAGGTATGAAGTGAATGGAAACTGTAGAGCCCTGATATGTTTATCACTCATCCATTGATCAAATAGAATCCTTCACTTATAGAGAAGATTGTGTTGTCTCGAGTGCACATGCAGTTCAATAGACCACAGGTAGTGCCTACTTTGTTTACAACTTATACATGATTTACCGATGAGACACGATGAGGATGGGGACCATGATTGGTATATGCTACAATAGTAAAAGAGCTTAATGGTTTAGAGAGAGCTTCTTGGGACTATCTAGAGGCCATACCAGATGTAGTGGTCACCCGTGAGTATAGAAATTACATAGTTTGACACTCATTTTTGTGATTCACATGTCTTGTTGCTCCTACGCCCAGGATTGATGAGGTAGAGCTAATACCAGTTGTCATTCCTATAGTGCTACCTAGACAGATATAAGGAGAACCCAAGGCTATTTATAGAAAAGAAGCACCTAGAGTAGGGAAGAGAAGAAGAGGGGAGGGTGGAGGTTTGGGTTTCGTGGGGGTAGATTCCCCAATAGGTGGACGTGATGCTCCTATTTTTTATTAGGTCACTTGATAGGTCAGGAAGTGATGGGATAGCTAGGGAGAGCATGCTAAGTATGTTGATCTAGGAGAGGAGATAGAGGGTTACAGGCAACAAACACCTTAGGATGTTATACACACACTAAGAGATAGGGTCTGAGGGTTGCAAATAGATGTGGCCATATCACAAACTAGGATAGCTGAGAGAGATTGGCACATTCTAGATATTATTGTTGATCGAAACCAAAGGATCATTTCTTTCTTCATGGTGCATGACTAATTCCAACACATTGCCACACATTAGACCAGCCACACATCTTATTACATTGCAGCTTACATTTTTGTTGTTCCTATAGAGAGACAGGTTCTTCAATTTTCTCACTATATGGCTCGATCTGAGGGTGCATGGATGCCATAGGATGATGATACAATCCCTCAGCCACAACTACCACCACATGTTCCTACTAACACTAATTATATGGTCAAGATCTATCTCCTGTCACTCTGATATATTTTTGATATCACGTGATGTTGTATGCATTTTTTACTTTTGTATGCGATGACTTGCTCCGATGATTTTTTGTATATCAATATTTTAATGTACCCTTGTCACTTATTATATTTATAGAACATGATTCTTGTCTCATTGTACTTCTATTTACTAATGTTATGAGATGTTTATTTCCTAATGATGCTTATATATGGATGTATTTATCCTTATGATCATGTATTTATATGCTTCTCATGGATGATTATGCACATGTGTATGTAATGTTGACATAATTTCCTAAATGTAGTGATATGATTTTACTTATGATGATGCAATTGATGTATACATGTATGGATGCAACTTCATTATTCTATGAATATGAAATGACATGATGGTTTATATGATGTGATATGTGATATACTATAATGGATATGCAATGTAATGGATATGATATGTAATGCTTCTAATATCTATTTTAGGATATTGTTGTTATCAACATAGGTACTCATTCATGTCTTTATCAATGCACAACTTGACCACTTGGCAACAGGAAGATCAATTGATTTAAGCTTTAGATCTTACAGTGGAGAGAGAGAGAGAGAGAGAGAGAGAGAGAGAGAGAGAGAGAGAGAGAGGGNATTTAAGCTTTAGATCTTACAGTGGAGAGAGAGAGAGAGAGAGAGAGAGAGAGAGAGAGAGAGAGAGAGAGAGGTCTACATTTCACACAAACATGAGGCAATGAACTATTTAAATGACTTCTTATTTAAGTGTATGTGTTAGTTTATTGTTTTCCTATTTGAATGCTTTCTTAGATTAATCATGAAATGAATTATTTAAGTGTATGTATTGTTTAGAGGTCCACATTTCACACACACATGAGGCAATAAAATTGAAATGGTAGATGCATTACATCTAATAAATGTTGGAATAGAGAAAAAAAAGAGTGCAAAAGCAGACCGATTGCTACATCATTTTATGGCTATTGTTTTACTTGCTACAAGTATGGACACAAATAAAATGAATGCAGATCAAAGGTAAATAATTTTGTGAACCAAAGAAACATTTTTGGTCCACTAAGAGTGGGGGGGGTGAATAAGACAAAATCAAACTTAAATACTTAAAAGTTAGCTCACTAATTCACTCAATAGAACTGAATATTGTAATAATCGACTCACCAAATAAATTAATAACTTAAATAACCATACATCTCATATTATGCAAATCAATCATTAAAACTTAGTTAAAACCAGATCTAATGAGGAAACCCAATATGGGAAAACCTCTGTGGGTGTTGTGACCCACAATAAAAAAAAGGTACCCTTCTAAAGTACGCTTAGTTAAGAACTTATCCTATTAAAGATTAAAAACACATTTTCTAGATGTGACCCTGTCAAGGGATTTACCTCAGATATGTTTAGATCTTCACCTTGTTTGAGGTCTTTAAACACTCTTTTGGAATGTCACCTACTTCTACACTTTACAAATAAGACTGTTACATCCACTCAATTAAGAAATTTTTCTTTGTTAAGGAACAGTAAAAATTTGATCTACAACTATAGAAGGAAACTTTGCTTGGGTCATATCCTTTATTCTCACATGAATACTTGCATCACATACTCCATTTGTATCTTCTCTAGAGTGTAGATTCTTCTCTTTCTGCTTCTCTATTATGCTCAGTAACTTATGCTCTTCTACTTCTTCTTCTTAATTCAACTCACCAGCATCACTTCTTTGTGTATTTCTAATCCTTTATATAGATAAAAAATTTCCTCTTAATCTCCTTTCTATGGTTTTCCATATTTTGCGCTCAGTTGTTCGATCACCATCTTCACAAATCTTAGCTCGGTAACCTGTTCAACTTTTATCTCGTAACTTAAAATTTTCTTTGGAACTCTAATAATCAGGTTTAACCACTTAATCTTTCCCTTAGATCTTCTCATTGATTTTTCTCAATTGTAGATCTTCTAAAAAACTTCCATTAATTCTTATCTATATCTAGATAATCAAAGATTTGTATTAAATTTGATCTTATCATCATTCATTCTTAATTAGTATCCTATACTCGGTAACTTGCTTTGTAACTTGGTAACTAATTTCATTCACTGCTAAGTGCCTAACTCTTTCTTGGGGCTCGCTAACTAAAAACAACTAAAAAAACTCTATATTGACTGACTCTGTCTAGCTCGGTAGAGTAACTCTTTTGAGTCATAACTTAACTCTTTACAATCTCTAACTTAATCAATCAAATATATTGATTTCATAACATTAAATATATAGTAGAAAACAACTATATCAACATTAATTCATCATTTTCTAATCTGTATTTGTCACCCATTTAACTTATCCTCCTTCTGATATGGTAACTCAATATAAATCCGTAATCAAGTTCCTGACATCAATGACAAAACAAAAACTAATCTAACCATTTCTACAAACATTTATACCTATTATCACTCGGTCTTCATCATCTCCATCAGTTGATTAACAAACTCCCTCTTTTTAATTGATGACAACACTATTGTATAACTAGATAGCAATTGATGATGGAAATTCACAATAATGTCAACCTTTGTCATTACTCCCTTTGAGTTGATAGTTTTGTTTCTAATAATCAAAGTGTTCTCCTTCTTGGAGAAATCTTCTAATATTGTAGAATACATTCTGATTCTCTTTCATGAGTAAATAGTAGAAATTCATTTTCTTCCTCTTTCATCAATATCTCCCTTATGGATAAATCTCATGAATTCATTCTCTCCCTCTTTGAAAACAATGACAAAAATTCATACTCCTGAAAACTTGTTTCAGCAGTGGGTTATACCTTATGCATACAAATATTCATTGCATACAAAAATATCCACACAACTTTAGGAATCACATAAAGTGTGTCATACTAACATCAATTCAAGAATAAATATTCAAATAAAGTATATAATTGATGCAACATGCCTCATGCTTCTTTAGTGAATATTCGATAGGTGAAGAACCTCTAGTTTACCTATGAGATACTCAAAAGTGTCTTTCGTTAGTGGCTTTGTAAAGATATCATTCATTCATTCCTTTGAATTTAACTATTCCAATACTACATTTTTCTCTTGAACTTGTTCTCTCAAGTAGTGATAATTGATAGAAAGGTGCTTGGTCTTTAAATGCATAACCAGGCTCTTTGACATGTTGATAGTACTTGTGTTGTCACAAAAAATAGTTATAGGATCTGAGATAATCTCTTGCATACTTCAAGTAATTGTTTGATCCAAACAATGTTCACACAATTCATGGCAGCAACAATATATTCTACCTCGACAATAGATTTTGAAATGCAGCTATGTTTCTTGCTTAACAATGTGACCAATCTTTCACCTAGAAAGAATGCTCCTCCACTAGTACTTTTCATGTCATCAATATTTCCATCTGAATCTACATCAGTGTAGACTTCCAGATCAGTAGTACCTTTGTTCTTGTATAATAAACTAAAATATTTAATTCCTTTCAGATACCTAAATATTCTCTTAACTATAGACATATGTGTTTCCTTAGGATTAATTTTGCAACAATCCTAACAACATGTGCTATATCAGGTCTGTTGTGAACAACATAGTGCAATTTACCAATCATGGATCAGTAAAGAGTATTATCCACCTCTTGTCTCTCATCTTCTTTGGACAATTTACATCCTATGACCATCGGTGTTCCAATGGCCTTGGAATCTTCCATACCAAAAGTTTTGAGGTTCTCTTTGATATAATGAGCTTGTTTAATATAGATCCCTTCTATAACTTGTTGTATCTATAGACCTTGAAAGAACATAATCTCTCCAATCATTGACATCTTAATCATTTCATTAACAAATGCCTTACATAAGGTGTTATTGCCTCCAAAAATAATATCATCAACAAAAATTTCAGCAATTAAAACCTTGTTGTCACTGTCACACTTCAAGTAAAGATTATTGTTATCACTTGTTCTTTGAGATCCTATTTTGATTATATAAGAATTCAATCTATCATACCATGCTCGGGGTGATTTCTTCAAACCATAAAGATCTTTGTCTAATTTACATACCTTGTTCTTATTTGTGTTCTCAATGAATCCTTCAAGTTGTTCAATGTAAACTTCTTCTTCTAGTATCCCATTCAGAAATGTAGACTGGACCTGCATTTGATAAAATTTGAATCCTCTGTAAGCCGCATAAGCTAGAAGTATTCTAACTCCTTCCATTCTAGAAACAAGTGCAAAAGTCTCTTCATAATCAATACCTTCTTCTTGTGCATAACCTTTGCAAAACAATCTAGCTTTGTTTTTGATAACTTCTCCATTCACATTCATCTTGTTTCTGAAAATCTGTTTAATACCAATAAATTTTTTATCCTTTGGCCTAGGTACTAAAGTCCATGTATTTTTCTTTTCAATCTGATCAAACTCCTCTTTCATTGCTTTCATCCAATCTTCATTATCTAGTACATCTTTAACTTTCTTTGGCTCAAATGTAGATATCAAACATGTATTATCTCTTACCTTGCTTCTTGTCATCACTCTAGCATCTTTATTTCCAATAATCTTACACTGGGAGTGGTCCCTCCTCACATACTTTACTAAAACATGCTTAGCAGGTCTCGGTGCTTCATCCTCATGTCTCATTTGTTGAGTAATCTATTCAGTTTCCTCCTCGGTAGGTGCTCTTAGGCAGGTGCTCTTAGTTAGGTTCCATTTTTCTTTCTTCATTATTCTTTTCTGCAAACTCATTGATTCTCACACTTGCACTTTCCACCATTTTGTTAGTAAATTTATTGAAACACATTTAGGGTTTACTCCTTAGAGAATATCCTCAGAATATCCCTTCATCTCCTTTATAATAATAATTTTATTCTCTAGAATATTTTAATATATAAAATCTACTTCCATAAACTTTGAAATAAATCACATTAGGTTTGTGTTCATACCAGATTTCATAAGGTGTTCTGTTGGTATCTTTCTTCATTTGTACTCAGTTTAATGTGAAAACAACAGTATTGACTACTTCTCTCCAAAAAATTGTGAAATACATTTCTCAATCATCAATGTCCTTATAAAATTGATAATAGATATCTTTCTTCTCTCAATAATAGAATTTTTTTGTGGTGTCTTCAGCTGACATCTATCTCTTAATTCTATTTTCAGTAAAAAATAGTGTAAAGTCATCAGATGTAAACTCACCTCCTCTATCAGATCTCAGACATTTCAACTGTGTTCCTATTTCTTTCTCAACTCCTGCCTTGTACCACTTAAACATTTGAAATGCATTAGATTTTTCTTTTAAAAACATTAGAGACATCATTCTAGAATAATCATCCAAAATAAAATAAAATACTGGTCTCCATAGTAACTTTGAGTTCTCATGGGTCGACATAAATCAGTATGCACTAAATCCAAAATTCCTTGTGTAGCATTTACTTGCTTGAGAAACTAGATTTAGTCATCTTACCCATTTGACATTTTGTGCACATAACATTATCAGGTTTCTCTAATCTTGTTAATCCTTTGAGTATATTATTTTTACTCACTTTTATCAAGTTGTCAAACTAAACATGACAAAGCCTTTTTTGCCATAACCAAACATCTTCAACTTTAGCAAACAGGCAACTCCTAATAGAAGTATCAAGATAAAATAAATTACCTGTAGATTATTCTCCTATAGAAATCAGACTCTCCTTCTTATCAAAAAGATTCACCTTTTCATGTTGAAATTCCAGTCGGTGACCTATGTTATTTAACTGTGCAACACTCAACAGATTATACTTTAAGCCTTCAACCCAATAAACATCATCACATCTTGTGTTATTCAGTACAATTATAGAACTTTCTTCCTTTCACAAGTTATGGAGCATTGTTATCAAATCTAAAATATCCTCCATCATGCTTCTCCAAGGATATAAAGTTAAGTGTGTCGCTAGTCATGTGATATGAACAACCACTATCTATAATCCATGTTTAAATCTTACTTAGTTGTGATATTAGGGCTCTTTGTTCTTCTTTATTTTCTCTATAAAAATTGTTGTTAATACCAACATACAAAAATTATTCACCATTATTGTCATCTGAATCATCATCACTTAGTACTTCATTCACAATATGACAAGATTTCTTAACTTTGTTTTTGTAGTCTCTAAATCTCCTGATTTCATTCTATCTTTTGTCTTTATCTCTTTTATCTTTCTTCTCCTCATGATCTTTCTAAGTGCAGTTTGCTGCAATATCACCAATCTTGTTATAGTAAAAATATTTCAAGGGTAACTTACCTTGATATATTCCTTCGCCTCTTTGTATCCTTCTATCCAAAAAAGCTTCAAACTCTCTCTCGTTATCTTCATCTTCAACAAATAACTCTTCCAAACAACTTTAACAGTTGTAAAATCTGTCACTAGTAGTGCCCACATATCCATAACTAGGTCCTTATAACTTCCAATCTTCAAAGATGACTTAAATGCAGACTCAATCTTAGATGTAGCAAGTAGACTATTATTAAAATCATTGATCTCAAATGCAACCAGCTTACCAGTAGTAGCATCAAGTGAAACATTCATCTTAGGAATGGATCTCAAATCTTGTATAGAGAATACTTGAATATCATAACTCGGTAGCAGGGTTCTCAACATTTTTCTTGTTAAATATTATTTTATTGTGGCTCCACCAACTCCTTTGACAGAATTAACAATCTCCTTAAGTCTAGTGTTTCATTCTATTATGTTTTCTCCTTATTTCATTCTCATTGAATGAAATTTACCTCTCATACTTTCTTCCTTTTCCTTCTAAATATGTTGATCTCCACCATAGGTCAAGATAAGTTTATCCCACATTTGTTTTGAAGTAGTATATCCATCAAGTTCATCATATTCCTTGCCAGTAAGTGTAGAAGTAATCTCAATCATGAATTGTGTGTGTTCTAGCTTCTATTTTTATCACTAATTTTCAAAGGTGTAGTTGTAGGTGCAACATATTCTTTATCAAGAAATATGAAGTCCATATTCTCCTACACCAGACACATGCAATCACATTATGCTTTTCCATGTAGAGAAATGTCCCCTATTCAACTCTGGTGCTTCCCTCTTATACATATTTAGATCTTGACTGAAGTCCTCTTAAACTTAACACTTCATAGAACCAAAGCTCTGATACCAATTATTGGTCCACTTAGACGAGGGTGAATTAGACAAAATCAAACTTAAATACTCAAAACTTAGCTCACTGATTCACTCGGTAGAACTGAATACAGTAATAACCAACTCACCAAATAACTTAATACCTTAAACAACCAAACATCACATATTATGAAAATAAATCATTCAAACTCAGTTAGCACCAGATTTAATGAGGAAACCCAATATGGGAAAAACCTCTGTGACAATTGTGACCCACAATAAAAATGTACCCTTCTAAATTATGATGGGTGTTAAGAACTTATCCTGTTAAAGATTAAAAATACATTTTCTAGATGTGACCCTATTAAGGGATTTACCTCAAATTTGTTAAGATCTTCACCCTGTTAGAGGTTTTTAAACTCTCTTTTCGAATGTCACCTACTTCTAGGATTTACAAATAGGACTGCTAAATCCACTCGGTTAAGAGATTTTTCTCTATTACAAATGCTCATTAGCAAAAGTAAAAATTTGATTTGTGAATATAGTAACTATCTTTTCTTGGGTAAGGACGTTTATTCTCACATGGATACTAGAATCACATTATCCATTTGTCTCTGCTCTAGACTGTAGATTCTTCTCTTTCTGCTTCTCTATTCTGCTAGGTAACTTTAGTTCTTCAGCTTCTTTTTTCAAACTCACTAACATCTATTCTCTATTTAGTTCTCATCCTTATATAAACAATTTGTTTTCTCATAATCGCCTTGCTTAGGTTTTCCATCTTTTGCACTCAGCTGTTTGATCATTTTCTTCACAAATCTCAGCTTGTTAAACCGTTTAACTTTTACCTCATAACTTGAACTTTTTCTTGGAACTCTCATAATCAGGTTTAACCACTTAATCTTCACCGTAGATATTCCCATTGAATTTTCTCACTCCTAGATCTTATCACAAACTTCCTTTAATTCTTATCAACATCCAAATCATCATATCTTTGTATTAAATTCAATCCTATCATCATTATTAATTAGTATCCTATGCTCAGTAACTTGCTTTGCAACTCAGTAAGTAACTTCGTTCACTGCTCAGTGCCTAACTCATTCTCAGTGCTTGGTAACTAAAACCTAGTAACACAACTCTATACCAACTGAATCTATATATACCGGTAGAGTAACTCTTTTCATTCATAACTTAACTGTTTCCAATATCTGACTTAATCAATCAACTATACCAGTTTGATAACATCAAATATATAGTAGAAAACAAGTATTTCAACATTACTTCATCATTGTTTGATCTGTATTTGTCAACCATTTAACTTCTACTTCTTATGATATGGTGACTCAATAAATATGATTAATCAATTGGTTGACATCAATGACAAGATAACAACAAATCTAACCATGTCTGCAAACATGTGTACCTATCATCACTTAGTCTTCATCATCTCCACCATTTTATTAACAAACATAACCTTTTAAATATAAAACAAATATTGTGAAGCAGTCCAGATTTAGGGGAAATACAATAGAGACAATGTATAGAAATATGACATCTTTTAATTGCAAGAATTCAGGTCATATTGCTAGGAATTGTAGATGCAACAATGTAGGAGGTTTGGTAGATAAGAACAATGTGAAAAATGATAAAGGAAAGTAAATAATTGATGTTGAAGATGTACGAAAAGAAATGAGAAAGACATGGGTTAGAAAAGATTATATTGATGCCACAAGCAAGATCGCACCAGTTTCTCATGTTGAAATTTCATCAGAGAACTGATTTGGTCATTGACCTAAGCAAGGTATGTCATGAAAAATACTTACTTGACCCTTAAATCTGAGACAACAGTGAATGAGATTGGCATATGTAGATGCAAAAGTGAATTTATGACACTCTATTTTGTTTGCAAGAACTTGTTTGACATTTTGAAGGATTGACGATGTATTTTCTATCCTATGTTCAGGGACAAAGGGCATAATGCATTAATTTCTATCTACTTTATGGCATGCAAAGTAACAAAAAGGCATTTATATTTTTCATTACACACCTTGCAAGTTACTGAAGTGTTTGAAGAGAAGTTTAAGGCAATCTTGAAGAAGTTTGAAGAGATTTCTTAGCGAATTCATAGCTAAACCCTAAAATCACCAGAAAGGTATTTCTCATTACACAGTTTCATTTTCAAGAGCTAGATCATGGATAAACCTAGAGTAGCAGATATAATAGACTGTACTAGACCATTGTTTAATAAATATCCACATAAATCCATAGAGTACAACCAAGATGGTGCATTTTCATCTATTCCTTATGCTTTTATTCACGTCAAAGACATTAGAGAATACATTCATTGTAACTTGGAAGAACTTGGAGAAAGAGGGACTCAACAAAAATTCAAGGAGGTCTCTATAGATTTGGTTGTAAGAGACGAATACAAAGTTCTCGCAGAGAAAAAAATTTCATAGGTAATGGAGTTTCCAAATTTCTTTGAAGCATATTGGGTTTGGTATGTGCTAAGAAGAGTGCATGATTAGTTTATGTGGCTAGAAAAAAATTATAAGATCATGAAGGAGGTTTTGAAATAAGTTACAATATTATATGATAATGGAGAGGTGTCTGCACTAAAACCTATTCAGAAGGACATAGTGACAAATATTACTGATTCTCAATGGAACAAGTGAGTAATGACAGTGAACAATATTAGTCAACCTAATTTGAATTTCACATTCATGGTGCTTAACTATAGGGTATTTCATTCTAGCAGAAGAATTCCATTTCCAAAACAACTATATACATTACATATTATATGGTGAAAGAAAATTGGGAATATGATATTTGTGAAGCATTTAGGGATCATCTCATGAAAAATATGGAGAAGATAAAGAAAGACAAATAAAATATTCACATGTGGATATCTATTGGTACGTATGTTTTTCTATTTCATTAGTTACTTTCCTAGAGTAGGAAACATTAAATGGAAAGAAAATAAACCAGAGACTCTTTAGATCAGGGAATTTTATGACATGATACGATAGAAGGAAGCAAGAATTTGAGCCATAGTATTCCACCTGAGATAGTGAGAAAGTATAAGGATAAAATCTATTCATGGTAGAGATTGATGCTTTTTTGATGGAGACATAAGATCCTAGAAAATCCTAGGTAATGCATATGGGATATGAGGTGGATGGCCACTTCTTGAAGCATACACTAAAGATATATTGAAGAAACCTTTAGATAAACTAGAGAAAGGGTTTGGTAAATATGAAAAGAAGAGCCTTGAGGTGCATGAGGTACTTGCTAGACCTTGAAGAGAAAGAAAAATCTGAAAACAAGTCGAGATGGTTGGTGAGATGATGGGTTTCACTAAAGAAAAGATGGCAGAAGCAAGGAATAAATTTGAGGAAAAGGAAAATGAGAGGGAATTTTTTTTTTGCAGATGAACCTATTAATGTTGACAATGATGTTGATGAACTACAAATGATTGTATGTTTGAATTCATTTTTTTGATGATCAACCGAGTTACATATGTGATGATAGACATTAATCAATTAATGTATTGTCATTGATGTTAACTTATTTAATTATTATTATGGTAACAAACATCTATTTTGAGATGAAGATCTAGAACAAAGAAAGTTTATGTGGTGAGTAATTGAATATTTTTGTATACACTTACTAATAGTGAACACCAAGTAAATATAGTGTATACCAAGCACAATGTTAATTGAGCTAGGGATCGCCGACACATCATGGTACTAACTGAGTAATTAAATACACCCGAGGCTGACTAAAATGATGAGCTAGAAAATTGATGATTTTGAGGTAAATGATAAGATTTTTTATGAAGATCAAATGACTATGAAAATTCAAGGATGATCAGACAAATAATATTGAAACGTGTTTTTGACACAACTACCGAAGAAGGTTTAAGCGGAAAAATCAGTGATGGAGATTAAGCAGAAAAATATAAAGGATGGAAATTAAATGAGCTATGATGTTTATATAAGAGATAAGAGATTCATTATGAATCAAATACATTATATTGATGCACATACATGCAAACTTCATGCATGACTGATCAAACTAGTTGAAGATAGAAGTGAGCAATTTTGCAGACAACGCCAAGTGAAAGAGGAAAGAGCATTTACCAAGCATAACAAAGTATGAAGAATCAGAGGAATTGAAGTGAAAAATTTGGTCAGAGGTATTATGTAATTAGCATAGATATGGAAATCTACAAATAGAGTTGTATTTGAATCAAATCATTACTGTATCAATTTAACCATTGTTACAGATAAATCTCTTAACCGAGTAGGACGTGAAAGTCTTTATTATGACATTCTAATGAATGTTAAGTGTTTTCTTATTGACCCCATAGTGAATGATTAGTCAAGAGATAACTATTAGTGATAAATCCTCTATCTACATCACATTTAATAGTGTGCATTGTAACCTTTAATAGGGTTTTCTCTTAACTGAGCTCACTTTAGAAGAGTGAAATATTTTTGGTTATTGGTCCCAGGTAGTTTTTCCCTTAGTAGAGTTTCCACATTAAAAATCTGTATTAATGTGTATGATTTTTGTGGATTATTATTTTTATTTATGCATTAATTTATCTACATTGATCGGTAATCACTGTATTGATTTATTGCTACTCGGTATAGGACTAAAGTTTGAGATCATAGTTTACATTTCACCAAGTTGATTTAAATATTTGTGATTATTTGTATATACATCTGGGGAAAATTGGGATTGTAGGATAACTGGAGCTAACTGATTCACCCCCCTCTCAGTTATCTAACAAATTCCTCTCCTGAATACATACCCTTTGTCTTATCATCTAGAGGTAGACAAACAAGGAGCTCAGTGAAAGCTTTTGTTAGTTCATCAGAGAAGAATATGGGAAAGAAGTCAGATACACCTAAACTAGCTACAATAAAGGTAACACCATCTAAACCTGTTAAGAAAGACAATACCACTAGAAAGAGAGTCAAATCAAAAGGGAAAACAAAATATAAAAGACACAAAGGTGATGAAAAAGAAAAGGCCTTGGACTCAAATGATGTAGTGAAGAAGTTGAGAGCAGAAGGAGCTAAGGCAACTAGAGTGGTGAGTGGTTCTACACCTGAGAAAGATTCGGCAGTATAGGAGCCTATGATTATATCTAGTAACACACTTTTCTCATGCAATGATACTTTGAATAATATAACATGTCATGGCATGCTAGTTCAATTGAATAAGTATTATAGTTTGTATGATGATGATAAATAAAGAGTAAAAGAAGGAATTATTTAATATTTGAATAATTTTAAGAGACCATTAGTTGAAATCAAAGGGGACATCCTGATGATCTATTTGACTTACTTGAGGCTATGAGATTGACAACATAGAAGAAGGAAAAATATATTAGAGAATTAATATTGATCAATTTATGTCCTATTATTACCAAGGAGGAAGTAGACGTTCTAGTGAGGAATAAAAGAAAGAATTAAAATGGAAGTCAAGGATAAAAAACTAATGATAACAAACATTGATTAGGTGACTAAAGAAATAGAGAAGGTAATGACACAAATTTTGATGAGAAGACAATATGAGTTAAATCAGAAGAATAATTAGCAAAATGATGAACCATTAGATACATATTTTCATATGATTGTCGATGAACCAAACATCTTCATTTCTTATATTCTTGTTACACTATCAGTTCATGATGAAGAAGGAGATATCCCTAGAGTTATAAACTAAAACGATAAAATTAAATCTAGGGAGAATATGATCTGGATATGGAGAAGAAGGAAGATGAAGTAAAAGATAAATCTCATGATTAGAATGTAAAAGTTAAAGAAGCAGAAGAAAATATGACAGATAAGATTCATGTTGAAGTTGAATAAATAGATTAGGTAGTAAATAATGAGATTCATAAAGTGATAAGAGATACTTTAAGGGCATAAATTACTGATTTAGAGGAAGTGCAGATGATTCAAAGTCAAATTTAATTTGATTCTCTTAGTCCTAAACAGTTAATGAACATTTCTACTATTGCACACACTAGAGCTAGGAATCAGATCTTGAGGACTCATAGGAAACACAGTGAGTTTCTTACTCTGGTATCTCAATTTTTGAGCAATATTTTACATACCTATGCATTGAATAAAAAATGAATCAACCTTAATTTAGTTGGACAATTTGTTGAACGTTGTAAATACACATTGTGAATCTTTAGAGAAGTCAACATTGGTAAAGGTACAAGGTGAATATGAGAATGTGAGAGTCTATGAGTTAAAGGATGATATTTTTATGGCCAAAAAATCTTTGGGCTTGGGAATTCAAGGAGTAAATAATGCTTTTTCTGAGGAAATTTACAAAGGATGCATTGATTATTTTGGATGTATATCATATGTGGAAAAAGTCAGTAAGGAAAGTGAGGACAAGCTATCTGAATTATCAAAGTCTTTTTCATCCTTTGAATAATTTAGCTTTGGTTCATGTAGCACAAGTGAAAACAAAAAATAATAAAATCATAACACTTTTCAGTGAGATAGAGAGAGTTAAGGGAAGAGTTAGTAAGCTTATGAACGTAATTGTTCCTAAGCTTGATCTTTTATTTAACATTTTGAAGGAAATAGAGCTTACTTATAATATGCCTTATACTTTTGACCTTTTTAATAGAGAGAAAGAAACTTATGCAATTTGTGGGAAAATTGTGGTGATGAAAATTATGAAGAAGAGTTGGGATACAAATTTTGTAGCTCCGAGGAGTGATTTTTAAAATTTATTTAAGCTATTGTAAGTACCCTTTAAATGCTATTGTATATAGTAGATCATATAGGTTTTTGTTTGTTAAATTTTGAGGAGGACCCTGACATTTTCTATTTATGTGAAAGGGGGAGAGATAAGGAAAGAAAAATGCTAGATTCAGCTTAGGGGGAGAACAAATTTTTGATAAGGAGATAAACATTTTGGGAGTTTGGTATTTTTGGACACTTAGTCATTTTTTTCTAAGTGTTTCCATCAATGCCAAAGGGGGAGATTGTTGGATTGAGATTTATGATATGGAGGAATTATATGTTTTCATTGATGGAAACCACACACTATTCTAGTGATGACTTATTATTCCATGGTAATAATGAAGGATATACTATCAAATTTGGCTAAGTATGAAATAACATACACAACTTACTAGTTTCAGTATATGGTTCAATGATGTTACACATGATCAAATTTTTAGGTGTCAACCTAGGAGGATGTTTAGAGAGGTACTATTTACTTTGGTATATGATCAAAATAATGTATATCATTATCTCAAAGAGTCACAAATTTTTGAGTATCAATTTGAAGAGTTCAGTGGACAACATAGATATTTGATTAATAGATCAATCAACAATCCTATCAAATCAATGATATAATCAGCCTAATAATTGGTAATGATTGAGTTGACATGGTTGATGATATATATTCTTGTTTTCAATCATAGGAACACATTTTGATGATAGATATGGTGGAGACTTCACATGTTATCTATTTTGTTCTTGATGCCAATGGTGTTATTAAATATATTTGATGATGGATATATAAGATCAAGTTTTTGATATTTTTATTATGATCGTTGGTTGGATATGATTGCTATATGTTGTATGTGATTGATTGATTGGTATCAGAGATCTAAATACTAGATGAGAAGATGTATATTGTACCTAACATAAGATTATAGGCATTATTGAAGCTATTTCCCATTTCACTTTGGTGGATAAATTCTTTGGTATGGAAGTGATCCTCTCAGGGTTGTATAACTATTTTTTAATAAGAGTAGTGAGCTCTAGGCTCTAATTCTTAATTCAGGTGCATTCCTGGTGCAAGAGCACCTAGGGTTAAAGGCCCTTCTTTTTTTTTTTGTTCCCCTTCCTAGTTGTGAGGAAAATTAGGAATGTTTAGGATCACGTTGGATTTTTTAAGGATTTTTTTAAGTTTTTTTTAGTAAGTGTTTGGTTCATTCACTCATTGTATAGGCCTAAGAAGGAAAATGGGTCAAATTGTGGAATGGACAACCGAGTTGCCTAGGAGAATGCTTTTAGATTAGTTTTGTGATTTAGAGGTGGTTCTTAGGCCTTTGGAAATCCAACCAAGGCATTAGAAGAATGGAAAATTTAAAATTGTAAGAAATGTGGAAAAAGTTGCTCATGCAACAATTTTACAACTTTGCAACTTTTAAAAGTTGTTCAGTATGTCCTAAAAAGTTGATTTTTTCCTAAATGGACAATTGGGTCAGTTACAATGGTTGTTATGACAAGGGGAAGACTATTTAAGATCTTCCAAGACATCATTTTGAGGTTAGATGTCATTTTTTTAAAATTTTTTGTTAAAGAGAAGTTGCAGACTGTGCATTTAACTGGATTCAAGTATTTTTTAGTAACGCAGCTAGTTAATGGATTGAATCTTAATCTTTTCTGTTGTATTTAGTTTCTTATGATTGTTTAGAGACTTTTTATAGAATATTTTTTGTCTATATTTTCCATTTTGTAGGATCTTTTAAAGTTTCTTTGAAGTTGCATTATCCTGGTCCAATTATAGACTGTGTATAAAAAATGGCTCCTCAAGGTTCTTGAATCCATGGTGACAAAAATGTGCCTTGATGGAACTCAAGAGGAGGCACTATAAATATTTTCCTTTTTTTTTGTAGGAGAAGAGTTATCCATGAAGTTTGAGCTCTTTCCCGAGGCGAGCTTGGTTGTAGTGAGACTAGGGAAGAAAGAGAGACATTTGTGAAATAATTGTAGGGTTGGATTGGAAAACCAAATCCAATGGTTGGAAGATAACAAGGGAGATGTAATAAGAATATCTGAGTAGTGGTAGCAGTGGAGGAGTCAAATTCAATAAGAATTGAGAGAAAATGCAGCATAAGACCTAATTAGCTGTACATTTAAAGACAGTGTCCCTAAGAGTTTTCAAGGGTTGTACAGATGATTTAAAGAATCCACACCCTAAAAATATTTAATATTTTGGAAAAGGGTATCAAAATATACAATTAGATTTGGGTTATTTTGGGGTTTTTGTGAAAGAATCTAGAAACCGTGCCTGATTAGGGCTATAAACAAGCATTAGGCCTAATCGTAGATTGTAGGAGTATGATGTTTGAATTGATGTTTGATGGATTCAACTCCCCAAGAATGTCATGAAATGACCCAAGGAAGTAAGAAAAAAACCCTGAAAGGTGTGTTCAGTGTGTTGGCATAGGTTGATAGAATTTACCTTTGATGATTCGGTGAGCACTGAGGAATAACCTGATTGATAGAATGGATCTTGAGTAGGAGGTAGAAGTTCTTAGTGACTTGCATAAAGATTAGGGTTTAGATATCCCTAGAAGGTCTAGGAAAGAGGCCTCAGAATAGATTCAATATGAATCTAGAGTGAAAGATTCCATTCCTATCAAATTGGTATCAGAGCCTAAAGATTGGGCTTGTGTTGTTTGGATGCTATCTTCGCCAGAATTAGTAGATTCATCTAAGATGGTGACTAATGATAAGATAGAAAAGGATGTACAATAGATGAAAGAGGATAATTAAATCTTAGAAGAATAGTTGGTTGACATGGAAACTAAGTTAGAAGAAGTGCAGCTTAGGACTGCAGCAGCAGTTAGTGAACTTATGAGAGAGTGGTACAGGAGCACCCATGGCACAAGCACAATCAGGAGGTTCAAGTTCAAAAGATGATATTTTTTTTTTCAAATTAATTTAATTTAGTCACTCATATGTATTTTGCGGCCTTTTGGATCAATTTGTAAGGCTATGACAACCAAAGATGTAAAAGTTTCTTCAATGTCATGGTTAAGACCCTTAATTGTCTATATGGACAAAAGTTGAAAAATAAACAATGGAAGGGTAATGGTGATGTAAAAGGTCATAAATAATTTTTTTACTATATTTGGAAGGTAGATGCTAAGTTTGAAGTCAATAAGTGTCAAAATGTGCAGCATTGTTAAAAGTTGCAAAATGCAACTTTGCAACTTTGCAAAGTTACGAATGTTGCACAAAAAATTGTAATAGGTAGTTGATCGGTCCAACGGTGGTTATAAGTGATTTAAATGTAAAATAATTATATAATAAATTTAGTGTATGATCCAAAGATAGTGGGAAAGTTTTAGAAAGAAGGAAAGTCATTTTGGTAGGATTTTGCATTCACCTACTTGTGTTTTGATTATTTCATTTTTAATAACAATGATGCTCCTAGGATTTTTACGGGCTTGTACGGCCTGAGAACAATGTATTATTGGTATTTAAAGTTAGTAAAATGAAGAATATTTCATTTCCTTCTAGTTCGGATTGATTTCATTAATTATTTTGAAAGATATGAATGTTTTCATAAAAAACAATCAAGAAACCCTCATGAAAGAGGTTGTTTGAAGAGGGTTTGATTTTTTTTCTTAAATGCACTAATGGAAAAAAAAAGTTTCATTTTATTAAGTGGGATTCATGTATATTTAAAATGAGTTTGGTTTGGGATTTATTGGTTAAGTTTTTGAAGAGTTATGTTGTTGCGCTAGGCAGACTGGGCATGCATGTTTCTAGATTTGTTTGTGACAGTAAAAATGGTCTCGGTGAAGAGGCCGTAACTTTGGACCCCACCGTTGGATGTTCCCAAGTTTTATATATGAATTAGAAAGAATAGTGGTTCACAACTACACCATAGTGATTGGAAGGTGGGTTGTAGAGACAAAATGGTAAATAATAGAATGAAAGATAGTAAATCTATCAAGACAGCGGACAACAAGTGTTATGATGGCCATTGTTTACTAATGCACATTGTTTGTAG
Organism: Thuja plicata; assembly: GCA_018584345.1. Classification (NCBI taxonomy): domain Eukaryota; kingdom Viridiplantae; phylum Streptophyta; class Pinopsida; order Cupressales; family Cupressaceae; genus Thuja; species Thuja plicata. Next base: position 3,521,832 of record MU223921.1, on the reverse strand, counting down.
GGATATTATGAGCTATGAAGGTTGATGAATTATGTAAATATTAATGATATTTGTGTGAAATCAGTAAACAAAGAGATTGAATTGAATTTATTTGGTATTGGCTTAGGTTGTGAAAGTTGGATCAAATTGTTGTAACTAAGTTTGTGTGTAGATGTGGACAACAATGAATTAAAGGTTGATTGGTAAGAGTTTTTAATGTATTGAAATGTTAGGTGAAGTGTGTGAAGGCTTTATTGGAAGGTTTATCCTATGTGGAATATCAGGGAATGGATACCTTAAGGAACATTGTCTAATTATTGTTTTGAGACTGAATCCTAGGGAAAGGATAGAGAATGGAAGTTGATTGATTGCTAAAGTATAATGGTATCTGCCTCTAATGTGTTGTCAATATCATGAAATGATGGCTAGATCAGATGGATCCTAAAAGGATTAATTTTTTTCCATGATGCTCTACATCAATTGGTATACAATCTAGAAGCTCTTGAGAGTGTGAGAGGTGGAAACTCACACCATGACCTAGCCCATGAAAGTTTGTTTATTTGATTCTTGTTGATATAGTTGTGGTTGCAAGTGCTCTTACACTAGCTATAAGTAGGAAGACATGTAGTTTTTTCATGGGGCATCAGGATATGGTCCAATGGCCTAAGAAGGAGGTCTAGTTGGTTTCCAAGTGACCAGAGAGAGAGGGGCAAGGAAAGGAATCCTAGGTGAGACAAAGTAGTTGGTGAGTTGGAGTAGCATTGGAGGGTAGACATATGTTTGAAGAAGCACCTTGAGAAGAAATAAAAGAAGAGTTTTATCAGATAGAAAATTACAATACATGGACTTTAGTACCTAGGCCAAAGGATAAAAAAGTTATTGGTACTAAATAGATTTTAAGAAATAAGTTGAATGAGAATGGTGAAGTTATCATAAATAAAGATAGATTGTTTTGCAAAGGTTATGCATAAGAAGAAGGCATAGATTATGAAGAAACTTTTGTACTTATTGATGGATTGAAAGGAGTTAGAATACTTCTAGATTATGTGGCTTACAAAGGATTCAAATTTTATCAAATGTGTGTCAATTCTGCATTTCTGAAAGAGATATTGGGAGAAGAAGTTTACATTGAACAACCTGAAGGATTATTTGAGAGAAAAAATAAGAACAAGGTATGTAAGTTACATAAAAATCTTTATGGTTTGAAGAAATCACCCCAAGTATGGTATGAGATGTTGTACTCATCTTTAATCAAAATAGGATTTCAAATAACTAGTGATAACAGTAATTTTTACCTAAAATGTGACAGTGACGACAATGTTTTGATTGCTGAAATTTTTGTTGATGATATTATGTTTGGAGGAAATAACACCTTTTATAAGGCATTTTCTGATGAAATAAGGAAAGTGTTTGAAATTTCTATGATTGGAGAGATTAATTTCTTTCTAGGACTACAGATACAATAGGTTGTAGAAGGGATCTACATTACACAAGCTAAGTATATCCAAGAGATCCTCAAAACTTTTGGTACAGAAGATTCCAAGACTGTTGGAACACCGATGGTCATATGATGTAAGTTATCTAAAGAAGATGAGACACAAGAGGTGGATAATACTCTTTATCAATTCATGATTGGTAAATTACAGTATATTTTTCACAATAGACCTGATATATCACATGTTGTTGGGATTGTTGCAAGATTTTCTTCTAATTTGAAGGAAACACATATGTCTACAGTCAAGAGAATTTTTAGATATCTCAAAGGAACTGAAGATTTTGATTTATTGTACACAAAAGGAAGTACTTTTGATCTGCAAGTATACACTGATGTAGATTAGATTGGAAACGTTGATGACAGAAAAAGTACTAATGGAGGCGCATTATTTCTAGGTGAAAGATTAGTCACATGGCTAAGAAAGAAGTAGAGTTGCATTTCACAGTCTACTATTGAGGTAGAATATGTTTTTACTGTTAGGATTAGGATCACTGAGAAGAGGGGGGGGGGGTGAATTAGTTATCTATCAATTAATACTTTTTCTTATTATCTAAATCTTTACTTAAATGCTTATGTACTGAACTTGAATATCAATGCAAGTAAAATAAATATACACAACACATAACACCATATATGATTACGAGGAAACCTAATGTAGGTGAAAACCCCAGTGGGAATTAGTACCCACAAATATTCTACACTAGTGTCTTATGATGCTTGTTAGAAGATCCTTAACCCTGTTAGGAGTTGTCTTTACAATACATGAAATGCAGTGACCTTGTTAAGGGTCAGACCCTGTTAGGAGTCTTTTACAATAACCATGTTAGGGGTGGTGGACTCACTATCCAAGGACTCACTGTCCAAATGGTGAAGGCTACAACCTTCTGGATATTTGATACACACTGTATCTGCAAGGTGACTGCTGTTGTGACACTGCTTGTCTGATCAGTTCCTTTTGTGCGCTGATGCTTTAACCTCTTTTTAATCACTACAGAAATCTTGTATTCAATCTCAAATATTCTAATTTAATATATATATCATCAACATATGACAGATATATCTTTGCTGCTGTAACACTCTGCTCTGCTTTCTTATCTCTGGCTTTTGCAACTTTTCCCATCACAAATGACCTTGTATAAGTACTTCCTCAAAGGACATGAACATGTCAGCTTTAGGAAACCTTTTAACATCTATTTTTATCACTTAAATAACCACACAACCCTTCATTAAGTCAGCTTAACATTAATTATAACTGCTTTACTCAAACCAAATAGACACATCTTTTCACACAGTCTGCTCCACCAAAATAGATCTAACTAATTATCCCAGATGAATCAAGTCATGCACTTTTAACCATATATTTTTAGGTCAATAAAAATTACTAATCCAAAGGCACAAGTCTTGAGGATAATTGAAACTTCTGCGCCAAAACAATCTCTATCGACTATTTCCATGATCTCTGTCCTGTTCTGGCATTCACTGGCTGTACCTCTTCAACTGGTTGTATCTTATTCATACTTGTAGATCTGATCATTCTCTCTTAGAATTATCATGTAAAAATACTCATAAGCTTATCTTCAAAGGAACATATCATTTGGATAACAAATGAACACATGCTAATGAAAACTATAACAACATATTCCTTGCTCTGTCCTATTTTCTGTACTTAGCCAATTTCTGATGTTTTGATAATGTGTGCTGACTCCAAAACTTCATATGAATTTGTTTCCATGATGAAAACACTAAATAGAGTCATATACTTTAGTATAGTCAACTTTCCAACAATCTCCCCCTTTGTCATTAATGGAAACAAAGGAATATGGTGAAGTTACTATCTGTACTTTTATACGAAAACTCTCTATCTTATATCTCCCTTTTATCATATACTAGACTCCATATTCTTCATACTCTACTCCCCCTTTGAAATTAATGAAAAAGGTGCTCAAAAACACTTCTATGTACTTACTCAGCATCTAGATATGCAATTGCAACTTCTAGATCTCTTTCTCCTAAAATGTAATCAATGAATTAACAATCTGTAGATGGGCGCATAATGCATATTGTAGCTTCTCCATCTTCTCCAAGTCTATGGTAGCTTTGATCATATGATAGAATCCATATTCTATACATTAATTTACTCACCCTTTGATATTATCTTCTCTGCCTTCTCAATCTTATCAATCTGCCCCTTATATACGCATATTGATATCGGTGGAGGGATCTTCCACAGATTTCATTATCTTCTCTATCATAGCCTCTACCTCCTGGATCTTCTTTGTAATGATGGGCACTTATCTTGCCTGATTCATATAAGAAAAAATAATCTTTCTACCTTTTGCTGCAAACTCTTTCGAGGATGCTTGACTAGCTTTGAGTGAACTAATATCAAGTGTAAAGTTGCTAACCAATTCACTAAGCCTCTTCTTCATATACTTCTCTTCTGCAATATCTGATCTATTTTTCATGACTTCTTCAGATTATATACTCCCACTTACTTATTTACTCCCCATGAGTCTGAGTCTATTATGGGTGTCAAACTTTACAACAATGATGATGAATTTTCCATCACTTCAGTCTTCTCTTTTTCTGCTTCCTTTTCTTTGATATCTAAAATTAATATATATTCTTGATGATATAAAGACTCTTAGCCTCTTGAGTACTCACAAATGTTTCTTTAAACTTGTCTAGATCAATATCCATTGCTTTCCATTGATACTTCAACATTATCAATCATGAATGTATCCTCCATGTCCTTGGCCATGGGCACATAATCCTGTGGACCTGTCATAATAGTTTTATCTGCTTCTTCACATGATATTTCAAATTGTATCTTCAATCAATTATGCTCTTACGTGAATTCTCTTTTGTTGTATTCACACTTAGATGATCAATAATAAGTATGCGCTTCCAAGGATAACATCAGATCAGCTCCAAAAAAAATTCCCCAATGGTTATACTGATATATGTGCTTCCAAGGATAACATCATGTCAGCTCCAAAACAAAATCTCTAATGGCTATACTGATACTCTCACATAGAACACTGCTCAACAAGATTTTGACCCATTCCACTTCATGAAATTCACACGCTAAATCATACTGATAAATCACTTCTGAGATGTTTCAAAGATTTTCTTGATATCAATCTCTGTTGGAGAAAGTAATTTTGACACTTTGCTACTTGACTACAATTTCTCCTTTGATTATTCAGTTGCTTACTCGATTTTTAAGTAATTTTTCAACTAATTTTTGAATCAATGTGTCCATTCTTGGGCTTTCTTTCAAACTCGAATTACTTTGCTTAACAAATAATGATTATCAATCTCCTTTCTTCACTGATGAGAACAACTATAATGCATTAATAATACAACTGCTAGGTCTTCTATGATCTCCAATCATTTATTCTGACCGCAAGTGAGGACTTGGTGATTTCAAAGTATATTTCTGCCATTAATAATTGCTATGTAGACATAGAAAGCAACTGTAACTTCCGTTCTTGTTCCTGATAACAATTTAGACCATGTTCTCTTGCATACTGCAACACAGTGTCTCCAAACAATTGTAATCCAAGGCGCATACTCAGAGGTGAGTATACCAACCATGCAAGGGTTTAGAGCTAGAATAGCTCTCCCTAAGATCATGCGGGTCAACTAACCAGAAGTAGAAGGTGTGTCCACTGAGGATGCATCTACTACCTTGTTCTCTTCATTATCCTTCTTTACTTTAACCTAGATTTTGCTCACATATTTTGTAGCTTTAACAAATTTGATTTCTCCTTCCTTATCCCATAATGAATCTTATGACATTTTAGGGCTCTCTTGTCTCTACGCTCTAGATCTGTAAAACTGAGAGATGTGTCCCACTTTTCCACTTGAGTGACAAATGATAGGAGGTCTGATATTCTTCAGTGTATTGGTGTGAGTTATCAATCTCCACTGTCTAGCTGAATGACCATTTTGATTACATATCTAACATGTAATGTTCTAAGTAATTCTAACATTTTGCTGAGGATAACTTCTTTGGTTTTTCTAATCCTTATTTCTTTGATTATTCTGAGTCTTGTTCTTCTCACTTGTTTTGCAATTCATAGCTCTATGACCAAATTTATTTCATGAATAACACTAACCATTGAAAGGTCTTACCTCTTTACAATTCCTTGCAATATGTCCATGCTTGTTATAGGCATAACAAGTATGGTCAACTAGCTTGCATTCATCCTTAGGTGGTTCAACATTGTCTTTATTCTGATTTCCAATCTCCTTAGTGTCTGTGATGTCCTTTGGTGCTTTCATTCTTTCTTGCATGGCATCAATATGAATTTGTGTTTCATTGTATCCTATACTGCTGGTATCTCCTTTAACCTTTTGAGCATACAACTATGATTCTATCAGATCCTTGCTTGTGTGTAACTTGTCAGTATGATTCTTTGCTGCAATCAATTTAGATTCTATCTTTTCTTTGTTGTTTCTTAGCTCCAAGATTTCCATGTTTGCTTGTCTCAGTTCTTCATCTAACTGCATGTTTGCTTTGAATTGATCATCATAGGCATCTTGATTGTTACATAGCTTTTCATCTAATTCTTCAATTTGATCCTTTAGAGATGAATTTTATTCATTCAACTTTTTGACTACTTCTCCCAAATCATTTGAAGAACAGTTCCTTAATTCTTTTTTCAGTTTCTTGATAAGTATTTGCATGCCTTCAACTTTTAGTTTTAGATCTTCATTTTCTTTTTCATATGTGTCAAGTTCTTCAAGGGCTTCTTCAAGATTATTTTTTAGGTGTTTCATTTCTTCCTTCTCCATGATCTCCTCAAGTGGT
>MU223921.1:3465575-3494560 GCA_018584345.1 Thuja plicata | reverse complement strand
TAGGTTAGGGTTTAAGGGAATATTAATAAATGAAATAAACTTATTTAATTCATTTAGAAATATAGGATTTAATTATTAAAACAAATAAATTGCTTTTTAATAATTAATGGACTATAGCCATTTTAATAAAATTAATAGGCTAGGGGAAAGGGTTGGATTGCAAGTGATTCATTTGATATAGAGATTTATTTAATTCCATTATAATTAAATACTATAGCCATGCTCGATTTAGATTTGATCTGATTGGTCGATATTGATTTAAATTGTATGGCTATAGTAGATAATATAAATCAGTGATAAAAATCACCTAGGACATTAAATTGATTAAAAGAATTATGCCAAGCAGTAACAGGGTTGTTTGGACATAACTCGAGGGCATGATCACACTTAGAGAAAATAGGGTCCATAGTTACAACAGACCGAAATTAGGTGGTTACACTATAGTTAAGTGGTGCATAATGAGATTAGGATCTAGCCCTAGCATATCAGTCTAAGACCATGCAAAGTTGATCTTCTTCTCTTTTAGGAATTCAGTGAACTGCACCTTTTCTTGGTCTGATAAAGATTGAGCCAAATGAACGATTTGGGGATTCTCATTAGTGCCTATGTTTACTGGCTGTGTTGGTTCAATTAACATTGAAGATCTTTCTTGAAAGTGTTCGGGGAGGATATCAAGAGTCTCATCCATTGGTGCCTTTGAGAGGTTTTCACCATTAGATATGTCTTTTTTCTTTACTATTTTGGGATATGATACTGGTACAGAGTGGTTTTCACCATCAGTCCACTTTTTCTTTTTATTTTTCAGTTTGTGACTAAGAAACTTGATATCCTCCTGTTACATGTTCTCACTCCTTGCATTGGTGGAAGAAGGGTAAGATTCACAAGCATTAAGATAACAAGCTAAGGAGTGGTCATTGGAAAAGTTGAGCATATGTGTAGGATTTGTTTCAGTCCAATCGATCAGGTCTGGAAATATCAATTTGAGGGGGTCAGATTCTGAGGAGGACAGCATCGTGTTAGTATAAAAACTATTAACTGACATGACACAGTCTGTTAGGTTAGTATCTTTGATGTTTAGATCAATAAGAGCGAAATCATTGTTAAAAGGGTCATTGTCAGTCATATATGGATCGAACTCTAGCGACTCATCAGTAGATAAATCATCATCATCTCTCTGTAAAAGGAGGCTTCCTGCTTGTAGCCTATGGAATTCTTCTAGAGTTATGTATTCGCCAGTGTCTTCGTCAATGATCGGAGGAAGGAACTCTTCTTCTGCTTCAGGAGGATCAGTATCATTGAAAGGAGTGTTAGGTTGTCTACTAGCAGCTAAGGAAGCTGCAAACATGTGAATTGCATCTCTCCCAATTTCTTCAGAGGTAATAGACAATCGATCATACTCATAGTCATGAGAATCCGTGACATCGTCATCAGATCTGTTTAAATATTCAGCAATGTTTATTTGATGAAATCGGTTAGCCGCTTGTAGATCAAAGTGAGGCAGATCTAGGACATGTGAAATTGTGACTAATTTCCCCCAGTTAGGATGTAAATTATGTGACTGGGGTTCCTCTTGAGTGATCATTTCTATGGTGTCTCCTACCTCTTGAATGGGAGGTTGCACTAGCAAAGGAGTGTGAAACTCTAGTGGTACCTCAAAGCTAGGTACATAGTGCTCTCCTTGATATTTAGCATTATCTATACTAATATGTAGTAATCTCTCATAAGGCCATGGTTCCAATATTATCTCATCTATTTTGTCACTCCCAATCTCAGAAGGTGGACTCTCTTTTGAAGTAGGTTTGTCAGATTGAGTGTTAAAACCCAGACCTATTTTATCTCTGTTGAGGCGGAACTCCATGGGTACGGGTTCAATGATTTATCATCCTGTGTCATTTAAAGGTCCTTTTCCTTTGTATCCCATTTGTTTGAGGAAATCATATCCCTTTCCATACTGTTCTTGGGATATCTTTACATGTTTGACCTCATAGTCCACTGGTTCCCCTTTATAAAGCCAATTCAAGACTGCCTATTCTTTTATGTTATCTGAAGAAGATGTGGATGCCTTTATCATGCCAGTAGCCTTGTGTACTTCTGGCTCTTTGGATGCTAGAGGTGTGAACGTTGACAAAGGTTTTCCATAGGATCTCGATGATATCAGGAGTTCTGTCATTGAGGGAGTTAAATCCAGCTTGTACTCTCCCATACCTGTCTCTTGAAGTTTCAATGTTTTGCCAAAAATCTTCATGACCATGTCCTCGGTGGTTTCAGGAGCAACTGCATCCATGGAATCTTTGTTGTGTGGGACCATGCTACCTTCTTTGATATTGTTGCAAGTGTAGTTGGTATCGGCAGGAATTGTCACTTCCACCCCATTATGTGGGAACTTGATGCATTAGTGATAATTGGACGGTACAACTTGCATCTCGTAAATCCATGGTCTGCCTAGAAAAATACTGTAGGCCAAGGGTAAATCCATAACTTGAAACATAACATCTCTTTCAATCGGTCCAACTCTGATGGGTAAACAAATAACACTTATGGAGGATCTTTCTTCCTCATCATACACTTTGATGGTTATCTTGTTTCTAGAGTCAATTATTTTCTTTGAGAGGCCTAGCCTCCTGACTAAGTCCAGTGTACATATGTTCAATACAACACCTCCATCTATCAATACATGTCTAACATGGGATCGATGAATAAGAACTTCGATATGGAGGGGTTGATTGTGCGGATGGGTCAATGACTTGTCATCTTCTTCAGAAAAGGAGAGATAGTATGGCACTGAGATATGATTGACCATCACTTGGAACTTGTCTATATCTATGTCCTTCGGAACATTAGTAGTGTGCAAAGCTTGTTCTAGGACTTCTCTATGCACCGTGGATATTTTGAGCAACTCAAAGATGGAAATTTTGGCAGCGGTTCGTTGTAATTGGTCTACCAAGTCATATTTGGCTCCAGGGATAATGACCACGTGTTTTGTTGCTGGTTTAGGAATAGTCACAATAGGAACTTTGGATGTTGATGCTGGTGTCAGTTTTGGAGGTCCTTTGATCGTAACTTGTTCTTGGCTCCTGGTTATAGCATTTGAAGAGGATGAAGCACCTTTGATGGTGATTACGTTGATGGATTTAATCTCAAGCATATTGATCACATTTTCATGTTTGGAATAGGTGTAGTTCACCTCATTACCCTTCCCTTTGGATGTTTCTCCTTGATTGTAATTGGGAAAAGGTTTGTTGAATGTGGTATGGTCTTCATTGGTAGTGTGTCCATCGACCTTGATCTTACCTCCTTCAATGAGGTCTTGGATAACATGTTTAAGCTTGAGATAATTATTTGTTTTTTGTCCCTTGTTTTTGTGGAAGATACAGTAAGAGTTATCATCCCACCATCTAGGTTTGACCATTGGTTCCCAAGGTTTAGAATCAGAAATCGTAAGGACTTTGTTATCTACCAATGTTTTCAAAACTGTCTCAAGAGGCTCCACTAAAGGAGTGAATGTTCTTTGGGGTTTTGAATTCCATGTTCGTCCCTTGTCATTATCATTGTTGGCTTTGGGAATGGGAGGTGTTATTTTAGCCTCCTTACTTGCTTGCATACCATTGGTTAGATTGAATGCTTCAATTTTGGAATTAATGTTAGAAGCATCAACCACTCCGTCATTGACAACATTTTTATTTTTTTTCCACCATTTAGGCTTAGAATTGGAGCTACTGCCTTTGTTTTCATTTTGAAGGGTGACCTCCCCCTTTTTGACCATGACTTCCTCAATACGGAGGGCATTTTTTATCATCCTATTGAAGCTAAGAGAATATTGCATTTATAGAGCATAGCTCAATTCAGGTATGAGATTATTAACAAAGATCTCCATCTTTTATGTTTTAGGGATAACTCTCGAATATCGTGCAAAGATCTTCCTCCATCTTTGTAGGAAGTGTGTAAAAGATTCTCCCATTTTCTGCTTGGTGTTACATAGATCCATCATGGTGACATCATGTTGGATGTTGTAGGAGTAATATTGAATGAACCTGTTGACGGGTTTTGCTGACCAGGTCTGCCAACAGTCATAAGTTGTCACCGGGTTCCGGGGAAATCGGCCAACTCTGCCTGCAAAGGTTGTCCGGGGGAAATAAATCCTTCAGGCCTTCAAGCACTTGGGTGTCAGGTCACGACGGTGCGGGGCTTGGTTGGGAGAGGTGACTATTTTCGATGGGGATAGCTGGTTTCTTCAACTCATCTTCTCCAGGGATTCGATCAAAGTAGGGTTTTCCCGAGCATTCTATACTTAGCAAATAAAATGAAAAATATCCTGCAGGGTTAGAAGTATTTCATCTAACTATAATCATGTTGAAATATCTAGAACATCAATAATACTCTGGTAGACTACACTAAATACCGAAGAAACACATAACCCTCAGTTAGCATTCTATCAGTAGTGGGAGAAAAGAGTTCGTTAATCTACTTCAACATACCAGAGTAAAAGACATACAGAACATTAAAACATGAAATACCATTAACTCAGAAGCAAGAATGCCAACAACATCATTGCCAAGAACCCTTCCTTCTTCATTAATATTCAGTCCAGCAAGCACTGGTGTGTGATACAATGGCAGCTCCAGGGGGGCATCTAACTACCAAGAACAGAACAATGGAGCATTGAGCTCTGCAACTTAAAAAGAAATCACTTTGCTATTGCTATGGACAACAAAATCATCAATTTTTCCAACCCTTAGAAATGGGCCGATCTGCCTATTTATACAATTCTCTTTTAACCCTAAACCTATTTGACATTATTCCAATAAAATATAATATCTGGGGGCCGATACTACCTGCGCCACCCTACAAAAGACCTGGAGATGGAATAGGTCTGTCATGTCAGAAGAATAAGATAAGACTATACATCGGAAGAATCGGTCTCAGGAAGAGAACCGGAAAGGAGAAAGAAGGAAGTAGGTCCCTTGAAGAGCGAGGCTACATGCCTCATAAATGGGAAATGTGGCGCCCTATCTCCAATGTGCCAGATGTGCCCTCAAACGGTGCCTCAAGAAGACCAACCTCTCATAAAATCAACTGCCAAGCCGACGCCCCTTGACATGGCCAACTACCTTCTGACAACCTTTATTAACCACTTCTGAAAGTGACCGGTCAGCCTCGGGGATCGGGACACGGATCACTTTGAAGAATACAAAATTGTTGGATCTGGGACTCCGAGATCTGGGAACTTGCATCCCCAAAAGAATAAAGAATACTCAACACTCAAGTTTCTCCGGCTCCCGGAGAAAGCTCAAGGTTGCTTATTATCATTGAACGCCTGGAGGAGGCAAAAAATGCCATCCTCATCTATCTCTTTTAGGCTGGCCCTTCTGTGCCTGGCCACTTCAACTTGTTCCCCCAGGTCTGGAATGTTTCCTTTAAATTCATCTTCCATTCTCGCAGCGTCATGACCCTTAAGAATCATCTTGGTTAGTTTCATTATCTGGGCCCCATCTATTCCCTCCGGAGGTTGATACCGGGATTTCATTATCTCATCAAAACTCCCCAAAACTGAATCTTCGGGGGTATAAGTATCTGTATTAAGGGGATCCACCCCAGAAGCCTTTATCATGAAAGACTTATATAAATTAGAAGAATATTTCATAGCATTTACCTTTTCCTCCAAGGACTCTACCAGTTGCTTGGTCACCTCTAATGTGAGGTCAAGTTTGGAGTGCTGAGTCCTCACAAAATCAAATGATTCCTCACCTAGAATTCCAGATTTGGAAATTATTTCTTCTCCCAAGGTGAGGAGCTCTTCGAGCTCCACCTTCCATGCTTGGTAATTTTGAGCGTCACTCTCCCAGTGCTCAATAAGAGCTTCTAGCTGATGAATAATTTGCCAGGCGGTGTATAAGTCCGGGAGAGTGGACGCTAGGAAACGCCGGGTGTTTCCTATCTATAGGGTGACCCATTCATCTACTACTCGGGCCTAATTTTTCATTACTTGCAGGGAGTCTATGTTGCTCTGTGGTAATTCTTTAGTTGTGGAGGTCTCCGGGGGAGCGGCATTGATGGGTCAGGCCAGCTCAGTAAGAAACCCCATAAGATTTACATTCTTCTCTTTCTCAGCTCTGAGCCTCTGGGCCTCCTTTTCGTATCGGGCTTCAACTGGCCTTGCTGCCTCCTTAAGCAAGTCTACCTCACCTTGCTTTCCTCTTTTGCCCAGGGATACCTCTACAACATTGTAATCTGCGGGATCTGTGGTTTCTTCATTGGCATCTGGGGGAGGTGTTGCCACAATGGCAACGGTTTCTCCACCTAGCCCAGTTCGCAGAGTATGAACTGTCCAGGATTTCTTCGCCTTCGGCGGGGCGTGAACTTGGGCCATCATTTTGGCCAGGGAAAGAGGAATCACCAGAGCGGATTGAGCTTTTCTCTTTTTTCTCTCTACTAGCCACTGAGGTGGGAGAGGTGGCCTTCCTGCCAGAATTTGTTCTCCTGATTCTCTCCTAGTGTCCTGTGGCTATTTCTCCTCTTCGACACGGACTTCATCCGTCCTCCCTGCCTCAACTTCTTTTGCAGTAGTATTTTATTTGTCAACCTCCATCTCCTCAGCCTTGTCCTGTATGTCTATTGCTGGGTCTGGACCTTGGTAGGCTTCTTCGGGGAATTCCTCTTCAAGCTGCTCTTCTTCTTCTTCTTCTTCTTCTTCTTCTTCTTCTTCTTCTTCTTCTTCTTCTAGGGCTGCTTCCTCTGTTGGCAGTAGGGGAGGTATTGGGCTGAGATTTAGAGTTTGGGTCATTGTGATAACCTACCTGAAGGTTGCCCCCGAGAGTGGCCTTGGGAACGTGGTAGCTAAGTTTACGGTTGTTCCTAAAGGTCTGGTTACCCTAGTGGATGCTATTTGTTCACCTAGCTTTAGTTGGTCCCCTCCCAGACCTTGCATCTCTTGAGCCCTGGAGATAATCTCCGGCTCTAGCTCCTCTTCTACCTGCTGCTCCTGTTCTTGTGCAGGTTCTTGTTCCAAGTCCTCTTGGTCCGTAGCCTCTTATTCTTTCTCCGGGACTTCTATCCCTACTTGTGTATCGCCCCCTGCAAATTCCAAAATTCATCGGTTGAAAATACATCAAACTCCTCTTCCGGAGGGGGACTGGCTGGGACCTCTGTCGGTTCTGCTTCTTTCTCCGGTTCTGGGGAACTGGAAGAAAGGATCTCTACTTCTCAGGGGAGGGATGCCCTTGGCGTTGGTACCGGCTCTATCTTAGCCTATTTGATGTACTTCCTCTTCCTCCAGGTGACCAAAGGTGGCCCCGCATCGGCTATTTCTGCTGCCTCCATGGGATCCACCCTTGTTGCCTTGACCATTAGGGCTGCCAGCGACGGGGAGGAAGGAGGACGAATTTGTCCGGCCATGAGCGGGGGGTGGGGCAAGCCTCATTATTAACTGCTCTCTCATTTGCTGGGAGGCTGCCAAAGATTGCTTGATCTATTCTTGTATGGGGACTTCTTGCGTGGAGGGGGTTGTAGCTATCCCTTTTCCCTTGTCTGTGCCCTGCGAAGAAGTCCCGGCCCCTAGGATCAATCTTGGTACTGGCTGTGGTGCTAACTTTGGTGCTGGTTGGGGAGCTTGACGCATACTCCCGGGGCATACCTTCTTAAAATAGGCATGACTTTGCTCGACCACATCTTGAGTGAAGTCCTCAATTGTGGGCACCTCCTGGGAGGCCCAATCCATTGCCGGCAATGCCATTTTATCGATCCCCTTTTCTTTGTACTTGGGATCTATGGTGGGGGTGGCGTCAGAAAATCCTGGAGGGAATCTATGGAGCTTCAGTTCCTACATCATTCCGGCTGTCATTCTGATATAGTGCCAGCTTCGCACATCCACATCATCTTGGCAATCTGCCCAGAAATCCTCCATGTGTATTTGATGGGACTCTGAAGCCCGGGGCATTGCCGTTGCTATTCCCATGCGGATCAAAGTTCTTTCGCGCCAGATAAAATTCTTGTAAGTTATAACTTTTGAGCTCATTGTCTTCCTCTTTTGTGGTGGCTAGACTGTAGGTGTAGTTCCCACAGGTGATTGGGAACGAGACGTTGGGGACCTTCTTAAGGGCAAAGAAGGTGTGCAACTCCATTATTTGCCGGCAATATTCCAGCAGTACGATCTTGTCCCCATAATGCCTGGGCAACAAGTAGGGTTTTCCAGAGAATCTGGTGACCCTAATGTATGTATGCTGCTGGAACTGAATGTAGTAGTGCCCATAACTACTAACTAACTTTATCGCCTCAGTGGACAGGCGGTATCTGACATCCCGGGTGGGCGTGAGAAAATGGTAGTAAAAGAACACATCATTTACCCGGCAGAAACTAGGGAAGCTGGCCTCCAATTGAATTTGTGGGAAATGTTCCCACGGTGCTCTTTGTTCCAGGCCCATCCCGAGCACGCCATCTGTAAGTAGGCTGTTGGAGTGGGGCCTCTGCTGTGCTAGGGCCCAGAAAACATAGGAAGACATATAGAACTTCCTTTTCCTGTCCACCTGGAGGAACTGGGAGTCGACGTGATTGGAGATTATTGCGGCCCAGTCGAAGAATTCTCCCTTGGTGGAGATACTGAGGAGGAAATAATATCCATTTTGCAAACTCCTGGGCGGAGGGTTGCCCAAATACCCAGGCTAATGCTATTATCCCCATGTGGATGCTCTCCTTGAATTTAGAGCGGGGGATTTCTATCTTCATTCTCTTTGGATCCCTCTTTGGGGCCTTGAGCCAGTGGGTATTCATGTACACCCGGGAAGCATCCTCCAGTTGAGTAAACTGGTCCAAGACATCAGCCCTTGTAACCACTATGGCTCTATCGAATTGTGGGATTCCTAATCCTGCTCGAAATGTATCTGGGTCGAGGGACACTAGTAGAGTGGGGTATCCCGTAGGTTCTGTGGCTGCAAGCATGACGGCCCAAACAGAGGAGTTGTAGTTGGCCACTAGCGTCAGAATAAGCTCTAGAGACTGCACGGAGCACGGGAAGCAAGCTGCTTGGAGGATCCCGAAACCTCCGATGTTGATCGCTAATTGATCCCCAGCTTGTTGCTGGATATGCATTACTTTTACCAAGGCTTGCATCTCTTCCCATGTTCTGATGCTAGTGTCGGTTATGAGTTTAACCTTGGACTCAATCTTTGAGCCCGTAATGATGTTGTTCTGCATGAACTTCATGGTGAGGGGCAGTTTCTCTAGGGCCCTCTCCATCTTAGATTTCATAGCTGCCCTGGTTTCTGTCGCTGTTGGTAGTTCCAGACTTCCGGGAGGAGATGATGCAGACGCTTCAGACATGTTTGGAAGACAAAGTCTGAGAACCTGCAAGGCAAAGTGACCGTCAGAATATTTTTATCAAAATACAATAGTTACTCCGGGGTCTGGGAAATCTTACCATCGTGGTGTTTGCCTTCCTGAAAAGTTAGTATCATGCAAAGATAACCAAAAAGCAAAACACAGCATAAACTTAAAGTATCAACATATCTGGGTCTGGGGAATTTTATCACACTTGGAAAAGACACAGGATGGACGGTGGTAAGAGGCCCAAAGCCCAGAGAAATGACCATTAGTAAAGATGTATGAACAGGCAAGTTGTCGAGCCCACGTGGACACCACGTGCGTTGGCATTAAATAGATATGATGGTGATGATGGCGGAGCCAACTGTCTGAACGCGCAAAAAGGGAAAGCCACTTGGCTGGAATTGATTGCGCGCATGGGATGTAAATGAGGTTCTGACAGACTTATGGAAGAGAGAGAAAATCGCCTATTTGAAACCAGCGGGGAGCCGAGTTTCAAACACGTGGTTTTCTGCCTCGAAGCGAACTCGGAGGCGAAAAACCAGAAGCAAAGGAGACTCGACCAGCTTGTTGAGTCACCTGGAAGGATATACACAAAGCTGAGGGATATATATAGAGAATGGAAGGATATATAGAGGGCACCTTACAACTATAAGCATATATACATGAATATACAATCACGGGACGATGCCCGCGGGAAAACTAGACAAAGCAGAAATAAATATGTATAATATATACATCATTTACAAACAAACCACTATTTACACTATTTACATTATTTACAGAAACATCTTCTGCACAGAGGGTGCACAACCCTCTGGCAGAGCTGACCCACCAATGGGCGGCGAAACCAGAAATGAAGGACCAGACACGACCGAGAAATGAAACAAAACCAGACAAACAAGAACAAAACTAAAAACCGAAGCAAAAATAGGAAACAAAAGCAAAACAGAGAGGAGGGAAGGCGGAAGCACCAACCTAAGAATGCAGAAGACAGAGGAAAGAGAAGGGGTTTACCAGAGGAGCCCGAATGGTCAATTGATCAGGAGCACCACCACAAAGCACTTACAGTTGCCTGAGAATGCAGAAGATGTTAAGCTTTGATTATCATAAATTATCTGCAAATGCTCTGTTAATCACTTTAAAATCACTCTAATTCACTCTAAGTGCTCGAAGGTTTTAATGGCGATAAGTGTGAAAGTGACTGATAAAATCTATTTATACCGGCGGTAAAAAGGGCAATCCTCCTTCCGGCGATCTCCAGATAGGCAAAACCTCCAGACTCTAGGCCCAGGGATTCCTCGTGATGATATCCCTAAAACATCACGATGAAGAATCCTGGAGTCTAGAATCTGGTTCCCAACAGAAGACAACCTCCAGGACCGGAGTCCCAGAGACAGAAAACAAACAACAAAACGGCACGCCGGGGAAGAAAAACTCAGAGAAAGAAAACAAAAGGGAAAGAAAGACAGGCGAAACCGCAAAGCAAAAGCAGGCAAAAGAAAAAAAAAAGGGGGGGACCCAACATTTTGCACACAAAATGTAGGGATGGGGATGCAGGGCATAACAAATAGTGACTATCTGGGACAAATGCCTTAGCGCATTTGAGAACCAAAGAATCTGTGGTTAGCAAAACTGGAACATGCCACTTCCCGAAACGTCTGACAGGCAAAGAGAAACATATCTGAGAGAATCCAACCACGTAGGAGCCAGTCTGTAGTATTTTTCCAGTGGTGTCGTGTGTGCTTGGGAAGGAGATCAAGCCAATGACCTTTGGGAGGAATAGAGAAGAGACACTAATTACATCGAACCAGTCATCAATTTGCTCATTTCCCCTGGAGACCGAAGTTTTATCCCGCTTTTCCTCTTGTTAATTTATTTGTTTCCAGGTAGGGGAAGGCGGTACTTCTTTCACCATTAAGCTTAAGCTTAGCTAATTTTAATGGCGGTACTTCTTTCACCTATCCACCTACGTTTAGATATTAGAAGAGGGGATAAAGCTTCGGACCCGGGAGGAATTTCTTTAGATTTTCAGACATGGGTCAATCAATCAGTACAGCCAATCTACCCTCGGTGTGTTTGATAACTTGTTCCTTATATTATTTATGTTCACTGATTGCCAGAATTCTGGAGAGAATACCCAATGGAGATTCCTCAAAATGTGCCATATCCTACGAAACGAACCCCGGAGACAGGGTTGATTCCACCGGGCTAAAGATAGATTCTAAAGTTCACCATGCCGTAGACATTGTACCAGAGGCTAAAGTTATGCGAAGCATTCCAATTCCTACAAGACGGAACAAAACACCAGGACCAAAAGAAAACTAAAAATGAAAACAAAAGATGACAAAAGAGGACTATCTCGGAGGACAGCCGACAAGGCTATTTACAAGATAGGGTACCTCGCAACGAGACACCCAGAGGAAATATTTACAAGCGGAAGGCTTTACATATAATACAACTTGGGACGAACCTTCCCTACTTGAAATAGTGTTTGAGAAACTATCCATTAACGGGAAATGTGACAGGGTCCCCAGTCAGGGTGTTGAGGCGGTAAGTGTTTGCCCCATAGATTTTTGAATTCAAGTATGGTCCGGGCCAGAGCCGTTGGAACTTGGTATGCTTTCCCTTCTTCTCCCGGGCCTTGTCCCACAGCAGGACCAGGTCCGAGATCTGAAAAGCCTTGTATTGGGCTCTTCTGTCAAACCATCTTTTTACCACTACTTGATGACACGCGAAATGTTCAAGGGCCACGTCCCTCTGTTCTTCCATTTGCACCAGATTCAAGAGCCGAACCTCCACGATGTTGTCTCTGTTGTTGAATTCCTGCATGAACTGTAATACTGGGATCTGTAAATTGACCGAGAATATAGGGTTGTGGCCATAAACCAGGTGGAATGGTGACGTTCCCAGGGCGGCCTTAATATGAATGTGATCCTCCCAGATGGAGAATTTTAGTTTTTGGTGCCAATCCCAGGGATTCTGTTCTAACAGGTGTTTGATCACTTCAAGTAGATTTTTATTTGTTGATTCAGCAATGTCGTTTCCCTGGGGATAATAGTTGCTAGAGAACTTTAGTGTGATCTTTCTATTGTAGGTCTATTCAAGTAATTGTGCTGAAGAAAATGTCAGACCGTTGTCACATACCAAAGAAAAGGGCATCCCAAACCAAGTGACGATGTTTTCTTCCAAGAACTTAATAACTACGTCCGTCGTGTTGTTTTTACAAGGTATAGCTTTAGACCACCGAGTGTAGTAATCAATAGCAGTAAGTATGTATCAGTGGTTGGCGGATGAGTTGGGGTTGATTTCTCCAATAAAGTCAAATGCCCATTGGGAAAAGGGTCTAGCCTTATAGACTGGTTGCAGAGGCATAGCCGGGTTACTCTCGCGATGTGCTGCAGTTTGGCAAGTATGACATTTCTTGACGTGAGCGTAAATGTCCTTGAAGATACAGGGCCAATAGTATCCAGCCTGAAGGATCTGATGGGCAGTGGCGTCAGCTGAACTATGCCCTGTTCCAAACTGTCTCTGAAATTCATTGATTATTCTTACAGCTTGTTCTTTGTCGATGCACCGGAGGTACCCCCCTCATAATTTCTACGGTAAAGTGCAGAGTTTTTGATCATGAAGTGTGCACTTTTCATCCGCAGGGCGCGGCATTTGTGGGGAGGCAACCCCTCCGAACATTTTTTATTTAGTAACAAGTATACCAAATTGGTATACCATGGGTCTTGGGTGATGGACTCCACTGTGTAAGTCTGACATTCTATGCGGGGAGTCTCTTCTACCATCGCCCGACTTATTCCTTGGCCCCAAACAATTTTCATGGGCTGCATTTCTAAGTCATATTCATGGAGGATGGCCATCCATTTCCCCTGTCTCTCACCCAATTCACTCTGCATCAACAGAGATTTGACGGCTTGGTATAGAATAATAGCATGTACTTTGCTTCGGAGAATGTAATGCTGAAATTTCTTCATGGTGCGAACTAGAGAAAAGGCCTATTTTTCTAGTGATGAATACTAGACTTCGGCGTTCTTGAAGGGGGAACTCATGAAAGCTATTGGTCATTCCTCCCCTTCAACCTTTTGGGTCAACACTGCCGCAGCAAAATGCGGTGAAGCAAATGAATAAATGTAAAACGGAAGGGAATAGTCTGGACTAGCCAGGACCGGTGCCTCCGTTATGGTCTGTTTGATCTGGGTGAATGCCCTCTTTGCTTTAGGACTCCACTCAATTTTGGTATCCTTTTTCATCATCTCATTGAGTGGTTTAACTATTTCTGCAAATTCCGTAATGAATCATCGTACGAAGTTGATTTTTTTGAAAAAGGATCGCATTTATTTCTTGCTGCCAGGCATCTGTAGATTCAGCAACGCTTCGACTCTATCAGGGTCTATGGATATACCCTTCTCAGAGATGATATGCCTGAGTAACTTCCCCTCGGTGACCCTGAATATGCACTTCTTAGGGTTGAGGGATATTCCATACCGGTGACATCTCTCGCAGATCTGAGCGAGGTGGGCAGGATGATCACGCCTGTGCCAGGAAAAGATGGTCAAATCATCCATATAGATGACTATGCACTGATTTACGAGGCCCTCGAATGCAATGTCCATGGCCTTTTGAAATGTGGCCCCTGCATTGATCAGACTGAAGGGCATTCTTCTGTACGCAAACGTTCCCCATTTGGTGGTAAATGCTATTTTCTCTTTATCCTCATACTTGACCATGACTTGGTTATACCCTGAATATCCATCTAAGAAAGACATCATCTAGGATCCATTCACTATCTGCAACACCTCATCCAATGAGGGGAGAGGGTGATTATCTTTTTTAGATGCCTTATTTAAATTTTGGAAATCTACGCAAAGGCTAATCTCACCGTTCTTCTTCCTGACAGGAACCAAGTTGGCAACCCATGTAGTATGCCGGATTGGGAAGATTATCTGGGCTGACAGCAGTTTTTCTACCTCTTGATGAATCAGAGGCTCTATCAGGGGGTTGACCGGTCTTTGCTTTTGCCGAAAGGGCTTAGCGTCTGGTTTCAGGGGAATAGTGTGGGTCATGATAGATGTATCATACGTTTTCAAGTCTTCATAACCCCAGGCAATTACATCAATGTATTCTCAGAGAACCGCGAGAATCTTTTCCCTTTCCTCAGGGGAACAGGAGGTACCTATGTGGATGATTTTCTCTTCACCAGGCTGGCCGATGTTAACCCTCTCAAAATTTCCTCCCCCAGAGGGGGATGACACCTTCTCATGGGCCCGAGGGTCCGATTAAAAGATTTTTTCTAATGAAACCATCCCCTTTGGGATGGTGTTAGTGGGCAAATCTATGATCCCATCGTCTTCATCACCCTGCCCAGTATCATCATGGTCTCTTTCCTCCACTATCTGATCCTCAAAAACACCAATGTTCGCCATGAAGGCAAGGATACGTTGATCATCCTCAAAGAACTGAAAGTGGGTGACATTATCTGGGATGGATGGGGTGGGGACCATCTCAACTGAAAATATCCAGAGTCATGAACCGGCCATTGGCTCAAGTGTGCTGGCAGAAACGGTGAGGGCATCCGGGACATAGTTTCATCACCGGGGAATGAGGTCAATGCCAAAGACATCAAAATCTTTGATAAGGCTCCAAGCCCGGTTGCGGTATGCGGCCAGCCTTTTGTCGTGACATGTGTATTGACTCTGGACTTGTTTAACAATCAACTCTGAATCACCCAAAGCCTAGAGGCGGGTGACACATTTTCTTAGTGCAAATAAGAGTCCAAGGACCAAAGCCTCATACTCCGTGATATTGTTTGTATAGTTAAACTGCAGCCTGTAGGACGCGAGGAAGGATTTCCCTCGCGGGTCAATTAATTCTACCCTGGCCCCACAGCCCTGTTTGGACCGTGACCCATCAAACTTAAGGGTCCATAAGTCATTGTTTGTAATTTTGAGATGGGGTGGAATAGTCTTTGGATTCTTGCTGGGGAATTTAGGAGGTGTCTCCCAGACTGCCGGTGTGAGAATGGAATTTTCCTTTGAAGCCCTTTGAATTTGGGATTCTCGGGGAGATGACACCAAAGGAGCATCTCCCATAGGGGCACTGGGTCCCGGGGAATCCATTACATGCTGCTTGTTCCGGAGGGTATCAAGGTGCCAGTTAGTGATCGAAAGACATGGTCCACACTCAAGTTCTAAATATTTTTGGTATTGTACTCGGCACCAAGTGCCAGACAGGAGTGTGGCAAGGGTTGCTGTAGTGCCTTGAGAGCTGACTTCAACTCTCATCTTTTCTTCTAGGTCTTGCGCTCTTTGTAGCACCACGGGGTCTTCTCCGAAAATGAAATTGAATGTTAAGATTTCAAGAGGTTGGTACACCCCCAGAGAAGTCTCAGAGAAAAGGATCTCATTGACCCTCCCAACTTCAGTAAGGGCCTGTTTCATCTGGGGTTCGCTTTTGACCCAGATTTAATTTGATTCTCCTTCCCATGGAAGCCACAGTGGGTGAAGTCGGTCGAAAAGTATCTATTCAAGGACTTAGACCAATTCTGACTTAATAACATCCTGTAAGTCTCTGGGATATCCACCACTTGAATGTCAATGATACTGGCTATCCTGGGGTCTTGGACAAGATGTATCCAAACATTCTTTAATTCCCCCACCATTTTTACAGTAGTCTTATCTAGCTAGATCACTGCGCTGTTAGATGGGGTGGGGTGGAGTCTGAGCTTCTGACAAATGGACAATGGCATGATGTTACCCGAAGCTACAGAATCTACTAAGTAGTTATGTATATTTTTTCCATAAATGTTCAGGCCTAGTAGGAAGGGAGGATCCTCATTATTTCCTCGGAAGACAGCCGCATTAGCATCTTCAAAGGAGAAAATCTTGGGTGGGCGGCTAATGGCTTCCTGGTTCCCTAAAAGCTTCAGAAGAGACTTCTTCTGCTCGAGACAGTTCAAAAAAACCTCCATCAAGGTCATGGAGGTAGTGGTCTGTTATAACGCCTTCGTAATGTCAAATCTTCCTCTCGGGAACTGGTGATTGTCCTCAATGAGATATTTTTCTTGGTTAGAGCTAGGACCTTTTGGAGGCGCAGGTCGGTCAGTCGTGTTGTTCCGGGGAGGAGGGGTATCTTTGGTAGGTGTGGGCGTGTAAACTGGTCCTTTACCAACCTGACTCTGAGTATTGTATGGAGTTTGCAGGTTAGTAAAAGTGTTGGCCTCAAAGGGCAGAATGGATTCATCAAAGAATCCCTGCAATTCAGATTCTTCTTCATCTTCTCTGGAAGTCCCGAAGAAGATGGTGTCGCAGGTGAAGGCACTGTGGGTTGTTTCCTGGACAGGAGGTTCTGGAGGGGTAGTATCATGCAAATGCTGCCTATCTAGTTGGGAGATCATGATGACCTTCTCCAAAGTGGCACAATTCACCTCGTTGTGCAACCCAGTATTGTGTAATCTACACCAGTTAGTCATGGGCTGGAAGTCTACGACTGGTGTAAAATGTGATGGTCTAGCACCATTTTGGCTGTTGTTTTGGTTTGGAGGCGGACCTCTGGTGTTTGCTTTGTTATTCTATTGTTTCTGATTGGGCCTAGGCCCGTTGTTGAATTTTTTTCCTCTGGCATTATTGTTTCATTGGCTGGAGAAAATGTTTCCCCTCTGGGAATTTGAATTCTAGGGTGCGTAGGATCCTGCCTTCAGTTGGCCCATGTCCATAGTCAAAGTGGATAACATTCGCTTGAGAGATTCAACCTCGGTGGTCAACTAAGTGTTAGCGTCACAATGTGATGGTTGTTGTTATTATTGGCCTCCTAGGAAGGCAACAGTATTGGCCGGAGTCAAGGGCGGAAATCCTCTAGCTGTGGACAACTGGAAGAATGGCACTCCAGATGGTTGTGTCTGAGTCTGTTATGTCTGCTGTGGCTGGTTCCAAGGGAAGACTTCTAGACTCGGTGTCATTTGTGTCTGGGAGGGGTAAACATACCATACCTGTTGGTCTATCAGAGGTGGCGGGGGATTCATTGCCATCAAGGGGGCACCTATTGCCAGATTTGGGTTGTAACCCATGGCGTACGCAGTTCCGCCAGTGATCATATTGAAAGGTGTGTTCTGCCCAATCCCGCCCAGGGATTTGTTGAGACCGTGTGACAGCTCTAGGGATAGGTTGTAGACTTTTGCCAAGGTGTCCCGGTCACCCAGGGCAGTTGTTCTCCAAAGGAGAGTGGCAACGAAAGGGTCCATTGCATTAAGATAGGTCTGTATGGTTACGTCTGGAGATGGGATAAAAGGGCCCGTGCACTGCTTCAGGGCACGCTAGAACCTATGGTTGAATGTTGCAAGGGGTTCATTGGGTTCCTTTCTGATGGAGATGAACTGGCTGTGGGACCAGGCTGGGTCCACATGTACGCGCAAGGCAGCCAAGAAAGCATCCTCCATGTCTTGCCAGGTGTTTATGGAGTTGGCAGGCAAGTTAAGGTACCAGTTCAACTCGCTTTATCCTAAGGACAGGGGGAACATGCAGGTCACAACATCTTCATGTTGGATTCAGTGTCAATTCATGGCATCTTTGTATGTCTCTAGGTGTTCTTCTATGGTCCGTGAGCCTAAGTGCTTATATCGCACGCAGATTTTCTCCGGTGAGAGGGTAAATCATTGGTTGCGCCTGGAAAAGTGCCCATTGGGGACCCAGTGTTTTTGAAATAGGTAGCCATTGGGGGAACTATATGTTGGGTAGCTTGGGTACTGATTCCTGGGATTGCCTGAGAAGCTTGGTTATTCAGGGGTATGGTAGATCCCCATAAAATAGTGGCTGGTAGGACTTTAGAGGTCTTTTTCTTTCGAGCAGGGGGCTCGAGTTCAACGAACTTTCTAGGATTCGGGGCAGACCTAAGGACTCTTTCAAATTTTGCTGGGGAGAAAGATCCAATCCTAGTGAAGGCTTGTCTCCTAAAACTACAACTCGGGGAACCCTTAGAAGGTGTAAAATCAGAATCTCTGGGAGGGGATGAGTTCATGCCCTCCTTCTAGCGCCAGTTTCTGTTGACGGGGTTTTGCTGACCGGGTCCGCCAACAGTCATAAGTTGTCACCGAGTTTCGGGGAAATCGGCCAACTCCGCCTACAAAGGTTGTCTGGGGGAAATAAATCCTCCCGGCCTTCAAGCACCTGGGTGTCGGGTCACGACGGTGCGGGGCTCGGTTGGGAGAGGTGACTATTTTCGAGGGGGATAGCTGGTTTCTTCAACTCATCTTATCTGGGGATTCGATCAAAGTAGGGTTTTCTCGAGCGTTCTATACTTAGCAAATAAAATGGAAAAGATCCTATAGGGTTAGAAGTATTTCAGCTAACTATAATCATGTTGAAATATCCAGAACATCAATAATAATCTGGTAGACTACACTAAATACCAAAGAAAAACATAACCCTCAGTTAGCATTCTATCAGTAGCAGGAGAAAAGAGTTTGTTAATCTACTTTAACATACCAGATTAAAAGACATACAAAACATTAAAATATGAAATACCACTAACTCAGAAGCAAGAATGCCAACAACATCATTGCCAAGAACCCTTCCTTCTTCATTAATATTCAGTCCAGCAAGCATTGGTGCGTGATACAATGGCGGCTCCAGGGGAGCATCTAACTACCAAGAACAGAACAATGGAGCATTGAGCTCTGCAACTTAAAAAGAAATCACTTTGCTATTGCTATGGACAACAAAATCATCAATTTTTCCGACCCTTGGAAATGGGCCGATCTGCCTATTTATATAATTCTCTTTTAACCCTAACCCTATTTTACATTGTTCCAATAAAATACAATATCCGGGGGCCGGTACTACCTACGCCACCCTATAAAAGACCTAGAGACAGAATAGGTCTTTCATGTCAGAAGAATAAGATAAGAATATACATCGGAAGAATCATTCTCGGGAAGAGAACCGGAAAGGAGAAAGAAGGAAGTAGGTCCCTTGAAGATCGAGGCTACATGCCTCATAAATGGGAAATGTGGTGCCCTGTCTCCAATGTGCCAGATGTGCCCTCGAACAACGCCTCAAGAAGACCACCCTATCAGAAACCAACTGCCTAGCCAACGCCCCTTGATGTGGCCAACTACCTTCTGACAACCTTTATTAACCGCTTCTGAAAGTGACTGGTCGACCTCGGGGACTGGGACATGGATCACTTTAAAGAATACAAAATTGTTGGATCCAGGACTCCGAGATCTGGGAACTTATGTCCCCAAAAGAATAAATAATACTCAACACTCAAGTTTCTCCGGCTCCTGGAGAAAGCTCAAAATACCATCCTCATCTATCTCTTTTAGGCTGGCCCTTCTGTGCCTGGCCACTTCAACTTGTTCCCCCAGGTCTAGAACATTTCCTTTAAATTCATCTGCCATTCTCGCAGCGTCATGACCCTTAAGTATCATCTTGGTTAGTTTCATTATCTGGGCCCCATCTATTCCCTCCGGAGGTTGATACCGGGATTTCATTATCTCATCAAAACTCCCCAAAACTGAATCTTCGGGGGTATAAGTATCTGTATTAAAGGGATCCGCCCTAGAAGCCTTTATCATGAAAGAATTTTATAGATTAGAAGAATATTTCATAGCATTTACCTTTTCCTGTAAGGACTCTACCAGTTGCTTGGTCACCTCTAATGTGAGGTCAAGTCTGGAGTGCTGAGTCCTCACAAAATCAAATGATTCCTCACCTAGAATTCTGGATTCGGAAATTATGTCTTCTCCCAAGGTGAGGAGCTCTTTGAGCTCCACCTTCCACGCTTGGTAATTTTCAGCGTCACTCTCCCACTGCTCAATAAGAGCTTCTACCTGATGAATAATTTTTCAGGCGGTGTATAAGTTTGGGAGAGTGGACGCTAGCAAATCTCGGGTGTTTCCTATCTGTAGGATGACCCATTCATCTACTACTTGGGCCTTCTTTTTCATTACTTGCAGGGAGTCTATGTCGCTCAGTGGTAATTCTTAAGTTGTGGAGGTCTCCGGGGGAGTGGCATTGATGGGTCAGGCCAGCTCAGTAAGCAACCCCATAAGATTTGCATTCTTCTCTTTCTCAGCTTTAAGCCTCTGGGCCTCCTTTTCGTATCGGGATTCAACTGCCCTTGCTGTCTCCTTAAGCAAGTCTACCTCACCTTGCTTTCCTCTTTTTCCCAGGGATACCTCTGCAACATTGTAATCTGTGGGATCTGCGGTTACTTCATTGGCGTCTGGGGGAGGTGTTGCCACAATGGCAACGATTTCTCCACCCGGTCCTATTCACAGAGTATGAACTGTCCGGGCTTTCTTTGCCTTCGGCGGGGCCTGAACTTGGGCCATCATTTCGGCCAGGGAAATAGGAATCACCGGAGTGGATTGAGATTTTTTCTTTTTGCTCTCTACCAGCCACTGAGGTGGGAGAGGTGGCCTTCCTGCCAGAATTTTTTCTCCTGATTCTCTCCCGGTGTCCTGCGGCTGTTGCTCCTCTTCGACGCGGACTTCATCCGTCCTCCCTTTCTCAACTTCTTTTGCAGCAGTATTTTCTTTGTCAACCTCCATCTCCTCAGCCTTGTCCTGTATGTCTATTGCTGGGTCTGGACCTTGGTAGGCTTCTTCAGGGATTTCCTCTTCAAGCTGCTCTTCTTCTTCTTCTTCTTCTTCTTCTTCTAGGGCTTCTTCCTTTGTTGGCAGTAGGGGAGGTATCAGGACGAGATTCAGAGTTTGGGCCGCTGTGATAACCTGCCCGAAGGTTTCCCCTGGGAGTGGCCTTGGGAACATGGCAGCTACATTTACGGTTGTTCCCGAAGGTCTGATTCCCCCAGTGGATGCCATTTGTTCACCTAGCTTTAGTTGGTCCACTCCCAGACCTTGCATCTCTTGAGCCCCAGAGATAATCTTTGGCTCTAGCTCCTCTTCTACCTGCTGCTCCTGTTCTTGTGCAGGTTCTTGTTCCAAGTCCTCTTGGTCCGTAGCCTCTTGTTCTTTCTCTGGGACTTTTGTCCCTTCTTGTGTATCGCCCCCCTGCAAATTCCCAAATTTATCGATTGCAAATACATTAAACTCCTCTTCTGGAGGGGGACTGGCTGGGACCTCTGTCGGTTCTGCTTCTTTCTCCAGTTTCGGGGAACTGGAAGAAAGGATCTCTACTTCTCGGGGGAGGGATGCCCTTGGCGTTGGTACCGGCTCTGCCTTAGCCTATTTGATGTGCTTCCTCTTCCTCCTGGTGACCAAAGGTGGCCCTGCATCAGCTATTGCTGCTGCCTCTATGGGATCCACCCCCGTTGCCTTGACCATTAGGGCTACCAGCGACGGGGAGGAAGGAGGATGAATTGGTCTGGCCATGAGCGGGGGAGTGGCAAGCCTCATTATTAACTACTCTCTCATTTGCTGGGAGGCTGTCACAGATTGCTTGATCTGTTCTTGTATGGGGACTTCTTGCATAGATGGGGTTGTAGCTATCCCTTTTACCTTGTCTGCGCCCTGCGAAGAAGTCCCGGCCCCCGGGGTCAATCTTGGTACCGGCTGTGATGCTAACTTTGGTGCCGGTTGGGGAGCTTGATGCATACTCCTGGGCCATACCTTCTTAAAATAGGCATGACTTCACTCGACCAAATCTCGAGTGAATTTCTCAATTGTGGGCCCCTCTTGGGTGGCCCAATCCATTATCGGCAATGCCATTTTATCGATCCCCTTTTCTTTGTACTGGGGATCTATGGTGGGGGCGGCGTCAGAGAAGCCTAGAGGGAATCTCTAGAGCTTCAGTTCCTACATCATTCCGGCTGTCATTTTGATATAGTGTCGGCTTCGCACATCCATGTCATCTTGGCAATCTGCCCAGAAATCCTCCATGTGTATTTGATGGGGCTCTGAAGCCTGGGGCATTGTCGTTGCTATTTTCCCACGCGGATCAAAGTTTTTCCGCGCTAGATAAAATTCCTACAAGTTATAACTTTTGAGCTCATTGTCCACCTCTTTTGCGGTGGCCAGACTGCAGGTGTAGTTCCCACAGGTGATTAGGAATGAGATGTTGGGGACCTTCTTAAGGGCAAATAAGGTGTGCAACTCCATCATTTGCCGGCAATATTCCAGCAACACGATCTTGTCCCCACAATGCCTGGGCAACAAGTAGGGTTTTTCGGAGAAGCTAGCTACCCTAATGTATGTATGCTGCTGGATTTGAATGTAGTAGTGCCCATAACTACTGACTAACTTCATCGCCTCAGTGGACAGGCGGTATCCGACATCTCGGGTGGGCGTGAGCAAATGGTAGTAAACGAATGCATCGTTTACCTGGAAGAAACAGGGGAAGCTAGCCTCCCATTGAATTTGTGGAAAATGGTCCCACGGTGCTCTTTGTTCTAGGCCCATCCCGAGCACACCATCTGTAAATAGGCCGTTGGAGTGGGGCCTCTGCTGTGCTAGGGCCCAGAAAATGTAGGAAGACATATAGAACTTCCTTTTCCTGTCCACCTGGAGGAACTGGAAGTTGACATGATTGGAGATTATTGTGGCCCAATCGAAGAATTCTCCCTTGGTGGAGATGCCGAGGAGGAAGTAATACATCCATTTTGCAAACTCCTGGGTGAAGGGTTGCCCAAATACCTGGGCTAATGCTATTATCCCCATCTGGATGCTCTCCTTGAATTCAGAGTGGGGGATTTCTATCTTCATTCTCTTTGGATCCCTCTTCGGGGCCTTGAGCCAGTGGGTATTCATGTACACGCGGGAAACATCCTCCAGTTGAGTAAACTGGTCCAAGGCATCAGCCCTTGTAACCACTATGGCTCTCTTGAATTGTGGGATTCCTAATCCCGCCCGGAATGTATCTGGGTCGAGGGACACCAGTGGAGTGGGGTATCCCGTAGCTTCTGTGGCTACAAGCATGACGGCCCGAATAGAGGAGTTGTAGTTGGCCGCTAGCGTCAGAATAAGCTCTGGAGACTGCACGGAGCATGGGAAGCAAGCTGCCTAGAGGATCTCGGAACCTCCGACGTTGATCGCTAATTGATCCCCAGCTTGTTGCTGGATGTGCATTACTTTTACCAAGGCTTGCATGTCTGCCCACGTTTTGACGCTGGTGTTGGTTATGAGTTTAACCTTGGACTCAATCTTTGAGCCCATAATGACGTTGTTCTACACAAACTTCATGGTGAGGGGAAGTTTCTCCAGGGCCCTCTCCATCTTAGATTTAATAGCTTCCCTGGTTTCCATCGCTGTTGGTAGTTTCGGACTTCTGGGAGGAGATGATGCGGACGCTTCAGACATGTTTGGAAGACGAAGTCCGGGAACCTGCAAGGCAAAGCGACCGTCAGAATATTTTTATCAAAATACAATAGTTACTCCGGGGTCCGGGAAATCTTACCATCGTGGTGTTTTCCTTCCTGAAAAGTTAGAATCATGCAAAGATAACCAAAACGCAAAACACGGCATAAACTTAAAGTATCAACATATCTAGGTCTGGGGAATTTTATCTTACTTGGCAAAGACACAGGATGGACGGTGGTAAGAGGCCCAAATCCTAAAGAAATGACCGTTAGTAAAGATGTATGAACAGGAAAGTTGTCAAGCCCACGTGGACGCCACGTGCCTTGGCATTAAATAGATGTGATGGCGATGACGGCGGAGCCAACTATCTGAACGCGTGAAAAGGGAAAGCCACTTGGCTGGAATTGATTGCGTGCATGGGACGTAAATAAGGTTCTGACAGACTTCATGGAAGAGAGAGAAAACTGCCTGTTTGAAACCAGTGGGGAGCCGAGTTTCAAACAGGTGGTTTTCTGCCTTGAAGTGAACCCGGAGGCAGAAAACCAGAAGCAAAGGAGACTCGACCAGCTCGTTGAGTCACCTGGAAGGATATACACAAAGATGAGGGATATATATAAAGAACAGAAGGATATACAGAGGGCACCTTACAACTATAAGCATATATACATGAATATACAATCACGAGACGACGCCCGTGAGAAAACCAGACAAAGTAGAAACAAATATTTATAATATATACATCATTTACAAACAAACCACTATTTACACTATTTACATTATTTACAGAAACATCTTCTGCACAGAGGGTGGACAACCCTCTGGCAGAGCCGACCCACCAACGGCTGGCGAAATCAGAAATGAAGGACCAGACACGACCGAGAAATGAAACAAAACCAGACGAACAAGAACAAAACCAAAAACCAAATCAAAACTAGGAAACAGAAGCAAAATAGAGAGGAGTGAAGGCGGAAGCACCAACCTAAGAATGCAGAAGGCAGAGGAAAGAGAAGGGGTTTACCGCAGGAGCTTGAATGGTCAATTGATAAGGAGCACCACTACGAAGCACTTGCACTTGCCTGAGAACCAGAAGATGTTAAGCTTTGATTATCACAAATTCTCTGCAAATGCTCTGTTAATCACTTTAAAATCGCTCTAATTCGCTCTAATTACTCGAAGGTTTTAATCGCGGTAAGTGTGAAAGTGACTAATAAAATCTATTTATACCCGCGGTAAAAAGGGCAATCCTCCTTCTTCCGGCGATCTCTGGACAGGCAAAACCTCCAGACTTCGGGCCCAGGGATTCCTCGTGATGATATCCCTAAAACATCACGACAAATAATCCCAGAGTCCAGAATCCAGTTCCCAACAGAAGACAACCTTCGGGACCGGAGTCCCAGAGACAGAAAATAAACAATAAAATGGCATGTCGGGGAAGAAAACCCCGGAGAAAGAAAACAAAAGGGAAAGAAAGACAGGCGAAACCACAAAGCAAAAGCAGGCAAAAGAAAAAAAAAGGGGGGACCCAACATTTTGCACACAAAATGTAGGGACGGGGATGCAGGGCATAACAGAACCATTGCAACAATTCCTCAAATTTTTTGACTTTAGGATTCAACTTTGAAAACCATTCCATGGCATTCCCTCCTGGACTCCCTGGAAACAGTCGCATGAGGTAAGTGGGTTCGTGCATGTACTCAATGCTTAGAGCACAAAATTTTCTTACATGGTCATGTGGATCAGTTTCCCCTGTGTATTTATCATACTTTGGCCTTGCCACATTGGGAGGAAATGGGACCATTGTTATACTCTTGTCGAAAGGAAATGGACAAATGGCGTCCAAAGAGTATTTTGTTTTTGGTTTATCCTTTTGCTGTTTGAGGTTTGTGAGCTCTGTTTGCATTTGATTGAGATATTTAGTAAGGATAGATATGGGGTTTGGTACTTCCTTTTCTTTGAGATCATTCACAGCGTAATCCTGGGGTAATTTGACACCTGTGGATGCTAAATGGAGGAAGTATTTTTCCTTGTCATCTCCAATTATTCGTTCCAATAGCTTGTGGACTCTTTTACTTTGTTTAATCTTCTCATATTCATCTTCAGGGATCTCTTCGTCACTATCTAACCCAAACGGATTATGTTCAAACCTGGGTCTTTCTTCCTCCTTCGTGCCTACAGATTGTGCTTGTTTTCCATCATCATAACCCTCAAAGGCCTTACTCCAATCGTTAGTGTTGCTACCCATTTGAGGTGAATCAATATCAAACAAGGAATTGTGAGAAGTTTCTCCTTGGAAGTGTGGTGTTGTAGGAGGTACTTTTGATCTTTCAGTTGTGTACTTGTTGCGTCTCATGTTAACCATGAAGTTTGTTTCTCAACTTCATCAACATTTTCCAATAGTGCAAGCAAGGATTCCAGATCGTTCAAGTGGGCATGTCTAGGTAGAAGTAACTATTTGTTTGTTGGTGGATGTAAATGATTCAACATCAGAGGGTTAGAATGTCCTGATAGTGAGCTAGGAACCAAGTTTGTTGATAGAGAATGGGTAGACCACACGTATTAAACTAATCGTGAAAGACTGACTAAGCATGAAAGGTAGACATTTCAAAAGTATTTGAAAATAATAGCAGGGAGACCAGAAAAGACAATAAGGACCAGCTAAAGAGAAAAAAGGGTACCTAAAAGAACTAAGACTTCCTAGGAAATGCTGATTGAAATGCCCATTGTCTTGAATGCGAGCTCCTAGATACGATCCTCTAACGGAACCAAATGCAATCCTAAATCCTGGATGCAATCTTAAAAACTGGATACGACTATATGTTTGACCAAATACGATCCAATGCACCAGATACGATCCTAAATACCGGATATGACTTAGGAAAAAATGGGATGCGATTTTATGATGGTTTTGTTAGTTTTGGTCTATTTTGAAAAATTCACTTTTGAGGAACGTGAATTTGTTTGTTTCCAAATTGCATCAAGAGGTATTGTAGAGTGTGAAAAACACTTGTACTCCAGGGTATGAAATTTATTAATTGTTGTGAGGAGATTATCTTTTTAGTGATCTTTTTGACATGTAAAACATTTTTTCTTTGTTAAAGGGATGAATCAAACACACATCTTTTCCTATTCTCTAGGTGAAGGATAAAAATATTTGCTCGTTGACTTAGGTACACACTCAAATGCTAATCAGAATATAGCCATCAACAAGCACACAATGGCTCCAGTCATGATGGTGTATTATTCGACTCCAAACGCAAGTGAGGGCATGATATGACAAGTGTCTTGGGGCAATTACTTTTTACCTTACACAAATATTATCACCCTTTCAGGGATGAATTAAGAATTCTTTCAGTTGAATGTGTTGTAGATTATTGGGAAATCTATTCAAAACTGTCCCCCATAGAATTGCACAAGCCAAAATTGAGGCGTATAGCCCTATGAGTACCTGAATATATATAGTCTCGCAAGAAAGATTCAAGCAGCTCTACTCTATATATACCCCGATATGTTCAAGGAATGATGTCAAAATTCCAAGAACAAAACCAGTTCCATCTTCTGAGGCTTTGGCCTACAAGCAAGCAACTATTTATAGTGAGTTGGAAGGGTTGGCGTAAGACCTATCCTCACTTGGGTCGTTCTCGAGAGATTTTTTCCTCAACCGGCAGGCCCTCTACTGTTTAAAAGATTGGTAACCAGGATTGGCAAGCTTAGGAGTTATAGATTTATGATTCTTCAAAAGAAGAAGAGCATACTCTCCTAGTCCATGTCGTTTTCTCCCCAAACACTATAAACAATGTTCTTTCCCCAAGCTATGTTGAGCTTGTTTTAATGATTCCTATTTTAAAGAAAATAGAAAGCTTTTGAAATAGGGAAATTTGTCTTGTTCAATTACCACAATGATTTAATGAGTTTGACTTGTTCAATAACTGAATCCAAAAGCAATTAAACGATTGAACTTGTTCAATTAACCCACATGATTTAGTGCTTTGTTTTGTTCAATTTCTATCCAAAATGAATTAAATGGTTTGTTTGCTTGTTCAGTTACCCCCAATTTCGTTACAAATGATAAAACAATGTCCAACTTTTTGATTTCCCTTAAGAGAAAAAGAGCATAATATCTAGTTGTTTTAGCAAGTATGAAGAAATAGTTTTTAAGTATTTGAAATGCAGATAAATAGAAGTCAAGATGGAGGGGGTTTGGTAACCTATAAAAATCACATTAGCATCCTTTTAATCCAACTCCATGAAAACTACCAAAAAGTACATGCAAACAATTGTTAAGCTGTAAAATATAGAAAGCACAACTTGTCAAATTTGTTAGGATTAGATAAATCAAATGGACAAGCTTCAAAACCAGATACGATCCTAAATTTTCACCATATGCAATATAGTATCTGGGATATGATCCTATTCTCCAAATACGAGCCCTTTCCAACTAAATACGATCCAAAACCAAATACGATCCGGGAAATCTTGTATGCGATCCAGAATTTACGCGATGCGAGGGCGTATCCGGGATGCGAGCCTGCAAGATTAAATGTGATTTTGTGACTGATTCTTGAGCCTGCAAATGGTCAAAAAATGTGTTAAAAAAGAGGCTAAATTGAAAATCGGCCACACAGTGGGCGCCAGAAATGTGTGTGTGTATTTGGGTACCTATTAAAAACAACACAAACACTCAATAGGTCATTGCATTAGTTCAAATGGTTAGATAAAATGTTCAAAACCACTAATATCGGCATATTGCCTTCTAACTAGAAAGAGTGTGATTATTTGCATATTTAGCCCTTATAATATGCTATAAATCAGTGACCAATACTATTCTAGCATGAAGGATTCAATTCAAAATTAAGTTAAAAAGATGAAAAAGCATGTATTCTATCTCTAAAAGATGAAACTAAAATAATGCAAAAGCATGGAATGAAGAGTGGAATGTGAATCTAAGATCATTTCAACAACATACCAATGTGATTTTGATCTTATGTGAAGGCTTATTTGCTCTCAAAATAGGCTTCTATTTATAGAAGAATGGGAGAGAGAGAGAGAGAGGGGGGACAAGGTTCATTTATGAATTAGAAGACCCATAAATGAAGATGTAAGAGCCATTAATGCCCAAGACATTAATAAGGCATGGGAGAGACATAGGCTTAAGGCATTTTCATTAATAAGACATTAATGAAAGCCTTAAAGAGCCAAGGGAGGATGTAAGAGGATGGCTTGAGAAACTAGACCTTAAGGAGGTCAAGCTTGAGAAAGTGGACTTTCTCAAGTGGGTTGAGTTGCTAAGTATTTCTTAATGGAATGTGACAACATTAGGAGGTGGGTTAGAGTAGAATTTAGGATTATGATTAGATTAGCATGGGTGAATGGGTTGAGAAGGGTTAGAACCCAGGGTAGAAGTGGTTGAGAT
>MU223921.1:3439994-3454637 GCA_018584345.1 Thuja plicata | reverse complement strand
CCCTAAACCAATGCAAAGGAGGATATGTAAAATTTGGTAATGATGTACCATGTCTTATCAAAGGTAAAGGATTGATTAACTTGACTGACAAAATCAGATGTAATAATGTGTATTGGGTTGATGATCTCAAATACAATTTGTTGAGTGTTGCACAGCTGAACGCTTCTGGTTATAGAGTTGAGTTCCATCAAAGAAAATAAAAGATCTATGATTCTACTGGAGAATTAGTTGGAAATGGTGATCATACTAAAGGTAACTTGTTCTATCTGGATTTATCTGAAGAAACATGTTTGTTTGCACAATACAATGATGTTTGGTTATGGAATAAGAGGTTGTGTCATGTGAACTTTGATAACTTGGTAAGCATAAGTACATTGAAAAGGGTTAGAGGGCTACCTAAGTTAAAGAAACCTAAGAATGCAATGTGTAAAAAATGTCAACTAGGAAAGATGACTAAGTCTAGTTTCAAGAGTAAAACACATATTTCAGAGGAAATTATGGAATTAGTCAATACTGATCTCTATGGTCCCATTGGAGAAAGAAGCTACTGTGGTGCTAGATACTTTATTCTATTTGTTGATGATTATTCAAGGATGATGATTGTAATGTTTCTCAAGGAAAAATCTAATGCATTCCAATTATTTAAATGGTACTTAGCCAAAGTAGAAAAGGAAATAGGCAAAAGTTAGAAATGATTAAGATCTGACAGAGGTGGAGAGTTTATTTGTAATGAGTTCAACAAGTTCTGCAATGACCGAGGCATAAAGAGACAGATGTCTGCACCCAGGAATCCTCCACAAAATGGTATTACTGAACGCAAGAATAGATCTATCATGGACTGTGCAAGAACACTAATGATGGAGAAGAATGTTATACAGAAATACTGGAAAGAAGATGTAAGTACTACCGTCTATACCCTAAATAGAGTACAAGTCAAGAAAGGTACAAATGCTACACCTTATGAAATTTGGTATGGTTATGCACCGAGTGTAAAGTACTTTAAAGTATTTGGAAGCAAATTTTTTATACTGAAGGACAACAGAAATGGAAAACTTGATGCTAAAGGTGAAGAAGGTATATTCCTTGGTTATTCAACGAAAAGAAAAGCATACAAATGTTTGAATTCTAATACTAACAAAGTTGTGGAAAGTGCAAATGTTAGAATTGATGAGTTTGTAGAAAGGAATGAAGCTGAAAGTACGCAAGATCCTGAAAGCTACAGATCATTCATATATCTGGATGAGGAAGATTCGAATACACTACCTGAGCCTACTGTCGAGAAACAACATGCACCTACCGAGTCATAGAGTGGAGTTTCTGTGCAACATGAAATGAATGTCGAGCTATCTGATGGAGATGCCGAGTCTCAGAATCTAAAGCAAGGATTGAGCCTACAATAGAAAAATATGTGAGGAGACACCACAATTCTGATCAAATCATTGGATCGAAGGATTCTACAGTTATGACACGAAGTAAGTTGAGAGATGGAACATGTCTGTTATGTGAATTTGAGCCCAAAACAGTGAAAGATGCTTTAGAAAATGAAGATTGGATACAGGTAATGAACGAGGAAATTGAAAAAATTGAGAAGAACAAGACTTGGACACTTATACCTAGGTCAAAGGATAAAAATGTAATTGGTACAAAGTGGGTATTCAGAAATAAACTAAATGAACATGGAGATGTGACAAGAAACAAAGCTATACTGGTATGCAAGGGTTATGCATAGGAGGAAGGAATTGACTATGGTGAAACATTCACCCCAATTGCAAGATTGGAAGGATTCAGAACCTTACTTGCATATGCAGCCTATAAAGGATTCAAAGTTTATCAGATGGATGTGAAATCTGTATTTCTCAATGGTATCTTGGAAGAAGAAGTGTATATTGAGCAAGCTGATGGTTTTATTGACCCAAACAAAAGGAATATGGTTTGCAGATCGCACAAAGCATTATATGGACTGAAGCAAGCGCTAAGAGCATGGTATGAGAGATTGTACAATTATCTGATCAAGATAGGATTTGCAAGAACCAATGACAACAACAACCTATACTTAAAGACAGAGCAAAGCAAAGGTACATTATTAGCTAAAATTTTTGTAGATGACATCATATTTAGCAGACAAGATGTGTTATGTCAAAAATTTGCAACAAAGATGCAAACTTAGTTTGAGATGTCTATGTTTGGTGAAATAAAATTCTTTGTTGGCTTACAAATTTATCAAATGAAGAATGGTATCTATATCACTCAATCTAAATATATCATGGAGATACTGAAAATTTTTGGAATGGAAGAGTCCAAACCAGTAAGTACACCCATGGCTACTGAACAGAAGCTGAAAAGAGATGATGACATAAAAAAAGTGAACCAAACACTCTACAGATCAATGATTGGAAAACTACAATATGTTGTACACAGTAGACCTGATATTGCCCTAGCTGTTGGAATTGTTGCAAGGTTTTATGCTAAGCCCAAGGAAACTCACATGATGGTAGTAAAAAGGATTCTAAGATATTTGAAAGGAACTAATGAGTATGGTCTATACTACAAGAAGAATGAGAAGTTTGAACTCAAAGTTTACACTGACTCTGATTGGGCTGGAAATGTTGATGATAGGAAATGCACTACTGGTGGAGAATTTCTTTTAGGAAAGAGATTGATCTCATGGACAAGCAAGAAATAGAACTGCACCTCACAATCTATAGCTGAAGCTGAGTATGTGGCAGTAGCAGTCAACTGCTCTAACATTGTGTGGTTGAAGATACTACTGAAGGGTATGAAGGAAGAAATCATTGAACCAGTTGTCATATATTGTGATAACACGAGTGCCATTAATATTTCTAAAAACCCTGTTATGCACTCAAAGACAAAGCACATAGCTATCAAGTATCATTACTTGAGGGAGCTAGTTCAGAATAAAGAAGTGGGACTGGATTATGTGAACACTAAAGAACAATTAGCAGACATATTCACAAAGGCACTACCCAAGGATGCTCATGAGTATCTACAAAGTAAAATGGGGGTGATTCCCCTAATTGAGGCTAATTAAGTTTTGTATGGTACTGTTGCATCAAATATTACATTTAGAATACTTGACACATTGATGCACAGTAAGTCACCCTTTAGGATGCTGACTAAAGTTGTGAAGTTGGACAAGGACAGAAAAGAAACTCAGTCATAATCAAGATGACAAGATCAACATGATACTGAAGATCTACATGATAAAGATATCGACATCTTTGGCATTTTTGTCAAAGAGGGAGAGATTTCCAAGAGGGAGAGATTACATAGAGGTAGAAGTTACTATTGAAAACATTGAAGTGATTACCTACTTAGAGGGAGTCTACAGATGATTAGACACAGATGATTATAGTGTGATTACATACATAGAGGGAGAAATGTTTTACAGATGAGAATCAGAATGAAGCTAAAGACATTAATGAAGATTTGTTCATATCAAGGAACATAGGTGACTTTTTGGATTATATGGTAACTATGCTTGTTAAATCATTGTTTTAATGTTTTGTGTTTCCATCAATGACAAAGAGGGATAATTTTGGAAAGTGACAATGCAAGCAATTGTTATTTTGTCATTGTTGTCAAACCTTAACTGGTGAGACTATTGTTATCTGTTCGAGTACCATATCTATTGTTGATGAAGAAGATTTAAGAAGAAAACCAAGTGAATGGTTGAGTTAAGGAAAATAAAATGGTACTTAATTAGTTGGCACTCTGGCAAAGTAATTAGTTGTTTATCTGTCAAA
Organism: Thuja plicata; assembly: GCA_018584345.1. Lineage (NCBI taxonomy): Eukaryota > Viridiplantae > Streptophyta > Pinopsida > Cupressales > Cupressaceae > Thuja > Thuja plicata. The sequence goes on along the minus strand of MU223921.1, from coordinate 3,450,873 downwards.
GACAGTTTTTCTGGCTGTTTTGTGTTGAGCAAGTTTGGCTTGTGCCGAGGAAAGTTGCTTGTGCTGAGAAAAGTTGTTTGTGCCGAGCGAAGCTGTTTGTGACGAGCAAGTTTGTTTAGTGCCAAGCACCAGTGAAATTACTGAGTGGAAACAATGATGTTGGACAACTTACAGTAATTGGATTAATGATGAGATTTGAGATCTCTAGCCGACTTAGTTAACTTTATTGGGATATGTAATGTTAATTAAAGATTGATCCACGTCATTTAATGTATGGGTAACCATAATTAATGCATGGTTTCAAGATTTAATTAGAGACTACTTTGGAGAATTAAATGTAATGTAATGATGGAATGATCTGTTGGATCTTACCTAACCTAAGATCTACGATCTTGATTAAGCGACAAAGATTTATCTAACCTAGATAGAGAGGTATATGATAACCTCAGGGCGTTATTCATTAAGTGTGTATATGTGTGTGTGCAAGAGGATTGCATGGTTGATTTACTGATTGGCATGATCTAGCAGAGAAGGATGAATACAAAAGCAGAGACTTGTATGTGTGATTTCTTGACAGATTTCCAAGTAGATCAGAAGATTGAAATGACAATGTAGGGAATCTAGTAAGTTAACATCAGATCTATAATTGGATCTGAATTTGCAAAGTAAGTTGCATGTATTAGATCACAACTGCTGATTACTTTCTAACCATTGTATCAGTTAAATCCTTTAATAAGGTTAACCTAATAGTCATTTGTATAAACCCTCTAACAAGGTGACATTCAGGTGGAATGTTCTAAGTCATCTAACAAGGCCACTCCTGATAGGGTGATTAAATCCTTTAACTAGGTCACACCAAATAGTGTGTTATTGTAACCTTTAACAGGGTTGGCTTCTCACAGAGCTCACTTTAGAAGAGTGAAACTTGGTAGCATGTTACTGGTGGTTTTTCCCATATTGGGTTTCCACATTAAATACTTGTGTCAACTTGTGTGAATGCTTATGGTTTGTTTTACTGTTATGTTTCTAGAAGCTAATTACATTAGACAATAGACTGCATGATTAAAGTTGTTGACATATGCTACTGCTGCCGAGTAGATCTGAAATACATAAAGTTTTATTTGCTACATATATAGGTCGATGAAATGATGTATTTATCAATTCCATAACAAATAGTGAAACTACTTTGGTAACTGCTAATGCAATAAATGAAGCTTATGCTAACATTCCAAACCTTATTAGATTGTTCCTACAAATATACCTATGAAACAACTCTAGTTTTAATTTCCAGTAGACTTGGTGATTATATCATTTATCTAACGATCAAACAAGTATTTCTAGAGCTAAATGTGATGGTCCATCACTTGTTAAATAATGTAATAACACACAAAATATGTACTTTATTTTCTCATGGAGAACTAGATTATTCACAACAGTCAACAACCCCTAATTATAGAAAAAAATGAAAAATTGATGTTTATTCAAGAATATCAATATCAAATAGAATGTGACAATCAAATTGCTTTACACCCATCTCCTCATGTATTTTGGTATGTAGCCTTGGTAGATAAGAGAGTAAACACAGTTTTCTTCTTATTTATTCAAAATATGGGTGCATATCCAAGAAAAATTTAACATATCCTATAATTTATTTTATATTCTCAAGGGATCAATCGTGGTCTAGGTTATCATATTCCTACAAGAATAATCAAGTGTTTTTATTATATTCTATACCATAACCTAGTGAAACTTAAACATATCTCTAACTATGCTCATCTGCAACTCTTGCATTTATTCTGTTCATGTAAAAATATAGGTAGATAACTAACAATAAAGAATAAATATGGTTAGGTATAATTCAAGAAAATGAGACTTCCAACAAGATTCCTATCGAGAGTGACATTAATATGAGGTGAATCCTAGAAGAAAGATATTTCAAAACCCTTTTCCATTGGAGTGGATATAATTTTGCAATTAGACATTCCAAACTTCTCTAGAAATACCTTGCAATATTTTATCTACATGATAAAAATATGATTCTTCTTCTATCATATCTTAAATAATCTAGTGACACATTCAAGATCCTAGAACATTTCTACTAGATATTAATATTTGAGAGAGAATGTTGGAGAAAAGGAAGTTAGGATGGAGAACATTCATACAAAGAATCAAATTACATACATCTTAACAAAGCCACTTTCTAATTCACCCCTCTCTTGTCCCCTTCTATACCTTTCTCTTCACCTCCTCTCTAACACCTCTGTATCTTCCTAGCCTTTCTCTGCCACCTCTCTTATCCTTAACTGCTAGAAATATTGTTTAGCGACCACAAACATGGACAAGTTAAGGAAACCTAGTACATTTATATTTTTAGTCCCTAAATATGTGCCTAGATTTTTAGTGCCAGCAAGTAATGTCTATAGTGTCAAAAACATGTACATAGTAAGAACACATATAGTTTTTCTAAATTGTAGATGTAGTAAACTCATTAGGCCATAGTCATTTAGGGGCCAAAAATATAAAGTAATGTATATACATTATCTTAAATTATTGTGGATTTTCAGTTTTGAAAACCTATAAAAGAAGCCTTATGAAGATCCCGCTAAATCTATTTGTGCTCTCCATGTGACATTTCAAAATAATGTAAGAGATTCATTTATTTTTTAGGTGTTCAAATGTTTTAAATGTATACTTAATTTGATTGTTTAATGCCTTTTTATTTGTTCAATACTTTTCATTATCAAATTTCATGACTTTTATATATTGTTAATGATGATTTAGGACTATTTATATTAACAATGGGAAGGAAAAAGTAAGTAAACCTCTGAGAATAAGAGGTAGAAAGGAAATGAAAAAAAAAGAGTGAATGAGAAAAGTAAGTAAAATGAGAAAAATGGGAGAAGGTACACCATTTACACTATCTCATTTGAGTGTGGCAAATGAACCAAATGAAAATCAAGATCAAGTGCCAATTACCACACCTATTGAGACAATGAATGACCTATAAAATCTAAAAAATGATAACCAAGGATACATGCTAATATTAACATCTCTTTGAATTGTCCATGAAATAATGATGCAGTCAAGCTCGAAGGATCCAATAAAGGACTGTCCAAAATTGCAACCAACAACAAGAACCACATAGCAGAAACAATACATATAGCAAAAATAACTTTATATTATCTCATAATTCTCATTACATCCAACATTCCGGTCTTTAAGGCATCCTAATTAGGGACAATTACAGCAATAGATACAACAAGATCTCGTAGGATCCAACCCTATTAATCTACCCTATAGCTAAGTGGAAGAAACCATGTCTGAACTTGTGCTGGCAAGCCACCAAGCAGTATGAAATCTCTATCTACCCACTTACAACTATCTGTGTCAACTTACAATCTCTCAAATTATTAGCTCACTCTACTATCCTCTATCTATCTTCTCATGTCCTTCTCCCTAAATGATGCCTACATACTTTTTTTTATACAACACAGCCACAATTCGGATTGTACAAACAAATATTAAATGACCCATTCGGCCATACAATCTAAAATGAATAGATATTAAATGCACCAGTTGGATGCAAATAGTAAAAAAATACATAGGATAACATATCAACATAGATTTAGATCCACACAAGATCCAATACGAAAAATCCACACACCTCCAAACTCAACACGATCCCAATAATCCTTCCAAATCAGAGATGCAACCTCCATTGTCTACCCAATCCATAAACACAATTCGGTGAACTTTAACATCCAGTCGGTAAAAAAGAACACCGAGACCCATAGCACTTGATAAGCCAACACCGAGCCAACAACATCCATTTTGTGAAGTCACTGAGCCAACTCCTCTGAACATACAACACCAAGTGATACGCTATTGAGCAACACACCACCGAGCAGTGTACCCCAAGTAGAATATCACCAAACATAGAACACCATCGAGCACCACCGAGTCTAGTCACCGAGTCCATCGGTGAAGCAATACATCTTCCAGCCGAGAAATTCCACCAAATTGACTGATCACCTGATGTCTCCAACCGAGTTAACTACTTAAGAAAAAATTAAACCAAAATATGTTTTTGGTGACACATTGCCAACTACCCAAGGATGCTCCTGCATCAAAAGAACAAAATATCTAATTGACATTGATGAAAATGTTTTGAAAATAATGCCTAAAAAATAGCAATCACACTTATAGAATAATGACCAATAGAATTTATAAAAGCTATTTTGGGAACATATATACAACTAGAAGATGCCAATTAATTATTGAATTGGTTAAATATATGAATTATATAAAACTATGAAAATCATTCATTTATAACCATCTAAAGATAATAATAAGATTATAATTGATGCATATCAAGCAATAGGTTCAACACCACACACTAAAGATTCCAATAGCATCCAATATTTTCTTACATCAACCATAATGAGAAAGGAGACAAAAAATTGTCATTTAATTAGAAAATACTACATTAACCATTATGATGATTATGATGAATAGATTAAAAAATATTATTTGAATGACATACTTATGTATGGTCATGAATTTCACATGCATGTGTAACGATGATTATGTTTATGTTTTTGTGGATGGGCCATGTTGTAGTCACCATCTAGGTGAACAAAAGACTTCACAATTTTAAGATCCATTGTTAGAAATCCAGAGGGTGTGTTGTCTCTTATGGACCTAGCATTTGAATCCTAGTTCAACACCCCTTGTGCATCATCCCTCCACCATTCTCCTTATATGACAGACTTTGGAAGCTCTTTTTTAATGTATATATTTTCTTTCTATTTGGTTCACCTAATAATTCTTACAATATTTAGAGGTACACTACTTAGTGATAGCCAAGTTCACTATTTGGGAAACTATGTATAGCCAGAGAACCAAGGAAATTGATTCTATTATGTTTTACTATCTTATCAATCTAGTAAATAATGTTGGGATGTTATAGGCTCATTAGAGTTGTCATATTTTTATTAGGACTACCTTACTTTCATCAATGTTACTTGTCAACCTGGAGGAGATGGAGAACTTTGCAAGATTGACAACTTTTGCTAGTTAGTTTGTGAGAGTTGGCATATAAAGTGCAACCATACCTACCATAAATGAGTCTAGCTAGACATGTTGCTACTAACAGTTCATACCCATGATGAACATAATAGAAATTATACAAACTTGAAACTTTGGATTACATGTATCTTATGATTTTTGCATCAATAGGATAATAGTTCCTTCAACAAGAAGGTTCTGATTCTTTTAAATAGGAGATAGGTTATTGTAGATAAGCCATATGTGACCCTCTAGAATCAAGTATTATATTTATATGTTTCATGGATTTCAAGAAATAGTCCATCAAAGTTTGACATTTTTTGGAGCTTAGGGTACTTGATAGATTTCACTACTACAGTTTCACCCTAAAATTTCTAATGAGTTGAGAAGAAAGATGTTTGATTAATTGTTTTGTGCTAAAGATTGTGGTTCAGTGGAATTGGTGTTTTTCTGAGTATAAGAGCGACTGACAGTATTTCATGTGTGCAATGCATGCTCTAAATTTATTTTCGTGAAGGTTTTTTATTTTTTTATTTTAGCACTAATATTTTAATGTTATTACATTCATTCAGTTCAATTAACACAAGATGTTAGAGACAGTTTCAAATTTTGATGGTGTTCTTACCCTAGTTTTGGCCAATCTTGGGTGTTAACACTTTAATTAATTGTCTTGGTGAATGTAAGATGGAATTTAACATGCATGATGATTATTTTGGTCCCTTTTAAGGCATTTTTTCATCCATTTCTTATTCCTTTCTACTGCAATAACGCTTAGTGCTGACCTAATAAAATTTTTGGTTCACTAAGATGCTTAGACAATAGTCGAAGAATTTGCTGATGAAATGATGGTATAAATAAAGGATGAATTATTAAGGAAAATACATGGTACAAGTGTGTATGCATAAAGGGGATGTATACAAGATGATTTTATCCTTTTACGTATGTAGTGGTGCAAAGTGTAGTGTTGAGTAAGGTGGAATTTCTTATTTTTTCTACCAAAAGCAGTGAGCCAATTTTTTCTATAGATCAGTTGGTTTAGTTGCAAAAGTCCATAACTAGTGGATAATTTATCTTTAGTGCTTCCTCATCTTAGCAGAAAGCCCTCAAATATTGATCTTTCGTTCATTGGGTGGTGATACTTTCCCGATAAATATTATCATACATGGTGTCACACTAGAAGGTGTTCATGTATACTTGAGAATTAATTTTCTCTTTGTTTTTTTCCCTTAACATATTTTTCCATGTAAATATGGTATTTCATTGTTTATGTAGGTTTCTTCTTTTCTATGATCTTTCATGCTTATAATTTTTGTGGTTAAATATTTAATGATAAGTTTTTTTCAATCTAATTAATGAAAGGTTTTAGAGGTTGATATTAATAACTGATTCACCATCCCCTTCTCGTTTATCTTGTTCATCTAAAAAAAATTATTGGATCTTTGTTTCCTTGGAAAATATCTTAAATACTTAAGGAGATATTGATGATTCATAAACTAAAACTCACTATGTTTGATAAATTTGAATATTATTATTAGAAGGTGAAAATGAAAGGATGTCTGATCTCTCTTCGATATGAAACTTAGAAGGCTTTTGAGAAAAAATATGCAACTAGAAAATGTGTTGAACACTCCTGGTTAGATCAAGGCTATCATAAATTAAATTTGTACCCTTGTGTAAATTATCATTTGACACTTCCCTTACCTTAGTAGAAGACTCAAAAATCCACATCATCCACCCACACCCATTCATCATGTCATCTCATCACCTGCTCTAAATCCTGAACCATATGACTTATCGGGCATAGAATGTGTGAACGTCATAGATACTTTTGCATGGTGTGCACTCATCCATGAATCTACAAACATGTAGACCGTTGTTGACACATTACAAAATGACACCCTATAATTTTAATTCCCATTTGGACATCCCACAAACACAAGATTTGATGTACATGCATATAGCCCCATTTGAAGCTTCATTATGTGGATTTTATTGTATAGTTTTGGCTTAGAGTATTTATATTTTAAGTACTTCATGTTTGAGTTTGGATATTGTAGAAAACATCTCCCCGCATTGTATAGCTCTTAGCTCCTTGGTATCATGTTCTAGTATTGATCAAACTTCACTCCATCAATATTGATCTTCATAAAATTAAGGGGAGGTCACTCTCCTTACCAACTTTGTGTCTTATTGAGAATATTGTGTTATCTTTATCATTTTGTTGTTATTCATTATTTCCTATCATTTATTTTTGGTTATCTATCATAGATTTTATGTCTACTCAACGTCTATGGAGGTGGAAACCCCAAATCAAGGATGTGATTGAGACATGTCTCCAAACAACCCCAATATTTTTCTCATCTCTATGTGTGAAGGTTTTTTGGAGGTAAAAACTTAAACACATCAACTCTAGTAATTATCAAATTTGGCATGACACTTTCCCTATCCTTACTTTATCATTATTCTCATACTATAATCATAGTCTTTGTTATTATAATAATGTATTTTTTCATTAAATATCTTTATTTAGTTTTTGTTAGTTTTTCTCAGCTTTTTTTTCCTATCTCCATACATTGTTTGTTTTAAAAATATATGTCTTGCGTTGACCTCCCATACCCACATTGTCATTATAGACTCACACTATTGTCCAAGATAGTGAGCTTACGAAGCTCATTAACTATTTTTTATAGTTTGTCCTTTTGGTTTCTATTATAAAAATTATTTTTTAATTTGGCATATTTTAGTTATTAGCATTCATCTTCATTCAATATTTATTTAATCTAAGTTACTCGTACTTCAATACTTTAGTTAATTGAAAATCTTTCCAACACATATAACACTTGATCCCTCTATCTTTATGTGCTAGTTTAAGTGAGGTGGCACAAGGGAAGGTTCATCCCTTGAGACTTCAATCAATCTCTGGGTTGGTGCACTTTTCGTTTCTCCACATTTTTGCAAACCCAACATAAATGAGAAACCCCTACATAAAATTACATTATTATTTGAGTGATAACCCTACTTAAGAAATGGTGACTATCACACTGATTAACCTAACTTCATGGAGGGTATCTCAGATAAAAATCAATTTCACCCCTCTAGATGAGTCACATAGTAGAGATCCTCATCCCCTTTATGTTCTAACATCAATAAATGGCATCTTTGTTCAGGATGTCTTGGTTGGCCCCACTTGTTGAGTTGATGTAATTATAGAGGAGGTCATCTTCATCCAAAAATTGATAAAAGGAAAATATGATGAGTGCCTTGGGATCATTAGAAAAAATGATATATTTTCCTTGCATCCTTTACGATCCACCACTCTAATATTCTAGGTGGGATCCAAAGAAATTTTATTGACATTCTTGGTGATTCCTGAATTATATCTCTTTAGGGTCAAACTAGGCATTTCCTAGTTGAACTCTATGGGTCTCATCTCATCATTCATTTATAAATTACTTAAGTTTTCTCACAAGGGGACACTCCAAAATATTTAGGACACCAGATACCATCCTTTGGTCTCCTATGAAAGTTTCTTCCTTGATCATTTTTGGCCCATTACAATAGGGCTCCTGCATTCCTAGCTAGATGTTATATTCCTTATCTATCAAAAGTATAAAGCTGCAGACTTAATTTGAAGTGTGTAGCATCTTCCCCCTTGCAACCCACTCATGAGGATTTACATGATTCATCCTATACCATTTCTTCATTGGAGAATTTTGGAAGGGGAATCCCCCATTGGAAGCCTACTCACCTACCTCAAGCCAGACAACCTCCAGTAGTGTATTCTATTCTCATTCCAGGGCAAACCCACAATAGTGGGTTACACTTTTTCTGAGGAAGGAATTCCACATTTTTGGAAAGATGTAAAAAATAAAAGGTTTTGATCGGAAGTCATTTTGATTAGAAGACATTTTACTTATGATTGAAAGTCACAGAATTTCGATCGAGAGCCCCCAACCAAGGGGTTTTTGATCGAAACTAGGTTTCAATAGAAACCTTTTTTTAACTAAGCTTTTATTCAATTTATTGGGTTTGAAATTTTGAATTCGCTTTTAATTCCCCAAAATTCCATCGACTTTTGATAGAAGGTTATTTCTACCGAAACCCTTTAGTTTTTATAGAAAGTACTTTCTATGAAACATCCTTGTCTGAATTTCTAACCCAAAAATTATCAAGTTTATTCACTTTTCTGGCCTTCTAAGCTCAATCTGAGGGCTCAACTGGGATAATATTTACAAACCCATATGCATGATATAAGTAATCATACAAATATTTCTAATGGTTATTATTTTAATATATTTTGAGTTTATTATGCATTTTTTTTTACATTAATCAAATATAGGTTTGTTACGAAACATCAACCTCTGTGTTCGACGCTTATGGAAAAATAATAAACCAAAGAAAAACATGTCTCAAAAATATCTATGCACTAGGTATTGAAGTCCTCTTTCTATCAAAATTTTTATATGACAAATACACAACAAGTTACAAGTTATGAAATGAACGTATGTCCAAATTATGTTTAATTCAACTTCAAACATTAATAAAATATGAAATGCTAGGGATAAAGTTGTGAAACCATTTGAAAACATGAGATATGGATTTTAAAAAAATAAATTTGAGAGAATCCAATTGATATCTATTTTAGAAAAAAATTGTGCTTTAATAAATGAATGTCACTCTTTAAAAATATTGTTTACAACAATGCACTACTTTTTGAGGGAGATAAAAAATGGATTCAAATCAATTCCAAAAAAAATTAAAAAAGATTATTTAGAATCTACATAGAAAATATTTAAAAAGAATCTAATTTACTTTATCTTTAAATTTGTAAAGGATTAGCGGTAATATGTGATGACATGTAACTGATTAAATGGTTGACTATATTAAGTTGAAGATGATGCAAGACATTAAATTAGTTAATGGTTTGTATTGTCATTGATGTCAACTTGATATCATCTGTTTGCTCATGCAAAAGACTTCAGAGAATCAAAGGAATAAAGGTTATGCTTTAAGTAATGCATAAAAGTTAAGTATTCACTAAGTGATAGACCACACTGACAGAGTGCACACCATCGGTAAAGACAGAGAAAAAGTCACAGTGATGCCCGACGAGAAGAAGACAGTATTTTCCGATGAAGCAGAATTACAGGATGCCTAACAAGCTGAAAATAGTGTTGCCCGACGAGAAAGATCCAATGATTCCCGATGGACAAAGATCTCGAAGCTAACTGAAGCTGCACCGATGGAACTGTTAGTATTGGAGTTGATGAAAACTATCAACCCACAACTCCCAAGAATCACCTGCGTGCAAACCTGTCACAGAAATAGAGAAGCAAAAAAGCTATGGAGGCCAAAAATCACAGATTGACGGAAGAGGAAACATCTTGTGCAAATAATGGAGAAAAAACTCTTAATGCAATAACATCCTCAATTAATTAATAACCATCGAATTGAATAATTTACAAAGAGGAAATCCTTATAAAAGGATACTGAAACCCTAAACGGGAAACCCTAAAGGGAAAATCTAGGTTGCATAATAATAATTAATAAAAGAATTAATTATTAAATGCCTAAAGTTTAGCTTAAGTAAAAGAGAGATAATAAGTGACTTAATAATTAAATCAATATGATTTAATTAATAAGTGGAATCACTTTATTACTCTAACACCCCTCCTTAAGATAAAATTAGGGAGAAGCTAAAACCTAGAAACAACTACTAAAAGCAGGAAAATGGGTCCCGACAACAAGGCCTGATGAGGTACCCAAGTACAAAAATCTCTGTAAAGTGGGGAAATAGGGAAAACCCAGTGGG
>MU223921.1:3417220-3430117 GCA_018584345.1 Thuja plicata | reverse complement strand
GTTTTTCCCTTAATAGGGTTTCCACGTTAAAATCCTTGTGTTATATGTGTATGGTTTATTACTTTATTGTTTTACATTCTACATATGCATTTATGGATTGATTGGTATACTCTGCATATTTACTGAGCATCGGTAAATATAGTTTACTGCTTATTGGTTATCAAGGAGAATCAGGACAGACAAGGTAAACCGACAGATAGTTATTAATTTCAAGTATTTCAAAGGCAAACATCTTGTAGGGACTTAATAATTTGAGAAGTATTCATTGGTGGATTAAAGTTTAAATTGATAAATTTTTGAGGCCACTGATTCACCCCCCCCCCCCTCTCTCNGATTCCCCCCCCCCCCCCTCTCTCAATTATTACTAACAATATGCATCTGAACGTGAATTTTTCTTTTAGAATGTACATTTTAGTGTCAAAGTAGGCAAAAAAGTGTAACCTACTATTATGGGACTACCCGAAATCCAAATCTAGTGTGGATAAAGGAAAGACACCCATGCAGCTAAAGATCAATGTGTCTGACTTTCCCTATTTCCATCATTGTATCTATATACCCTATCCAATCATATGTGGTAGCGGTAGGAGTCATTGGATGCCCATGATTGATCTAGCAAGGCCTGCATCAACTCCACCTCCTACTCCATCCATAGGACTCTCTCCTTTACCTTGTAATAACATCAATGAACTCCCCCATTAATTAGTATGGTTTTATCCCTTTGAAATATTCTCAATCAGGTATGCATCTATGTTGGAATTAAATTTCATGTGAGCACAATCATCATGAACTGAGGGATTTTGTGTATGAGGCTACTACAAGGGAGGAGAGAATGTCTTTTGAGACTATTTCTACAACCACTAAATAGTCTTCACCTCTATAATTAAGCCCCCTTTAGTTATAGTTTCACCAACTCCCCTTCCTATGACCTCTTTTTTCATGCTTGCCCCTAGAAGAGGAGTAACCATAAAGGCTTGCACCAAGTGGGTCAAAGACTTGATCTCTTGTTCATAGGAGAGCCATCTCTGATCACCACCTTCTTAGATATCCCACCATTCTCTGAGCTAGTGAATATTTCGCACACTCATGTGGTATCTAATGTTGCAATGTCCATCCAACCTATGTCTAGCCCAGCGCAGGAATTCCATGCTAGCTTCCTAGACGTCTTTAAGGATACTATAATGGATTAGAGGCCTTTGCCTCCATCCTTCAAGAGAAATTTAAAGAAAGTTCCTATTCCCGAGTTTATACATCATTAATATTTTTTTATATAACCTCTTTCTTCTTCAATCCTCATAGTGGAGAAAGATCCAACCTCTCTTATTTGTCTCAGCCCCTTTTATAGAGGTCAATAGACAACCTTCTAAATCTACTCCTCCCTATGGGTTTCTTGAAAGATATGAGAGTTGTATTTTTTATACATTGGAGGATATTCCAGCATTGACGATAATCTCCACCGGTTGTCTTGGTAAATATCCTTGACAATATAAGGCGATGTCTCTTACAACATGCCTTATATCTCCCCCTGATTATGCATTTTTTCTTCCTATTAGATGTTGCAATTTTATTGAGTGATACTTCTAACAGGCGTGTCCACCCACAACTCTCCCTTAGCACTTTATTGACTAGCTTGTTTAATGATTTCCTCCTTTCATTAAATTAATTGCCTATTAGGGTATGTATAGACTTATATATTATTATTCTGTTTATTTCAATTGATATAGGAGGAATAGATGATTATTAAGACCATATTAATAATGTACTTATTTATATTTATAATTAATTTTATTATATATCATTTTATTATAATAATAGATTAATTATTATTAATCTATTTATTATATTATTATATTATATGTCATTGTATTAATGACATATTATATTATAAAAAATCATAATGTATTATTATTATATTATGATAATATATCATATTAATAATAAATTAATTTATATTTAGTGATCATTATTTATATTGAGATTATAATATTATCATCTATTTATTCACTTAATATTTTTATTATTATAATATTTAATAATATTTTGTTATTAATTAGAAAAATTCTATTTGAAACGGGGACATAAAAGATGGGCATTACTTAATAAGTAAGTTTTAGCCCATGGTTTTATAATATTGTTTGATGGTTACATGTATTGTATCTCTTATATATTAGGTGGATGAGATAGAGGGTGTATGTAATATTCTTGTAGATTTTCACTTACCTTTATATCTCTGGTTGGTGATAATCATTAGAGAAGCCTACTATGTAGGTATATTGTAATATGTTCTTGATTTGTAAATAACATATTGGGAAGATTTAGGATTCTAGGGTTAATCTCCTTAAACAATTTTTCCTATGTAAATCACTATGTTAGTGATGCAGTCAAGCTCAGAGGATCCAATAAAGGACTGTCCAAACTTGCAGCCAAAAACAAGAACAACACAGCGGAAACAACACAACACAGTATATATCATATCAAGTTATATTATCTCAAAATTCCAATTACATGCAACATGTAAGGTTGTAAGGCCTTCCCAGTTAGGGACAATTACATCAATAGATTCAACAAGATCTCACAGGATCCAACCTTATCCATCTACCCTATAGCTAAGTGGAAGAAACTAGATCTGAACTTGTGCTCGCAAGCCACCAAGAAATCTATAATATTTGTCTACCCACTTAAAACTATCTATAGCAACTTACAATCTTTCAGCCTATTATCTTACTTTGTTATCCTCTATTTATCTTTCCATCATTTTTATGTCTCTCTCTAAACATAAACCTAGACTCTACTATATACACACTTGCCAAAAGTCAGCTTGTAAACAATAATTAAATGACCTGGTCGGCCATACAATCTACAATGAACAATTATTAAATGCACCAGTCAGTTGTAAATAATACAAAATACATAGGAAATCACATCAACCTAGATCTAGGTCTAGACAAGATCCAATACCACAAATCCGCATGCCTCAAAATTCAGCACGATCCCAATAACCCCCTCGAATCATGGATGCAATCTAAAATGTCCACCCAATCCATAAATACAAGTCGGTGAACCCCAACAACCAGTTGGTAAACAAGCACACTGAGAGCCAGACCACTCGATGCAAAACACAACCAAGCAGAACTCTACTGAATATACACCACCGAGTAATATGCTACCGAGAAAAACACCATGGAGATTCACACACCAAGAAAATACCACCAAGCAGTGTACCCCGAGTAGAATATCACCAAAAATAGCAACATCGAGCACCACTGAGTCCAGTAATCGAGTCCAACAGTGAAGAAATACATCTTCCAACTGATAACTGCCACCACAAGACCTCATCTCCACAATGTCACATAATACTTCAACTCTATAAGTACCAATGTGAAAAATCACCATACACTTCTCTTTCACCTCTACTGCATGACCAACTTGTAAACAAGTCATATGATAAGGACAAGGATGCCTCAACCTTTTCAAACCAAGTTTCTAAACCATATCTTCAGCAACTAGGTTGTGAGTACTTCCTCCATCAATGACCACCTTACAACATTTACCACCATATTTGCACACGGTCCTAAACAAGTTCTTCCTTTGACAAGAATCAGCTTGCTTCGAGGGAAACAAACTTCTCCTAAGCAAGAGATTCACACCCTCTACCTCAGGTTCATTCTAAGTAACTTCATTCAACACAACATTTCGGTGAATACCGATCTTCTTATCTGCATGGGGACATTCAAATGATCGATGTCCTTCTTCTCCAAAGTTGTAACAAGTAGATTTGAATACACCTATACCTATCTTTCTCCCAGGTTCAGCAGCTTTTGGTTCATCTTCAACCCTCGGTTTACCTTTTACTGATTGTTCATGCTTCTCCTTCCCTCAGGAATTACCATAATGTCTTCTCTTTAACTTATCTTCTTCCTTTAGTGCATAATAATAAGCATCTTCTATCGAGTCAATCTTCAACATACAAATCTCATCTTGGATATTGAATTTCAGACCATTAACATACCTTGACACCTTTTCCATAAAAATTTCTCTATGCCCCGACTGAATAGTCAACTTGTAGAACTCCTCAGTATAATCTTCCATCGTCATCTCTTACTATTTCAGATTCTGCAACTTCTTAAACAATTCAATTTCATAGTCGGTAGCAGGGAAAACATTAGTGGCGAATATTCACCATTTGGTGAATCTCTAATGTCTGTGACCCAAGATTTGGTGAATATAATGTGTAAATAAGGTTTTCCATGTTGCCTGGACTTTATAAATATTGGGTCAAATATCCAGGCCCATCGCCTATTGGTTTATGTATTTTTATCCTTTTCTATCACAATATCGCCAATAAAATTAATTGTTGGACACTGTAAATTGAAAAGTTTCACCTAAAATTTCCAAATCTTGTCATAATTGACAACCATATTCACCGATATGTGGTCAATGTTTAAAGTTAGGGTACAATTTACGTGACATGTGTCTCTATTTTGGAGACTTTCAATGAAACTTTATGACTTTTAAAACTTTGTGCCGAAATAGATTTGAAGTGTCTCTATTTTGAATACTTTTGGGGGAGTCTTTGTGTCCTTTTAAAACTTGGCCCGAAATAGAATTCCTGCCATCCATCTGGGATCATCCAATGGTTATAAAAAGTAGGGTTGGTTCCTGTTAAAAGATATAAAATTAACTCACAAAACCTTAATAAAATAATAAAACTCATTTTAGCTTTGGGGGGCGCCGCCCCCAAAAACCCCCATGGGGGCACTGCCCCTCGACCTCGCCTTGTACTGGGATAGGGAGCACGCTAGGGGCGCTGCCACTAAACCCCATGTTGGGGGTGCTGCCCCCAAACCCCCATCAAATAATAATGGTTTCTCGATATGTGTGCCTGTCATGCTACGAGTTTTTTCAATAATGAAAGATTCACCAAGATTTCATAGAATTATCATATAATTGAAAAAAAATCGATAGTACAAATAAAAAATTTTCCGTTCAAATTAAAAAAATTTGCTAATAATATTAAATTTTCCCCCCAAAATAATGGAGGATTCACTAGTATTTTACACCTTTTCCTAGAAGGGGGTTTCTTAAAGTTTTCCCTGGTCGGGAGGAATGAACTTAGCTTTTAGCTTTGTCTCGCCCATCAAATTTCTCTAAAAATAGTCTCTAGTATGATTATTTGAACCCCCATCAAATTTCTATTTTCCAAGACTATCTGAGGAGATAAAATGTGTTTTGTGTTTATTATCATTATTTCCTTTCTATAGAAAATCCCTCATTTTTTATTTCTAAATCTATTAGGATATCTTTTGGAATTTACAGTAATTAGATTATGTAGTTAGATATTTTAGATCAGACTAATTTGACAATAATATTTCTTCAATCCAAAGAGACCATTTTGTTTGCCAAGAGTATACTATTTTTGAATAAACAAAGATTTTTAATAAGAAATTTTATTTGCCCATTCATAAAATGAAATACCAAGATATTTGCAAGGAAAAGTGTCTTGTTTGAATTACAAAAATCTCTAAAATCAGGTGCATATTAAAGTTTGTGTGTCATGAAAAAATATATCAAGGATGTTAGGGGATAAAATTTTTGACAAAAAATGGAGCATTATTTATCGGATGAGGTTTTGATGGAATTTTATTCTACCATTTTTTCTCACCCAAAGTGTAATCTATTATTTGCACATAAGATATGGGTTTACTCACAAATTTATTAGAGATGCCCCATTCTAGTATTGACGAGTATGTTAAAATGTTATAAATCTACAAAAATTGTAAACAAGGAGACAAAGGATATTTGACATACGTATTGAGTAGAAGAGAAGAACTCATGAGAGTTTCCATTGATAATAATTGAAAACTTTGCACTTGGTATACATGAAAGGATCCATTTGTACTAATTATGAGAGAAGCCAAATTTTTTTAACACCTTCAAAAGAAGACCCTTATTTTGTCTATCATACTCCTTCATCACATCTTGACTAATTCTCATAGCATAAATATTGTTTGTTTGGATGGTATTTAATATCTTATGTGCGATTAGAGCTCCTTCTAGTTTTCTCTACAATGGAAAAGGGTACTTTTTTCATCTAAAATGGTCTTCAAAATAATGGAAGAGAGTCTTTATGAGATTGATTTAGTGAAGATTTTAAATATATAGTGTGACAAAGGGAAATTGCTATGAACATTTCAAAAGGAGAAGCGATATTTCCTTTTATGATAAGACAAATAAATGTTGTGTTGAATTGCTTCAACATGGATCCATTCCTTCTAGATGCTTCTAAGGCTCTCCAAATATCAAAACCTACAAAATTCTAACATTTATAGAAAATAGCACAAAAAAAACTTCCTAACCTAATGCCTTGGTTTATTGTAATGAGAAGACCGACTTTTCAACCTATTCTAAGGAGAATGCTTTGAATATTTTAAAGTTATCTTTTTTAGAAACCAAGTTTTGGATATAATCAAGAAAATATGCTTTGAATAGCACATTATTTGTTGGGGAAGAATCTATATTCCTTGAGAATGGAGAAAGGGTGAAAAATTACAAACCACCTAGAAGCGTTAAATATGTTTATGGATTAGTTGGTATCTATTTGTGAAGCTAGATAAGGAAGAGAAATGTTAGATCTTTTTTTGTTCCTGGTCTTCTTCATGGAATTATCTTGTTATGGACATTGCTAGTAATTTTTCATTTTGAGGATGTAATATGTGGTGGGTTCTTTTCTTTCTCAATAGCTAAGAAAGAAGTTATCTGTTAATGCTAAGGAAGCCCTTGTTGTTCGTAAAAGACCTAAAGAAAAAGTTAAGAATAGATAGAAGAAAAATAAATCCCAATCTACAGGGCGATCAAAATCTCCTAGAAAGTACAAAGTTATTTGTTGGAATTGCGATAAGAATGAAAACATCCATAAGGAATGCAAAAAATAAAAGAAGAAGAAAAATAAGAAATTTGATTTGGATCCTGATTCAGAGAAGGAAGGTGATGATGTCTTTATTTGCATCTTTGGCAACTAATGTAAGTTATGATGCTTGGTTAATTACCTCAGCTGCATCTTTTTAAATCATCTGTAATAAAGATTGTTTTTTTTAATATGAAAAATTTGATGTTGGTAAGGTGTGATTGGGTGATAACTCTCATTTAAATATTTTTTTCTATTTTAAAGTTAGATTCAAGTTTCCTAATGGTAGAATTAGGAAGATTGATGGAGCATTGCATCTCCCTGGTCTGAGGCAAAATTTATTATCTATGAGAAAATTAATATATTCAAGTGTAAAGGTAATATGTTATAATGCATGATGAAAAAATATAAGAGGTGTTATAGTGGTTGATAGAGTTGTAAAAATTTCATTTTGTATAAGATAGATGACTACACTATTGAGTGTGATATTACTTTTGTCAAGAGAAAATATGTGGATACATCGTTGAAAAGGGTTAGGGTTTCACCTTCAGTCGATGGTCATCAATTTTAAGTACCCAAAGGGTGCTTTCCTTATAAATAAAAGTCACATATAGATAAGACTATGTTATGGCACAAGAGACTTGACCATACTAGAGAGAAGGGTCTAAAGACCTTGAAAAAAAACCCTTGCTGAAATTTTTAATTATTGTAATCTTAATTTGGATTTATATGAGCATTGCATTTCTAGAAAATAAAATGATGTTAATTTTTAATCAATTTCTCATAAATATTGTGATGTGTTGGATATTATTGATTTTGACGTGTTTGGTCATATAGATGTTCCTTCCATTGGAAAATCCACATATTATATTTTATTTTTTGATGATTATAGTAGAAGGACATGAATATATTTTTTAAAGGATAAACCTGATAGTTTTAAGTTAAAGAATGTCAATAGATGGTTGAACTAAAAATGAAAAGGAAAATAAAATGTTAAAGTAAATATGATGGCAGTAAATTTTTCTGTAGTGATTATGATATATTCTATGTAGATTGTGGTATTAATAGCTATACAACAACTCTATATTATCCATAGTGGAATCGAGTTGCATAACTTGGATGATTAGGACATAAATGGAGAAGACTAGGAGTATGTTGAGTGGTTTTGAGCTATAACTTAAGATTTTTGGGCTAAAGATTTTGCCTCTAATTTCTACTTGATTAATTTTTATCCCACATCAGCTCTTGTTGATAAAATTCCTAAGAAGGCATGGTCAAGTATTAAGCTGTCATTGAGACATCTTGAATATTTTAGTTGTATATGTGTCAAAGGAGAAGTGAAAATATTTATAGAATAAGACCATACAATGCATCTTCATAGGTTAGAGTTATGGTGTGCAACGATACAAGAATTGGGACCCTATTACAAATAAGGTAATACAAAGTAGAAGTGTTATTTTTTTATATAAACCTAAGACTTCATTAGTTACGTTGCAACCTGAACAAAATAAAATGGAATATGTGATTCAACTACCATATACACTTGACAAACTTGAATTGAGGCCCCTAGATGGATAGGATGTTGAGGGGAGCTCATCTAGCTCCAAATATTTAGAAGAAGGAAAAGAACCTCCAACTGAGCTTGTTTGAAGGTCTACAAGATACATACAAAAATCTAGAAGGTATTCTCCTCATGATTGGAGATCTATTTTTTCTTTGAATACTACCGTAGATTAATGTACTTTTATAGAAAAGGCATTAGATATGAATGACACAGATTCCAAGGAAATTCCTATGAATGAATAAATAATAGATTTGAAAAAGAATGATACATGGGAAATTGTACAATTGTCTAAAGGATGAAAACCTATTGGTTGCAAATGGGTGCTCAAGAAAAAGATTAGTTCAGATGGGAGTATTGAGAAGTATAAATCGAGGTTCCTATAAAATTGCTACTCTTAGCTTGAGGGTGTTGGTTATGGTGAGATATTTTCTCTGTTGGTGTAAATTATATTACATTATATATTTGGTTTTTTTTCTACAGTAACTATCTAATTTTCCTCAATGGACTAACTGTTGTCATCAGACTGTAGATAACATTGTATAAATACGAGCCTTATTGTTATTGAATAGAAACATCAAACATTTTCTTGTTTTGTCTCTTCTATGACATTTGGTATCAAAGTAGGCATAGGATAATGTAAATGTCATGGGTTGTGAAGGAGGATAAATAGGAAGTTTCCAAACATGCAACAAAATTTCATCGAAATGAATATCAATTCAATATTTATATTCATGCTTTCTCTATGGAGAAGCAGATTGGTTTATAAAGCACATTGAGAGAGAAAATTTGAAACATGAATTACTTAATTCAAAGGGTCTGCACCAATATATTTTTTCTTGTTTAGTTTTGGGATGAGAAAAACAAGAAATATCATTAATGTCAATGTCATTGAAAGCGTATGTTATATTTCCACTCAATAGATGAATAGAAATGTCCCTTCTCATTAGCGGTCTCTCCTCTTTTTGTTCCATATATAGGTTTTCTCCTTTTACATGCTCCGTTGTGGATGTTTTTGGATGTGCATTCACCATGAAACCTATTTGGAATTCAATTTGTAAACCACTTGGTGGTTTGATATGGACAATGTTTATACCTAGAATGTTTAAGATTTATAAGTTACTCGACGAAAATAGCTCATTTGTATATTCTTGCTTGTTCATAAAAGTCCTTGATATTTTGATTTGACCAAACCATTCAAATTTGGTCATTTAGTGCTTCCTAGTACATTAATTTTATAAGGTAGGTGATGGTTAGAATTCTTAAAGGCAATTTTTAATCAAGTTTTCACTAGAGTTGTTGGTCTTGGTGTGAGGGACAATTTAGTAGAAGCTATAAAAATTGTGGTTGAGCTTCTTGGGATGCAACCATTAGGCAAGGTTTCTATGAAATATATGTTATTTGACGAACAAGACATTCTTCAATCAATGGATAAGATTGAGGTATTTGATTTCCACAAGATCCAGGAGGTGAATGGAATCCAATTCATGTATTATAAATAGGGGCATGTCCTTGGTGTGGCAGTGTTAATGGTTGACATTTCAGGGGTGCATGTCTTATATACTAGGGATTATTCCTGTGAGGAAGATAATCATCTTTATGTTGTTGAGTTGTTTTTTGATATTTTCATAATTAAGTCGACATATGATGTGTTCAAGTGAAAAACATTGGATCCCAATTTGGAGGAAGTCTTTTGGACATAAAAAATGTCGCTAGAAATGAGTACACATTTTTTTTAAAAAATGTTCACCCATTTTAGTCTCGGAGGCTCGGTACAAAAATTCAAAGAAATGGGTGCCCATTTTGCAAAATGGGTAGCTATTTTTTTACAAAATGGATACTTGTTTCAAAACGTGTGCTCATTTTGATTTTGTTTTAAATTATGCCTAGAATCTCTTTTTTACACACTGATTTTTTATACTTGAGAAACTGGTACAAACTTTTTAACGTGTATGCATTTTTTAAAAGTTGAATTTACAAGCCACTCTTTGCATTGGATTTTGGGTAGAGATAGGCTTGGTGGGACAAAGCCTATTCTTTTTGCCTGCAAAACCGTGGCTAAGGCACTAGAATCCCAGATTTTTACGTTGCCATAATTTTTTAAAGGCCTTCCCAATTGATTTTTTTGACAAAACAAACACCCATTAGACATCTCGCTTTATATATTTAAAAAATGTAAATTTTGTAGTAATATTATTCATTTTACTATTTTTGCATTATTTATTAATTAAAAGTGGTACCTAAACTTAAAATAATGAGTTTCACTAAAATTTTAATAACTTTTTTGTTTTTATGGTTTTTGGAAAATAAATTATATGACATTAATCTAAATAGAATTCACTTGAAGATGAATAAAAAGAAGGTTTCAAAAAATGTTAATTTTTCATCAATTTCTGGTGTCTGTACACCAGAGGTTTTGAAAATATACTTCACAATCAGTTAAAAAATAATAATAATAAATATTCAATGAAAATATGAAAAAATATTCTCATTAATTTTTGGTGTCTTAGTTATTATTTCCCACAAGGATTCAAAAAAATTCCTTTATTTAGGTCAAAAAAATTTGGTCGTACACGTGTGTGGTATGGTCTTGAAATAGGCATTTTGAAAAGGTGATTTTTAATCATGCCCACCATATATAAATTTATACCATATGGGTATTGAAATAAATTACATATTTGAAAAGTAGACTCCGAGCACTACATTTTCTATTATTGAATTTTTCTTAGATTCAATCTCTAGGTGCTCCAAATTTTGACATCAACTAACCACAAATTTGAAAAGTAGGGAAAACACTTCCACTTTTTTCCCAAAAGGGGGAATCAAATTTTTGCACCCACTCATGTGCAACTTCATCAGCCCAAAGATGTTCGTGAGAAAAAATTCACTGACTTTTTATAGAGTGTTGTGTCTCAAGGTGGAATATTACTCATTTTTTTATTTGCATTGAATCATACTCAAGAGCTTCTACTGATTCTTGACAAATATTCAGTAGCACATCCAGATCTCCATAATATTCCTATTTATTATGTTTATTATTTTGCAGTGCTATTGCTAATTTTTTCATAGTTCTTTGAGCCTTCATTCTGGAGGTTGGAGGAGTCGGAGGATGGAGGAACTTCCATCATATCAAGTCAGCTTCTCGCTTTGGGATGTTATTTTGCATGAGAAGTATTTCTGACATTTTTGGTTTTCTATTTTGATTTGCTTTCTAATGCGGAGAAATTTCAATAATACATGTCTATTGAAGACTTATTTTTTAGGCAGGTCTAGGATTTTATATTGCCCTCAATATGGATTTTTTCCTGGCAAGCTTCATTGTATGTGATCAATAATTATAACCTTTCACAGTCACTATATAATGATAGAGATTTTTCGCATCTATTAAAGATCATTGTTGAAAAATTCAAGACTTTGTGATTTAAAAGTTCAGGGCTAAGAACTTAAGAAAACAACTCAAAGCTACACCTTTCAGAGGGTCAAGAGACAACTTGATGTAGCCTTTCTTAATTAAGGATTTTCTACTTTAGAAGATTTTTTCTCAAAATATGTATTCAAATCATGTAATCAACATGTTTTATTATTTAAGCCTTAAAGGGAAGGTTTCTAGGACAAGTTGAATATGATGTTTTTATGATCAATGTAATAGGGGGAATGTTGGCATAAACCATATTACATTGTCTCTTTGGTATGGTAACTACAGTAACACTGTGTAATTGTCCTCAACGGACTAACTATCCTCATTAGACCATAGATAACATTGTATAAATACTCCATATTGTTATTGAATAGGATCATCAAACATTTTTTGGTTCTCTCTCTTCCCTTGAACTATCCTATTGTCAAAATTCCATCCATTAGATTTTTTCTTTATATTATTGTTTTTTATGATATAGATGTTGTGAAAATTAATGTCCAAATTCTTCCCTTCGTGGTGATTTTGATGTGGATATTTACATGACATAGCTAGAGCACTATATGGTAAAAGGTAAATGTTATTTGGTCTGTAAGTTTAAGAAATACTTTTATGGCCTCAATTAGAGTCCTAGGATGTGGTACCAAAAATTTGATACATATGTGTTGAGTTTTGGATTTGAGCATTCTAAATTAGATGAAAGTGTTTATTATAAATGTGATGGTGGTCATTTCCTATTCATATTTTATATGATGACAATACATATGTTTTTCATTGGTAAAGGGAAAGGTAAGTGTTGATGTTTATAGCTTCGATAAGATAAATATAATCATGGATGATAATTTCAATCAATAGAATGATTTATGAGTTATATGTATATACGAATATACATAATAATAATAATTGAGTTTATTATTATTATTACATATTTTATCATACATACATAAATAATTATATTTGGATATTAAATCATAAATCATTATATTAATTTATTCTATGTGGAATAAATAGTCATCTTTA
>MU223921.1:3388730-3399301 GCA_018584345.1 Thuja plicata | reverse complement strand
GAGGGTGTATTTGATTTAATTAAAAGTACTTTAGGACTTTAGGATTAAATCAATTAATCATAGGGATTTTAGCTAATAATCATTTGAGATTTAGGAATTAAATGTAATGTTGGATTTATGCAAATTTAGGTTTTTTGCATTTGAAACTCAGTCAATTAAAGTCAATTAGGAGAAGAATTTGCCTAGTAAAATAGGACTTCAAAGATGAGAAAATGCACCAAAATTGATTAGGTTGTTAGGTGCCAATTTTGGGGTGTTACAGGTTTATTCATTCCCTTTATTAAGAGGAATAAAAAGGCCCCGCTTGTCTGCTAGGTCACATAGGTGAGGTGTTGTCCCATAGGCAACTACATAGAGCCTCATTTCTAGTTACGCATCTATATCCCATACGAGGTTATCACCTTGAAAACAATTATCACTTCTCTACTGTCATCGAGATATCCATAGCCCTGATAGAGTTGCCAATATGACCTAAATTCTGCATCTTTTCTTATTTATTTATTTTCTTTTCTTTTCTTCTTAGGGTCAATATGCATGGATGATTATAAAATCATCCCTCCAAGTTGTATGTCAAGGTCATAATAGGAAACATATGATTTCAGTGAACGCACAAAGGAACACCATTTCTCCTCATTAATAATGGTATTTAAAAGTAAAAAAAGTTTGAAGTCCTAACTAGACATCACTATTTCCATGGAATGACTATAATTAATGTATAAATGATCAAAAGACTTTTCTGGCACATACCAAATATCAAATGTAATCTTTCACTTTAAGAAAAAGACTAAATTTCATCTCTTTTTCGTATTTCGAAGAGTACGATCTCCCTCTAACGATATAACCAACAAAAAAACTTAGCTTGCCATTCACAAAACTAAGCAAGTGACAATTCTAGGAAAAGGAGTAAGGTTCCTCAGCAAAATTTAAAGTAATATTATTTAAGAGGAATTAAATGTGATATTTCTATGGACTTCATTAATTTCTCTATAAAAGAGAAATCCTTCTCAAAATGTGGCACAAAATTTTCAAATCTCTTAGCTTTAGAAAAAAAACTTAGATTGATCAGCCAAGAAACATGGATACCCCAGTGAGGCTAACTTGCCACTACATCAAGATCCCTTCCTAGGATGAATAGATTATGATTAGTTAGCCAGGCTGGTTAGGACTAGCGACAAATTGGTCCTCGTGGCTTTGAAAGGGGTTCTAGGAGATGGCTTCCTAAATAGCGATGATAGGTATAGGCTTAACACTCATATTTCATCTCGCTTTGTTGGATCTCTACTACACTTGGGGGAATTATCACAAAGGGCTCAAGGATGTGCTTTCTATGGTGCGAAAGGGTGTTGGGTTGCCACTGAATACTCAGTCGTTCATTTCTACTACACGAGGCATGGAGTTAAATTCCTGAAAAGGTAAGTTGACCCCAAGGAGAAAATTTCAAAGGATGTGATAAGGGAATTCCAACTGCAAGTACTCTTTTAGAAATTATGGGATACACCATCATAGTCAAGCGGAGGGGACTCTTCTAACACATAAGAGAAGATGGTGAGAAGTGAAGAAGACTCTTTGAATGACGGCCTTAGCTTTGGAGAACTTTGACTTGTGTAGTGGAAAAAATGCATTTTCTTTATCTATTTAATAATGCTATGATATGCATGGGTGATCCCACAATAGTGGGTTACACTTTTTCGGAGGAAGAAATTTGTCATGAATCTGCGAGGTGGGAGGATTTAGTCGGGTACTTTCGATAGAAAGTACCTGATTATTTCGATCGAAACATTCATAGTTTCGATTGAAACTACTTTTTTGCTTAGTTTTGATCGAAACTATGCTAGTAAAGATTTTAGTGGGATTTTGACCCATACACATGTTAAAATAAGAAAGTACTTTCGATCGAAACTAATTAGTTTCGATTGAAAGTAATTTCTATCAAAACCCCCAAAATTGAGGCTATCTACAAAGGCTAACATAAATCTATAGTTTTCATGGCTTCGGGGCTCAAGCACGGGGCTCAAATGGAAGAATAGGGACACCTCCTTTTGCATCACACAAGTACTCTGAACGAGCTTTCTAACAAATATAGATTTGACAAATTTTGAATTAATTAGGTCTATGTATTTTGACGTGCATTGGATGTAGGTTTTTTATCCAATATAAACTTCCAGGTTTGACGTTCAATGAAAAATAGTAGAAAAGAGAAAAAAAATTGAAAAATAACAGTGCCCTTTGGATTTGAGTCTTCTTTCTATCAAAAATATAAAATTGAATTTCAATAAATACACAACAAGTTATTGGCTACGCAGTCAACGTATGTCACAATTATGGTTTACTCTACTTCAAACGTTCATAAAATATGCAATTTAATCATGATAATGTCGTCAAACCAATTGCATGCCCTCCGTATGGATGTTACAAAACCAAATTTGAAAGAAGCGCATTAATATCTATTTTAGAAAAAAAATTATGTTGTACGAAGTCATTGTACCTTTTTGAAAATGACGTTTTCAGCAACAAAGCAGTTTTAGTGGGAGAAAAAAAAACCATTAAAATCAATTCAAAAAAAATTTAAAAAATATATTTAGAATCTAGACAAAAAATCCTAAAAGACTCTAGTTTACTTCATCTTCCAGTTTCAAACAGTTTAATGACAATATGCATCTGAATGTGAATGTTTTTCTCAAAATGTAGACTTCAATGTCCGTTTAGGCAAAAAAGTGTAACCCACTATTGTGGTATCACCCGCATGTAAATGAAAAAATAATTTTGACAATCTTGTAACTTTTTCAATGTATATAGTGTCTACTAATAAGTATAAAAATTTTGGTATCCTTTTTCGATGTCTATACATGTCGCTTGTCATTCTTCTTTCAAGTTATTTAACTCTTTATGCTTTAGAATTTTACTTTTAAATATTTTCTATAAATAATTAAAATCTCATAGCGTTGAACTTCATTATCGTTCACAGAATGATAGTAGAGTAGGGAGTACCTTTTAGAGAATGTGAAGACCTAAAAACAACATGTAGAGAAAAACCTAGAATGAACACCAGAGGATGAGCCTCTTGCATAGTATCACTTATTAAAGATAAGAAGATAAACACACCACACACAAAGTAACTTTTTACCCTAATTGAGACCAATTCTTTCCTAAAAGAAACCATTAACTAGTCTTTGAAAGTAGCTACCCTTGTGACCCATTTTTGTCTTTTTATCTAATGGATCTAACAATTGTAGTAAGAGACAGGAAACAAGGTATTTCCGTTTCTTGGTGTGGTACATGAGATGTGACAAAAATGTTACCTAAGTTGTGTGCTTCCTTTGACATCACAAGAGTCAACAACTTAACTTATTTGGTGGGAATCTCTTCATAATTTGGGAAGGACAAGACCTAGGGTGACATGTTGATTTACTAAAAATATAAATTCCTTATGGGGAATCCTCTTGATGGTAATAGGTAAGACCTATCAACCTAGAGCGTATTATAGTGATCTACAATGATTATTTATTGCTGGTTCCAAACTAGCTCACATTTCATTTGAGAACATATGGATTCTTGAACATCTTCTTCATATTGCTAATAAACCTTTTGTATTGTATTTGGTATATTGTGGTCTTCCACAACTTCCCCCTATAAATTATAATCTCCTGATAAATAAACATATGGATTTATATATAGGGATGATAAAAACATCTCATGTTCATCTGAAAAATGTTTTTCATCGTTAGATTCTTCCTACCTAACTGCAATAGTGCACATAGGTTGAGAGACATCCATATGCCCAAAAACCCTCCTGCTTATTCAACCATCAAGGTTTGTCTCTCCAAGGAAAAAGAAGTTTCATTACTCTCTACTTCCTCCAAAAATTAGGGAAGTTCTTCAAATAAGAGAACTAGGTCCTCTTTATTTTCTTCAATTTCTATCTCCAAGGGGGGTTGAATAGATAAACCTTCATCAATATTCCTCTGTAATAGTTTCTTATCATTCTCCTTATCAGACTCATCTCTATCTACCTCAGCTGACATATCATGATCACAAGGCCCTCGTAGTGGAGAGGGTTTCATGAAGCTTGTGATGTCATATTTAGGGGAAGAGACTACTTGAATTTCTATTTTTTCATTTTGATAACTAAAACCTTCACTAGCTATTCCTTTTCATCTACTTGTCTTGCAAGTTCATCGTCAAACTATCTTTGTCATTGGGTTTCCACTTTCTCTTCCTGAAGCTCTTGTTTCCTTTGGGCCATATTTATTTCATCTACCTAGTTTTCAAAGTCCAACAACATGGGTTTGAGCTCACTAATTCCATTTGGGGATGTTAGGGTTGGTAGAGAAACTAGAGGGTAAGGATGGGCATAATGGACATGATATTTGTTTGTTTCCATACAACCATTCTAGCCATTATTGAATTGTGATTGATATGAGTAGTGGTACTATGGAGGCTTAGGGGATGTGTTTTCATAATATGGGGTGGGATAAAAACTGTATGTATGAAATAAGCCCATTTTTTAGAGCTTCATAGAAGCTACACATTTAAAATTTTTTGGGAATCACACAAAATCATATACAATCCTTTTCATACTAGCAGTAGGATTGCTTGAATTAGTCACCATGGTGTTAAAAATACCTCTTTCATAATCCTCAAAAGATAGCACCCATAATTGGATTTCTTTTAGTACCTATTAACCCCATTTTGGTGATTTCAAAATCTAACTATCGGTTATGTCCACTTTTTCCCCTTTTCCTAGCTTCTTTTCCATATTTTCTAATGGGTCTTCACCTTCCCAACACACTTTTACCTAGGGGTAAGGTCAAAATTCAACTTCACCCCCAAGGGTGATGTCAAACTTAGACTTCACCATGATGGGTTTTCCTTTTTTGGGTTTGCAACCTGATGACAAGACCCTTCTCCTATGTCTTTTTCATTTCCTTTTCTGGGTCGGCCTGCCTGCATTTGAATCTCACAATAAGTATAAAAGGATGCTATATCCTCTCATTTTTCAACGCAACATGAGAACACTAAGAATACATGAAAATACATTGTTCCAAGATTATACAAGCATAAGCATTGAAGCATTCAAGTGGTGAAGGAAATGCATCCATCCAGTCTCTTCAACCCTTCTTCCTTGATCCATTCAAGCAAGTCAATCTCATTCCTTTGATGCTAGATTTCTCTCCCAATGATGCCCAAGTAGAGATCTTCTCAAGTGGCACAAGGAGATTCCTTCTTCAATTAACATAACTATAATCATGATTGTAGAGATTATGATTATAGATCTCATGAATTAGTGACGACATCCTTGATCTTCCTACATATCCATTCCAAGTTCAAATGCAAGAATCTTCATGAATTTGTGTATTTTCTACATCCATCCAAGAGGGTTTAAACTAGGTGAATCAAAAATTTACCTTCCTTTCCTTTTTAGATCTTTATTTTACTTGTCAATTTCAAGGTTAATTCCTAAACCAAGGCTTGACCAAGGTAAGGCCCCTCCTAGAAAATAATTTCCTATTTTCTGTGTGCATGAACATGTTTTGAGATATGAAGAACTAGATCCGGGCATTTTTGGGTATATATCAGAGATTGGAATAAGAAAGTACACAACCACCAACATAGGGGTGAGGTATATCTTCACATTTTACCTTAAAATTCCACTTTTACCTAGAGGTTTTATAATTTCACAGTTGGGAGTTGCAGGTGCCATGGTTCCAGATCCATAATAGTTTCGATTTGTGACCTCTCGGTGGTCGGAAATTATAGTTTCAAGGCTCATAACCTCTCAATTCATATCAAGGTACATAAATATTTCTTCCTTCTTGAATTTTTCTTATAAGTCTTTTCTTGCATCAGTAATTTTAGTTACTTTCGAGGTCTATACTTATTCATTATTCAAATAGTCCAAATCCTTTACATACTGAATAGCGGAAATAGGTCTTGTCCTCCTCCCTTTACATCTAGGTTTTTCATGTTCACCCTTTATATTGGGTTGTTAAAATCAAACATTGTGGGTTTCTCTATTTCCTAATGTATACCATATGACTTTGGTGAGTGATCTCTACCTTATTATTTCTCACCATTTTTGCCTATACATTTTGGTGAACCCGAGACATGATACCATATTTTGATGTGATTGTTGGATACCCCTTTTGTTTGGATTAAGTATAAATTTGATATATATATCTTGGTTGTATGTGTTTAACTCGTAGTTCTATAATTTATGCATTTGGATATCTCCTTAATCAAATAATACATTAATTATTTTAATTTTAAAAATGGGTTAGATCTACATTACTATTGTGTTTTGCATAACATTAGATCTTGTATGTTTAATCATGTATATTTTTAATTTCTCTTTCATTCATTTCTTGCATGAGAATTGTTAGTTTGATTCCTTCCTATAGTATTTCGGTTAGAAGAACTTGTAGACATATGGGTTCCATTAATCCTGAATCTTCTTACTTTACAAATCTTAGTGAGACCAATATGCATAACCATGAATTTCCCCCACCTTTTGAGAACAATTCTCCCCATTCTTATCATGATGAAGAGGATGCCTTAAGATTTTCTCCTGAGAGAATCCAAAATCTCTCCATGGATATGGACAAATTTTAAGATTGGTTAAATCAAGAACACCCTAATCTTGAAGCTTTGGCCTTGACTGGTCGTTTAAAGAAATACATGCAAAATGATGAACATCATATTGATTTCCTTTGTTCATTATCTCAAATTGTTCATAACAATATTAATCCCTTTCAAGAAGCTACTATATAGGTATGATACACTCAACCTCCTCCTAGTGTTTAAATTTCCAATCCTATTCCCACCTCAATTCCCTCCATTTCTATTTATGCTCGACCTATCATCACAACTTCCTTTCAACCTTCCAATCCTATTCATGTGAGCCTTCCAAGTCCTAGTGATCCTATTTTCCCTTCAAGTATGCCAAGTGTTTCAATTCCTACAACCATTCCCACTTATCATAGTGTTCCCTTTTCATATCCCACAATTCTCGTTATGTCCAACAATATTCCAAACACTTCCAACACATCTCTTCCTACAATTCATTCTAATGATCCAACAATCAAGAATCTATCTCAAACTTTGTCTTGTTTCAAAAAACAACTTGTATCCTTGACGTAATCCAAATTTTAAATCCCTACATCTTACATTGCTATTCATTTTTCTTTATCTACATTGTCTGTGTTGTTATCCCACACTAAATGGAGATTCATCATCTTGAGACTTATAATGGAAGGGGCAATCCTTTGAATCATGTGAAAAAATCCCAAACATTGTGTAGTGATTTCTCTCATGATAAAAGGTTTATGGAAAATTTATTAACTATGACCTTTTGAGCTAAGGCCTTACAATGGTTTTTCTCACTACCGCCTTATTCTATTTATTATTTTGGCAATTTTTCTAACACTTTTTATAAAAAATATCAAAACAACATTGGTCATCAAATTTCTTTAACCGATTGAATGCATTGTAAAAAAGGTGTTAAAGAAGAAGTGACTAATTTTATTGGTAGATTTAAGAATTTGCATGCTCATATTTCTTATCATGTGCCTGACAAGGATGTTCAATGCATTTTAATTTCTAATTTACTAAAAGACATTAGAGATAAGATTCTGCTTTCTGAATTCACTTCCTTTACTCAACTTTGTGTACTGCTTCATAATTATCAAATTCAAGTGATTCAATTTACGAGTGACACTCCAATGGATCCTGTTGATAAGAGTGATTCTACCTCTGTCAATTTAAATAAATTTCAAAAACAAAGAACTTCATAAAAATCAACACATCCAACAATGTTGATGAACCAGTGGTAGAAACATCTAAAGGTGTGGCTCCTTTGTCATCTTATTTTAAA
Source organism: Thuja plicata (assembly GCA_018584345.1). Taxonomy (NCBI): domain Eukaryota; kingdom Viridiplantae; phylum Streptophyta; class Pinopsida; order Cupressales; family Cupressaceae; genus Thuja; species Thuja plicata. The sequence goes on along the minus strand of MU223921.1, from coordinate 3,391,431 downwards.
CCATATCATAATTTTACACAAACTTATGAATATTTTCATAATGTGATGTTGAAGTTGATTAATGCTAAAATGTTAATACTTCCGCCTATCAAACCAATTGATCCTTCCAAACCTTTTCCAAAGTACTTTGACCTAAAATCCTTTTTCAAATAGTATCGCTAGCCTAGACATGATACTCAAAAAATATTTATGTTTCAAATCTAAAATACAAGATCTTATTGATTTCAACACTACATATGTTCAAGGTTTCAATGATCAAGGAAACAAATCTATGGCACCTCCCAATCAAAATTTTCAAATTTATACCAATCCTTTTCCATCTCATACCACCAACACTATTGAGTCAAGCAAACCTTTATCATCTTCACAATCTGTTGATTATTATATGGAAATTCATGATCCTAGCCATGGTGTCAGTATTGTTGAACAAGTACAACCCAAATCACACCTTGATGGTAGCATTATCTTTGATTGAGAAGAAACAATCAAAGCTCCTAATAGTCCTTTATACATAGTTGTGAATATCAATGGTATTCCTTACCGTGGTGTCCTCATTGATCCTTATTGATGTAGTAGAATCCTAGGATTCTTTGCAATCCTAATTCAAAAAAAACATGTTTTCTTTTCAGAGTTCGGTGGCTTGGCGGAGACTCTTAGTTGAAGGTTTCTCGGTAGCAGGTTGCTTGGTCACTGCACGGTCTCGGTAATTATTTTTCTAGACGGCTTCATTGAGTGGGGTGTTGATGGCTTGGTCTTTCAAGTGCATTTCTATTGACTCAGAGGTTTCACCAAGTAAATTTTTCTTCTTCTTGGTGGTTTATTTCAACAAGTGAGATTCTAGTGCTCGGTGCCTTATCTCATTGACTATATTTTATTTGTGGGATCTGGAAGGTGAGTTGTGCTGTTAATTTTGGTCATGAAATTTATTAGGGATCTCTCAATTGGGATTGTGTGGACCAAAATTAGGGTTGTTGGTTTCTCTAATGTTGGATTTTGTGGATCTTTTAGGCCGACCTGTTGGTTTCCTATTGTATTTTAGTAGTGTTATATTCTTTGTTTGGAAGATTAGAAGACAGATCTGTGTGTTAGATCTGAGAAGTTGGGGTAGGAATTTTATGTTTGATAGAAGGTAAATGGAATGATCCTTGCAGAAGATCCATGATAGATCTTAGTGTTAATACTTTGTATTTGGCCATAACTGAGAAGGCCTTACAACTTGACATTTTGGATGTAATTTCATGTTTGAGATAATAAAACTTCTATGTTTCTTTTCTACCTCTGTGTTATTTGTGAATTCCTCTATGACTGTTGTTGGGTTACACATTTAGAGTGTCCATTCTTCGATCCTTCAACCTTGACTTTGTCAGGTGGTATCAGAGCAAGGTTGCATCAGTGAGGATTAGTGGGTTGATAATGCCTCCAAAGATAACTTGTGAGATCACAGAGGAGGAACCTACAGGGGAAGTCCATCATGACAATTTTTTGGCTTTGAAGAAACAAGTGCAAGATGTACAAGAGGAGTTATGAAAAAAAATGCATCGAAAGAGGATCAAAATAGTGATGAAGAATCTAAGGAAGAATAAAATTTTGAAAAAGCTATAGAAGAATTCAGAGATCTAGAAGAGACCATATTTCTAAAATCTATTTCTAAAATTGGGAAAAGACCTAAGATTGAAGTTTCTACATTTGTTGGTAGCCTTAGGCTAGAGAAATTGATTGATTGGGTTAATGATATGGAGGAATACTTTGATAATGAGTAAGTAGAAGATCATGATTGAGTCCTATTTTGCAAAGGCCAAGTTGAAGGATCATGCAAATAAATGGTGGAGAGAAGTTCAATTGGAAATGAGTAGGAGGGGAAAAAAAAAGATCACTAGGTGGAATCAGATGGCTGAAAAGATAAAAAGGAAATTTGTTCCAGTGGATTATAAATTGGAGATGTTAAAAGAGATGAAAGACTTAAAGAAGAGAAACAAATTAGTGCAGGATTATACTAGGGAGTTTTATAGAATCATGATTAGGACTAATCATTCTGAAGCTGATAAAGAAAATCTTCCTAGGTATTTATTTGGCTTGAGACCTAGTATTCAAGAAGAGCTACTTATTGTTTGGACGATAACAATAGGAGATTCTTATCAGATGACATTAAATATTGAATAAAATTTTAACAAGAAGCTTGAAGGAAGACAAAATAACTAAAACTGAGGTGGTCAGACTATCGAAACAACTGTTGGGAGTAGTGTGGTAGAAAATCCAAAGCAGACTGATAAAGGATCTAGCAGTAGTTAAACCACTAGGAGCTACAATGGTGGACAAAGAAGAAGAGGGAGAAGTGAGTTCATAGGCACATTATTTCAGTGTGGTGAGAAGGGTCATAGATCTTTTCAATGTCCTCAAAGAAGAGTTGCACTAACTACCGAGGAAGGCACAATGAATGTTGTACAATAAGGTGAAGTTCTTATCACTAGAAGATTGGCTACATGTGTTAGTGAACCAGTACAAAGAAGGAATTTTTTCAGAACCAGATGTAAGTGTAAGTGTTAGCACTTTTTCTTGTATGAATCACAGTGCTTTAAATAACTACTTGAACACCATGCTTCCTAATACTAATTCAGGGACAAGAAAAGCCTAATTGCTAAGGACTGGATAAGGTCCTTCTTCGTTTTCGAGCTCCACATATACTCAGGCAGGTTTTACCTTT
>MU223921.1:3362588-3377622 GCA_018584345.1 Thuja plicata | reverse complement strand
AGAGGATGGCTTGAGAAAGTGGACCTTAAGGAGGTCAAGCTTGAGAAAGTGGACTTTCTCAAGTGGGTTGAGTTGCTAAGTATTCCTTAATGGAATGTGACAACATTAGGAGATGGGTTAGAGAAGATTTTAGGATTAGGATTAGATTAGCATGGGTGAATGGGTTGAGAAGGGTTAGAACCCAGGGTAGAAGTGGTTGAGATAGGCTAGGTTGGGGTTTGAGAGAATATTAATAAATGAAATAAACTTATTTTATTCATTTAGAAATATAGGAATTAATTATTTAAGCTTTTTATTGCTTTTTAATAATTAGGGGACTATAGCCATTTTAATTAAATTAAATAGGCTAGGGGAATGGGTTATTTTCAAGTGGGTATTTGATTTAGGGATTTATTTAATTCCTTTATTTAATTAAATACTATAGCCATTTTTTATTTTGGTTTGATTTAACTGGTTTGAATTGATTTAAATTGTATGGCTATAATAGTTAATATAAATCAGTGATAAAAATCACCTAGGATATTAAATAGATTAGAAGAATTATGCCAAGCAGTAACATGTCATTTGGACATAATCGAGGGTATGATCACACTTAGGGAAAATAGGGTCCATAGTTGGAACAAATCAAATTCAGGTGGTTACAGTTTTCACATAATTGAGGAGTGGAAGATAGTAGGATACCCACAAGGGTAACCAATGCAAAACTAGCCAAAATAGTTCAAAGTTTGAAAGTTGAGATAAGTAGTCTCAAAGACAGAGTTGATAGGAGGGAAGATGAATACCTAGGAGATAGGTGAGAAGAAGAGGACACCCATGAGAAGTAAATTTGGGAATGATATATTCCTATAGACTATAGGTACCTTGTTGATGCCCTAAAATTAGTGGCCAAGAGAATCACTGCAGTAAATTGGATATGCCCCTCTTTAGTGGAAAGATGGACCTTGATGTGGTCATTGAATGGAATGATGCATTGGACTATTTCTTTGAGTGTGATGAGATCCCTGAGAATTAGAGGATCAAGATTGAAAAATCCAAATTGAAAGGAGCATCATTTATATGGTGGAACTTTCTCCAAGGATAAAGAGTGAAAGAGGGAAAGACTATGATTTCCTCTTGGAAGACAATGGTGGATAAAATTAAGGAGGCATACATACATGAAGACTATGAAGTACAACTTCATAGGAGAAGAAAAAACCTAAGACAAAATGAGATGGATGTGAGTAGATACACAAAATTATTTCATATGTTGTGTTTTAAAATCTGTTACCCGAAAATTCCCATTTATATGTGAATTTCGACTACAAGTGGAGAAAATGTGGCTCCCACAAGAGTAGAGCCCAACTTGTAAATTCTACACATTTCCTAGTTCTACCTCGTCCTCTGTAAGTTTCCAAGCTCTCTGTTTTACCCTAATTCATGAGAAATGGCCTAAGTAGAAAACCCTATACAAATTTGATATAAACCCTAGTTTCCCTTCACCTTTTTCTATTTTCTCATTACCTTTTCCAAGAAACTTAAGTTATTTTTAAGTCATGTGCACATTTCAATTTTCCTTTAGTCACTTAGTCGCGCAAGGGAAAAGGAATATTCCATGTTGTTCAAGTGATTACGAGATTGCCTTTGTCACGTAGTCTCCCAAGGAAATGGAATATCCTCTCAGACTATTGAGACTTGGCGGTGATCTTCAGGATGAGATATGATCCCATGATGGTCGCTAAGTCTCGCAATAAACCTAGAGTCAATCAAATGTTTCAGCGATTCACCGATTTAAGAGTTTCAGTTAATCAAGGTTAAGTTGGAGTCAAAGATAGGGTGATCAAGATCCAACTTGTAGGAGATGACATGTGAACGCCATGTGACATATTTGCAAGGGGTCAGAATAGTGATAGGATGGAATTCATGGTTGAGATGGTCATAAACAAATGATAGAGCGACACATGGCAATGGTCAGGCCCATGCATTATGTGCTTAGTCTCTAAGTCTCCAAAGAAAGTCAAAAGGTCAGCAAAGTTTATGAGATTTTGCGTAGACCATCGATGTAAAGATGATCTCGTGGTTGTCGCTGGATCTTGATAAGAAATTATGGTTAAGAAGGATGTTAAGAGATTGTGAGACTATGCAGTCACCAAGTCTTGATAAGGAACCCAAAGTAAAAGGTGAGTCAAATTAAGATCATAGTGGTGTCTAAGTCTCGTGAGGAAATGGAATATTCTCTTAGGGATATGAGACTTAGCACTGGTCATCATATCTTGTTTTCATCTCATGGTAGTCACGAGGTCTCATTGAAAAGTCAGGGTTAATATAATGTTATCTTGAATCAGTGACATAAGGAATTTTGGGCAACCAGAGTTAAAGGGAAGTGAACCTGAGTTAAAACCAAAGTTAACATAGATAAAGAGAAAGATAGGAGATCGATGACTATGTTTTAAAGGGAAAGGTCAAAGAGTCTCTGGGACATTGATGCAAGTACTCATGCCACCTATGATCATTGCATATTAAAATATTTAAAATTCAAAAGATCTGATTTCAGAGCCCATGGCAGTGGCATAATTTTTCAAGATATAGATAGAGAGATGGGTTGAGCTGAATTCTCAGACTGCATTTATGTAAAAGTGAAAGATATTCAAGGATATATCTGATCGTCTTAGATATTTATACATGAATTAATGAGAAGAATTGATAGATTTAGGGTTTCTGCATTGTTTATGCAAAATCTATTGTTAACCCTAATTTCTACAATTGATTGTTTCCTGAGCCTGCGTGCTAGAGCAACATGTATATAAGTTAGTTTTCAATCTTTTTACCTTAGAGTTTTTCCAGTTGGCACAAGATTTTCTATGGCATCTTCTCTTCCCTCAAATCTTATCTTCTTGTAATCTTTCATTGAAATACAGGTTTTGTATGAGCTTTTTGTGGCATTTTATCTTCCCTCAAGCTTTTCGTTAGCTGTATTTCTCTTACTGAAATATATATAGTGGCTTATACTAGAGAAATATTAGAGTTCCTAATCCTTTCTTCCTTTCATCATCTTTGTATACTACTATGTGATTTTGATTTAAGTTATCATGTGGATTGCGTTCATCGTTGGCTACTTTGTCTCACTCCAAGGCCTATTTGCTAAAGCGAATGTTTGTTTGCAGGTCATAGTCTATGTCTAAATTTTCTTGGGAATGTTATTTCCTATGAAATTTTTTCTTTCCTCCAATATCCTCTTTCTATTCCAGACCTCTCTGTGAAATAATTATGCAAGCCTATTCACAAAGATTATGTTCTACTAGATCTAAGAACCTTGATGCTAGTTGGGTTACTATGTCATATTTCAAGTTACCTTCGGTGTATCACCTAGTAGGATAATTTTATTTTAGTTATTTCCCTTTCAAGCACTCCTTCTATGCCTTTTCCTCCCAGGTTTACTTTTCATGTTCAAGAGCAGATTAGGTTATTATTCAAGAGGAACCAACCTATAATCTAAAGGCTTCACTTAAGGTTAGCATAGGTCTGACAACCTTGAAGTGATTCCCATTTTATATTGGATTATCAAGAACAAGAGATCTTGAATAGGGTGCAAATTTAGTGTATAACAGTTCTGCCACGTCTGATGGGACCACAACAAAAGTTTAGATTCAAAGCTCTCCTACCCTGGTCGCCACATTTATGGCATGCCCGGTGGGACCAAAAAAAAAAAAATTCATCTTTCAAGCTATGCTATCTCTGATATGCTTACCGCATGGTGACTTACATTAAGAGGTTTCTTTTTCAAAGCATATCTGGTGACTCCACTGGTGTAGAGAATAAAAGATCCATTCTTGTTCAAAAGTTTATGAGAAAGGTTGAGACAAGGAGCTCAAAGCCCTCTGATTTCTCAAAGCTTCTCCTGACTAGAAGTTATTATAGATCATCTTAGAGAGCATCCCCTACAAGGAGGGTTCAGTCTACACCACCTATTGCAGAAAAGGGACCTTTGCCTTTCAACTCAAGAAGGAGAGGAAGATCTCTAACTAGAGAGCTACAAGAAGATTCAGCTCCACTACCTAGCCCAAATACAACTCACACAGTTGTTTCCCAATAGATAACAACTCCTGTAATGGCCAGACAGTTTGCCTTTTTTCCTTTCAATCAAGGAAGTCCCTTGAACTTTTCTCAACATCATGATGTGCCCTTGGCAATACTCAAAATTCTTTCTAATTTCTGAGTAGAAGGACATACAACTGCATGTGAACACATAAGAGATGTAGCCAATATATGTAGTGTGCATCAAATCATAGAAGATGTGGATACCAAGGTTTTAGAAGCCTCTTTCAAAGGTAAGGCCTTAGAATTGTTTAGAACTTTAGCTATCGGTTCAATTGATTCATGGGATAGATTAGGTGAATCATTAAGAAGATATTTTGAGGATAAATCTGATCATTTATCTTTGGTTAAGCAATTAACAAACATTAAGAGAGCTCCTCAAGAAAAAATGATAGACTTTAATAATATATTCCTTAAGACAAGGAATAAAATTCCTATCTCAGTAAGACCTTCAACTAACCTTGCCTTCCTATATTTCTTGAGAATTTTGAATAGCAATATCTCGATCATGATTCAATCCATGGGAGGTACTTCATTGCCTCAGGCCTTTGACATAGCTCTTAGGGCTGAAAATTGTTTAATCCAAGTAGGCATGATAGCCCCAAGGCCGCCCATGCCTATCTTTCCCAATATTCAACCAAACATGCTGCTAAGTATTCCTCCATACACTCCCATACCCACTATAGTAACATCTTAAGCCATCACTAGCTATGAGGAATCTAAAGCAGGCTTTTCCCAAGAAATCCAAGCAATGAAAAGTGATCAACAAGCAACAAATAACTTGTTACAAATTATTCAGCAAGAAATGACAAATCCGTTGCAGACTCTGACCAAAGAGTTGACCAATCTAAAGAAGAACAATCTAGGGAATAGACCACACTTTTAGCCACAGAATCAAAGTCCCAACCAACAATATCAAAATTAGGGACCATCTTATAAGAATATCATGTCATCATACCAAGGAAATTACCAAGGCCAAAGGTAGAACTTTAATCAGAGGTCATTCCAACCATATAATCCCATGCCTCTTAGTTCTACAAATCCATCTAGAGATATAGTTCCAAGTCAGAATAATTTTGTCTTGGAAAATGAATGGTGTTTTCCTTGCAATCAACCACATAATGAGGCTACATGCTCAAATGGATGGATGAACCAAGAACTGATGGTTCAAAATGCCTCACATACCCAATAAGAGGCTTCTTATAATGAGTCACTTCCTCAGCAAGAAGCACAACACAATGAGACCGCTCTCTTCAATTGGGAGCAGCAAGAATTCAATGGAGTTAATGGTGAATCCCCAATATCAGTCAACACTCGGTCTAAGAGAAGAGCTCAAGACATAGAGTGAGAAGGAGATGGAGCTAAAGCTACTACATCTATGGATACATCACATCCTTCTATTACTACCATACTAAAGAAGACTCCCACCATTCCAATCAAAGAAGGCCAATTTCCTAAGGAATTCTAGCCTATCATAGTGAAGACACACCAAAGAGTACATAGAGAAGTGCCTTTCAACATTGTAGACAATATGATGAAGGTGAATGCCACTATGTCTATGTGGGACTCTTTGGCTAATTCAGGAAAACCTAAGATATTGAAGAAAGAAATGACTAAAGACGTAATTCCTCAGCAGTCTACAAAAGAGGTTTCTAAGCCAGTTTTGGTCAACACTAATCAAAGGAAGGAGACTTCAAGTAGAAAATCCTAGCCAAATGGCATACAAGGTAGGAATCTGAAACAACCTCCCTTTTATGTATCCTTAATTATTGGAATATCTTTAGTACATAATTGTATAGTAGATAGTGGGGCTACTAGCTCTATCATGCCCAAAAAAGTAGCTTAACAATTGGGACTTAGATATGAACCCTTTAAAGAGAAGGTGACACAACTTGATGGTTCTTTAGTAAACACCATAGGTTTGGGCAAAGACACAAGCTTAATCCTACATGCAAGTCCTAATTTTTCTATCCTACTTGACATATATATCATAGACCTCCCTGCCTTATTTGCCATATGTTTATCAAGGGAGTTCACAGCCAAGATTGGGGCTACCTTTCTTCTGACTGGTCTCACATTCTTTTATATACAAGATATGAAAGTAAGGTTATTATCAAGTCTAAATCATTGGTAGCACACCATATAGACCCTTATGTGTCCAATGCACTCAATACAAGCTGCCTTGCACTTGACAGTAATGATTTCCCAATCATCAGAGAAGAAAAAAAAAGATATAAGATATCCCTAATATATATCTAGAGGATTTGGAATCAGAAAAAACTTCAGAGGCCCAAGCCAATGTTGTTTGGGAAAATATTTGGTACAAGAGAATGAATTTATAGAACCAAATATTTTCAAAATGGACAATGAGTTAGAAGATCAGAGCACCCAAGTTTGGGAGCTATTATTTGATGGTGCTAGAAGAAGACATGGTTCTAGTGGTGGTGCTATGTTAATATTTCCAAAGGGAGAAAAGTATTATACAACTCTTAGATTCACTTTCTCTTGTACTAGTAACACTGTTGAATATGAAATCCCAGTGAATGGATTGGAATGGTCTAGGAAAAGAGGGATCAAAGCCCTAAATGTTTATGGTGATAGCGAGCTGGTTGTCAGCCAAGTGACAGGGATAAGAGAAACAAAGAATGATACAATATGAGCATACAAACATATAGTTTGGGATGCAATTGAAGATTTCAGTGCTTTCAATATTGTTGCAATTCCTAGAAAATCAAATCAAAATGTAGATATATTAGCTGTTGTTGGATCCCAATATGATATCCCTAATAGAATTTCAATGCAGAAGGATCAACAACATATCAAAGTAATTGTCAGGCCTTTATTCCTGATAATAATGTTAATTGGCAGGTGTTTGACAATGATGAGAAAATTCTACAGTTCTTATTTGAAGAGGATGTCTTTTTAGAGCATAACCAAGATAGATTGATGCAGAACTATGGTGACCAAGTGGTACAACTTAAATCACATAAAATGCCAAAAGGAATTTTCACCCTAGAATCTATCTTCAACAGAGATGACCAAGAACAAAAGAGTAAGATTGGCTTGGTAGTTCAGTAAGAGCATTGCACTGATCTATAGCTGGAGCCTGGTAAAAGCTTGAAATTTGGAAAGAATAATACTGATTTAGAGAAACAAGCTTATGTCCAAATATTTTGAGAATTTGGTGACATATTTGATTGGCAGTATGAAGATCTCAAAGGTTTCAACCCAACACTTTCTCAACATACCATTCAATTAGAGCCAAACGCCAAACCAATAAGACAAAAGAAAAGACCCGTCAACCCCAATCTTGAGCCACTTATGTATAGAGAGGTTCTCAAATTAATAGAAAGTGGTATTATTTACCCTATCAAGCATACTAGTTGGGTTTCCAACCTTGTTCCTGTTAGGATGAAGAATGGAGAGCTTAGATTGTGTTGATTTTAGGGATCTAAATAGAGAATCCCTAAAAGATCGCCATCCATTTCCATCTATGGAACAAATTCTACTGTGTGTTTATGGATTAGAAGGCTTCTCACTATTTGATGGCTATTCAGGGTACAGTTAGATCCTGGTTCATGAAGAAGGCTAATATAAAATTTCATTTACAACCAAATGAGGAACCATGGCTTATCAAAAAATGCCTTTTGGTTTGTCAAATGTAGGAGCTACTTTTCAAAAGGCAATGGATATGGCCTTTAAGAGCCTCATGTTCAAGTTTGTACATGTCTATTTAGATGATATAACTATTTATTCTAAACATGCAGCATACCATATCAAAAATTTGAGGAGAATATTTGAAAGGTGTAGAGAGTTTGGGATTTCTCTTAATCCCAAGATATATGTGTTTGCAATCCATGAAGGAAAACTATTGGGATATATTGTATCCAAACAAGGAGTTATAGTTGACCTAGAAAGGATTGCAACTATTCTAGAATTGCCTCTACCACCTCATAAGAAAAGTATCCAGTATTTCATAGGAAGGATTGACTTCATCAGGCATTTCTTACCTAACATTGCAGATTTACTAAAACCTTTGACGACTATGTTAAAAAAGAACTCAGCTTTTAGCTGGAGCAAAGAAGGGAGGGCTAGTTTGCAAGCTATCAAGGAAGATCTAATAGAGGCTCCTACCTTGTTGAACCCTGATTTCACTAAGGATTTTATCCTTTATTCTTATGGAGGCTCTGATGCCATATCTGCAATACTAACACAAGAGAACTCTAAGGAATTGGAGCATCCTATTGCGTTCTTTAGCAAAGGTTTAGAAGAGTATGAACATAGGTACTATTTTTTAGAGAAATATGTACTCGTTGTGGTAAAAATCCAAAATAATTTTAGATATCTATTGACTCATAGCAAGGTAAAATTGAGAGCTACTCATCCTAGTGTTAAAGAGTTCTTTCTTTTTAGGGACCCGAATGAAAAAAGAGCTGGTTGGATTACCAAAGTCATGGAATATGACATTGATATCCAAATCACTAAGCAAGTCAGAGGAAAAGGTCATTGTGAGCATTTAACAGAGGATGAAGTTCCAAAAGAACAAGAACAAGAGAATGCATCTCTGATTGCGCATTCTATAGAAGAACATGCCAAGGCAGTAGCTTGGTTTCCCAACATGGTTCATTTCTTAAAGACAAAAAATGTCCTGTAGATTTAGATTCAGCCAAAATAAGATATTATAGATTGCAATCTATCCCCTTTGCACTGATTGATGAGATTCTATTTACAAATGATCATAATGGGGTTCTTTTAAGATGCATAGATTCAGATCAAGTGGCGAGTATCCTAAATGAGTTTCATGATGGACCTTGTGGAGGTCATTTTTCTCCGAGGACCACTACTTTTAAGATCTCAAGGGCTGGATACTATTGGCCATCTATCTTCAAGGATAGTCATGATCATGTAATAAAATGCATAAAGTGTGCCATGTTTCTAGGAAAATAAAAACTTGCATCTCTGCCCCTCCAACTGATCAAAACAAAGCAACCTTTCATGAAATAGGGCATTGATTTTATAGGCCTAATTAATCCTCCATCTAGTGTAGGACATAAATGGATCATAACTGCAATAGATTATTTTACTAGATGGACAAAAGCTATTGTATTAAAGGAGGACAATGAGAGTGTTGTTCTAAGATTTTATGATGACATCATTCATAGGTTTGGCACTCCACAATCTACAATATCAAATAGTGCACTTGCATTCATAGCCGTCAGAGTGACTGAATGGGCACTCAAGAATAGTATTTATCTGAATACTAGTTCTAACTATTATCCCTAGGGTAATGTTCTAGCAGAGTCTACAAATAAAAACTTGATAGGAATTATCAAGAAGACTTTGCAAGAAAATCAAAGAGACTCCAACACTCTAGGCTCAGGTCTACCTTATGGCTAGACATAATAACCCCAAAGAAAATCATTGGGAATTCCCCTTATATGCTGGTGTATGGCAAGGATGCCAGATTATCCATTTCAACAGAGTTACCAACATTAGAACTTGCCACACAATTTATTCTCTTTGAAGAAGGAGATCCCTTACAAGTGAGGTATGCTCAACTCATGGAACTAGAAGAGATCAGAGACAAGTCTATGAAAACCATGGAGTTCCAGCAGATGCAAACTAAGAATAATTTTGATAAGAGGGCCAAAGCCTGGAATTTCAATGTTGGAGATATTGTCCACAAGTGGGATGAATACAAGTCTAGGGCTGACAGACATTCAAAGTTTGATTCATTTTGGGGTGGGCCATTTGTAATCACAGAGTGAAAGAAACATAATTCATTTCAATTATCAACTCTGGGAGGAGATACCTTTCCGATATCAATCAGTTGTTTCCATCTCAAGACCTATTTTGAGGTTTGCCCTGCTCTGCAATTATTTCCCTACTTTTTCTTGCTTTCTAGGTTTAGTTTCCTACTTTCCTTGAAGTGCTCGTGCACAGTTAGTAGTTCCTCCTCCTAGTTTCAATCCTTTTCTTTCCCGAAAAAAGGTTTCATATGCTCAAGATGACTCCATGCCCAGTAGATATCAAGGCCACTGGTTTTCCATGTCTAGCAATCTGACATCCAGTAGAAATCACCAAGAATGTTACCCAAAAGTTCCCATTTATATGTGAATTCTAGCTACAAGTGGAGAAAATGTAGCTCCCACAAGGGTAGAGCCTAGCTTGTAAATTTTGCACATTTTGTGGCTCTACCTCATCCTCTGTAAGTTTTGTAAGCTCTCTTTTTTAACCTAATTCATGAAAAATGGCCTAAATAGAAAACCCTATACAAATTTGATATAAAACCTAGTTTCCCTTCGCCTTTTTCTATTTTCTCATTACCTTTTCCAAGAGACTTAATTTATTTTTAAGTCATGTGTGCATTTCAATTTTCCTTTAGTCGCTTAGTCCCGCAAGGGAAAATGAATATTCCATGTTGTTCAAGCAATTATGAGATTGTGTTTGTCACGCAATCTCCAAAGGAAATGGAATATTATCTCAGGATATCAAGACTCACTGTTGATCATCAGATCTAGATCTAATCCCATGGTGGTTTCTAAGTCTCCCAATAAACCTAGAGTCAATCAAATGTTTCAATGACTTCGCAATTTAAGAGTTTGAGTTAAAGTTAAGCTGGAGTCAAAGATAGGGTGATCAAGATGCAACTTGTAGGAGATGACACATGAACGCCATGTGGAAGATTTTCAAGGGGTCAGAATAGTGACAGGGTGGAATTCAAGGGTGAGATGGTCATAAACAAATGATAGAGTGACATATGGCAATGGTTGGGTCCAGGCATTATGTTCTTAGTCGCTAAGTCTCCAAGGAAAGTCAAAAGGTCGACAAAGTTTATGATATTTCGCATAGAATTTCGATGCAAAGATGATCTTGTGGTTGTCGTTGGGTCTTGATAAGAAATTATTGTTAAGCAAGATGTTAAGAGATTGTGAGACTATGCAGTCACCATGTCTCGATAAGGAACCCAAAGTAAAAGGTGACTCAAGTTTAGATCATAGTGGTTGCTAAGTCTCATGAGGAAATGAAATATTCTCTTAAGGATATGAGACTTAGCACTGGTCGTCCGATCTTATTTTCATCTCACGGTAGTTGTGAGGTCTCATTGTAAACTCATGGTTAATAGAATGTTATCCTGACTCAGTGACATAAGGGATTTTAGGAAACTAGAGTTAAAGGGAAGTGAACCTGAGTTAAAACCAAAGTTAATAGAGATAAAGAGAAAGATAAGAAATTGAAGGCTATGTTTTAAAGGGAAAGGTAAAATATTCTTTGGGTCATTGATGCAAGTACTCACACCACCTATGACCATTGCATATTCAAATATTTAAAATTCAAAAGATCCAACTTCTCAAACAGCATTTATGGCAAAGTGAAAGATATTCAAGGATATATCTGATCATCTTAGATATTTCTACATGGATTAATGAGCAGAATTGACAGATTTAGGGTTTCTACATTGTATATGCAAAATCTATTGTAAACCCTAATTTCTAGAATTGATTGTTTCCTAAGCCTGTGTGCTAGAGGAACATGTATATAAGTTAGTTTTCAATATTTTTAGCTTAGATTTTTTCCAGTTGGCACAAGATTTTTGGTGGCATATTCTTCCCTCAAATATTCACTTCTTGTAATCTTTCATTGGAATCCAAGTTCTGTATGAGCTTTTTGTGGCATTTTCTCTACCCTCAAGATTTTCTTTATTTGTATTTCTCTTACTGAAATATATACAGTGGCTTATACTAGAGAAATCTTAGATTTACTGAGATTTTGTTCCTTTCATCATCTTTGTGTACTATTGTGTGTGATTTTGATTTAAGTTAACCTATGGATTTCGTTCATCCTTGGCTACTTTGTCTCACTCTTGTGCCTATTTGCTAAAGTGAATGTCTGTTTGTAGGTCAGAGTATGTGTCTAACTTAGCTTGGGAATTTTATTTTCTGTAAAATAATTTCTTTCCTCCAATAGCCTCTTGTCGTTCCGAACCTATCTTTAAAATACTTATGCAAGCCTATTCACAAAGATTGTGTTCTACTATATCTAAGAACCTTCATGCTAGTTGGGTTACTGTGTCATATTTCAAGTTACCTTCTATGTATCACCTAGTAGGATAATTTTCTTTCAGTTATTTCACTTTCAAGCACTCCTATCCCTTTTCTTCCCAAGTTTACTTTTCATGTTCAAGAGCAGATTAGGCGGTTATCCAAGAGGAATCGGCCTATAATCCGGAGGCTTCACTTCAAGTTAGCATAGGTCCCACAACCTCAAAGTGATTCCCATGTTATACCAGATTATCAAGACCAAGAGAGATTGAATAGGGTGCAAATTTAGTGTATAACAAAACCAAGACATCAGAGAGTGAGAGTGAAAGAATAGCGAGATATTTGAATGGCTTGGGAATGAATATTCAGGATGAATTAAATCTTTGTAGCCCTGCTATAAATTGGCACTAAAGGTGGAAGACAAGATCAAAAGAAGACAAGTCTATAACAATAGGGGAAGAGGAAACAAAATAAAATTCAGAGCTAGAGGAGACTCTTGGGGGAGAGGACAATCCCCAAAACCTTTTGGTGAACAAGTTCTATCACATAAAGAGAAAGGAGAGTAAAGCTCTATATGAAACTATAGAGGGAAAAGACCCTTTGGAAGGGGAAGAGTTAGGGGAATAAAAAATGGAACCCTAAAATGATTCAATTGCAATCTATTGGGAGACCATTCCAGTAGATGCCCTAAAAGGGTAGTCATTGGGGAAAAAGAGATGGTCAAAACCATAAAATAATCTGAAGGAGGGTGTGAATTGATGATGAAACCCAAAGAGGAGTAAAAACCAATTGAAAATAAACCAATTTCAAATGAAGTTCAAGATATGTTAGAAACTTACCATGATGTGGTTTCTAGTGACCTACGCTCATTCCTCCAACCCTTATGGGACATAAGTCATTAGATAGAATTTATACTAGGTTCTACTTTTCCTAATAAGGCACCATACAAGATGACCCCTGTCAAAAATGCAGAGATATCTAAACAAGTCAATGAATTGTTGAATAAAGGCCTAATAATAAAGAGCTTAATCCCTTGTGTCATCCCATCATTGTTGACCCCTAAGAAAATGGGAAATGGAGACTATGTATTGATAGTAAAGAAGTGAATAAAATCACCATCAAATACTGATTTCCCATCCCAAGAATAGAGGATCGACTAGATTAGTTGGGCAATGCATGTTACTTCTCTAAAATTGACTCAAAGTGAGGCTACAACCAAATAAGGATAAAGCGAGGAGATGAATGGAAAATAACATTGAAAATAGTAGAGGGTCTATATGAATGTCTTGTCATTCCATTTGGGTTGACTAATGCACCATAAAACTTCACGAGGTTAATGAATAAAATATTTCTAGATTATAATGGTAAATTTATTGTCATTTATCTTATTAATATATTGATCTTTAACAGTAGTAAGGAGGAACACCTCAAACATTTGGAGCAGGTAACCAAGAGGTTACATGAACATAGACAAATGATAAATCTGGAGAAATGTGTCTTTATGCAGGAAGAGATCATCTTTTTGGGATTTGTGATCTCCAATGGAACACTCAAGACAGGGCCTTCAAAAGTGGATGCAATTTTCAATTGGACACCTCCTAAAAACCAAGGTGATGTTAGAAGTTTTCATGGGTTAGAAACCTTCTATAGAAAATTCATCAAAAAATTTAGTCATGTGTGCGCACCCATGCTTGATACCATCAAGGTTGGAAAAAGAATCAAGTTTGTTTGGACCAATGCTTTTGAGTATTTGAAATCAAGGGTAACATAATACCCTATATTCACGTTTCCTGATTTCTATAAAATGTTTATGTGGAGACTGATGGAAGTAACCTTGCAATTGGGGTTTTTTGAAGCCAAGATGGGAGACCAGTGACATTCTTTTCAGAAAAATTAAATGATGCAAAGAAAAGGTATTCTATTGATGACTTGGAACTTTATGCAATGGTACAGGCCCTAAAATAATAGAGACACTTCCTATTACCTAAGGGATTCATTGTACACACATACAACCATGCATTATTTTATTTGAATTCTCTAGATAAACTTAGTATAAAACACATTATTTATTGATGAAACAATTACAAACATACTACTTCTCAATCAAGCATAATGTATGCACCCTAAAATGGTCGCCTAGACTTTGGGCCCCATTTATCATTTTATCAATTTATCAAATTTTTGAATCAATGCTTTGCAATATTTTCAATTCAAATCAATTTCCTTGATCAAATTGTAAATAATTCAATTATTTCAATATTCCCTAAGGTTTGATCATTCTTATTTAATTAAAAGATTTAATCTCCTTTTAATTGAATAAAATTCATCTTATTTAATTTAATTAAATTTCTCCCTTTTAATTAAATAAAATTCCTCTTATTTAATTAAATTCAATTCCCCCCATTTAATTAAATAAAATTCTACTAACTTATTTAATTGAAAGAAAACCCATGTTTTAATTAAATAAATAAAAATTCCCACTTAAAGCACTTTATTTGTTGAAAAAGGAAATAAATTAAATAAAAATCCCTTTTTCTTCACATCTTCCTAAGTGGTGGGTTTTTGCCTCTTAATCATAGCCTTTGATTTTTGCCTCTTAATCTCAACTATTCACTTTTCTTTATAAGGAAATCTCCCCTTCTCATTTTCATATTAGGTTTTTATAGTATTGTTATGCTGCAGGTTTGGAGAGCAATTTTGGAGGAGGATTTGAGCACTCAAGCTTGGATATTGCAACTTCTCTCTTCTTGTCTACTTCTTCTTGCATCCATGGTTATTCATGTAGATTAGATTTATGTTTATTTTCATAGATTAAACTTGCATTTGTATCTCCTTTCATAGATTAATCATGCATTGTTATCATTTAGATTAATTTATTTTTATGCATTGCAATCATATAGAGTAGATCTCATTTTCATGCA
>MU223921.1:3335413-3353872 GCA_018584345.1 Thuja plicata | reverse complement strand
CATAGATTAATCATGCATTGTTATCATTTAGATTAATTTCTTTTTATGCATTGCAATCATATAGAGTAGATCTCATTTTCATGCATTTGAATCTCTCATTTCATGGTGTACTTGCATAGGCACTAACGAGGTCAAATATGAGGGCCTTCATTTCAAACCTTTGCACTCCATGACTAGAGAGCTATGGATTGATATTTGAGGCCTCATTCTTGAGCAACCTTGGCTAGAATGATTCATAGAAGTGTGTCAACATTTTAGCACACACATAAAAAGGGTCAAGCCAATAAATTGGTTGATACACTAAGTAGGAGGATTGTTTTAAGATAGGAGATAAAACTAAAAATCAATGTGATTAATGCTCTGAAATATCTATACATTGGTGATGTAGACTTTGGAGAAGCCTAGGAGCTATGCACAAAACTTGTTGGCAGGTATCAAACTAAATTCTCAGAATTTGTAATATAGGATGGTCTATTGTTTAAGGGTAATCATTTATGTATCCCTAGGTGTTAAATCAGGGATAATATTTTTAGAGAGAAACATTGTGGTGGAATGATTGGCTACTTTATTTTAGACAAGACCTTAGGAACAGTGAGGATATACTACCATTCGCCCAAATTGCAACATGATGTTATAAATTTTATGGAAACTTGTGTTATATTCTAGAGAGAAAAAGGTGTTTCCACTAATCAGAGACTTTATCATCCCATACCCATACCCATACCATCCAAACCATGGGAAGCAATTTCCATGGATTTCGTAATGGGACTCCCAAGAAAAAAATAAGGGTATGAAAACATTTTTGTAGTGGTTAACAAATTTAGCAAAAATGGCACATTTTATACCTTGCAAAAGTAGTCATGATGCTTCACACATTGCATAATTATTTTTCTTGGAAATTGTTAGGATTCAGGGTCATCCTAAGTCAATTATTTGAGATAGAGATGCGAAATTCCAAGGAAACTTCTAGAGAACCCTCTAGAAAAAGTTGGGAACAAACTTGTCCTTTAGCTATTCCTACCATCCCCAAACAAATGGTCAAATGAAGGTAGTGAATATATCACTTGTGAATATTTTAATGTGCCTCATCAAACAACATTCTCATAATTGGGACATGATCCTTCAACAAAAATAATATGCATTCAATTATTCAAACAATCATTCCACATGGAAAACACCTTTTCAAGTAGTCTATGGTCTACACCCAAGGGGACCAATGGAACTCAGAGAACTCTGAAATGATCCTAAAATAAGTTCCCATGGAGAAGAATTTTTAGAGTTAATAAAAAAATACAAGATCAAGTCAAAGAAAACTTGGAGAAGATAGTGCAAAAATACAAGGCTCATACTGACAAGAAAAGAAGGACAATACGCTTCAAATTTGGTGACAAAGTGTGGGCTCATCTAAGAAAAGAAAGACTTCCCAAAGGAAGACATTCAAAAATTCATATGAAGAAAATGGGACCCTACACTATCTTACACAAATTTGGTGAAAATGCATATGAGATCACTCTTCCTTCCACTCTTGAAATCTCTCCAAGTTTTAGTATCTTTGACTTAAATCCTTTCAAAGAAAATGCAGGCATTGCAGGTACTCAACAAGATGAAGATGACACTCGTGATGACAGGCTACAAGATCTTCATCCCATTAAAACCCTCTAATTTCACAAGATCCTTGAGTCAAATGTTTTGAAACAAAAAAGGAAGAATAGTTACATGCAATATCTTTTTAAATGGAAGGGCCTCCTAGACATTGATGTTACTTGGATGATATAACAAGACATTTTGCAGCATGGATTCACTTCGGATGAATTAACCTCAAGTGGGAACTTGAGTTCTCTTCCATGAGGAGAAAATAATACAGGAGAACCATAATTAAATCATACATGTCCTAAAATACCAAAAATGTGTCTTGGTTCACCTCAATAACATTGGGTCCATTGGACCACTTAGCTATGTAATAAGGATCCATATGTGAGACTGAGAACCAAGTTGGTGTTCTATAAACCACTTGGTCAACCTTGGTCAATGGATAAAGAAATGTTGAATTTTATGTTAGGATATTATTTTGGATGTTTTTATAATGTTTTGGTCCATGTGGGACCCCTTATTAGGATTATAAAGAAAAGTTTCTCATTAGGAGAAAGAATTGCAAAAAATGCAAAAATACATAAAAAGTTGCTAAGCAACTTTTTGCAAAAGTTGTAAACTTTAAAAAACAAAATTTAATGAAATTCCCAATGGTTATAACCTTTTATAATTGGTTAGAGACATTGGTAAATGCCTCCAAATACCCCTCTTAGTCGGGTTGGAGGATGATGATGTAATTTTTCAATTTGAATCAATAAAATAAAAAGAGTTTTCATGTAACACTTGAATTGCTTTGCTATGTATGGTGTTGTATGGATATATGGAGTGTTTAAACCAATTGTGGATTTAAGAGAGGTCACTTATATTTCATTTTCAACTAGTTTGAGCCCCTGAGACCATGTGATGAGAAATCTAGAGTCAATTTTGTGAGAAAGGGTCGCAAACCATGGGTTTGCTAGGGTTGGGCATTCAAATGTCATTTTCTAATGTTTTCTGCATTATAAATTTCTATTTCTTGGTGAAATGAGAGGGTGGCATGTGTATTGTAAAATTTTTATAGTCATTTTAAGGGACATTGTGGCACATGTGTGTTGGATGTCAAAGAAGACAGTCATCTCTATGTGGTTGTCTTGCACAATTTTGAATGAATGAAGAGACAAAGCATGAAGGGGTGAAATCTGCAAACAAGTTTATGGATTTGGTGTTTTAGTAACTCATATTGAATTATGCAATATTTTTCTTGGGTTTTTGGTAAGTTGTGAAAGAAATTTCTTAGTAAAAAAGGCCTAATTGATGTTTTAAGGTCTAGTAGGACAGGTGGGGTTTGGATAGCATGTCATAAATCCATAACTCCTAGTGTTGGGGAATCTCATAATTTGGAAAAGGGTGTCTATATAGATACTTTTTTGTGGATTTCCTTTGGGAGGATAGGAATTTATCCTTGAAAAACTACCAGAATAGGGCTACTAGGAATTAGGCACCCAAAGGAAGGAAGTAAACTTTGCACAAGTTGTAGAAGGATAAAACCATTTGGGTCATGTCAGTATGGACCAAAATGAGAAAAAAAATAGAAGGATTTAAACCCTCTCCATATTATTTTCATTCTGGTGCTTTGGAAGCATAAATAGCCCTTTGCAGCACTTAGGGTCTAATATGTCAAGAATGTGATTATCGGAAGACCTACTCGACTCATGTTGTATGAGGTATTTGAGGGTCATTATATGTTAGAAAATATTGGTATCATGATGTTATAAGGTTTGGATCCCTTCCTTGTGAGATAATCCCTGAGGGTTATAGGTACCATTACATCTAGGATTGACTAGAGTGTGGAATTGAGGAGGGCTCTGCATCACAAGCATTATCAAGAGTATCTACATTCAAGATCTAGGAATGAAATTCATAGATAAAATAATACATGAAGGACTCCTTGATTCTATATAAAATTTACAAGGTCAAGAAATACATTCAAGAAACATCTACGAGCATACTTAAAGAATTTGAGTGTTGCTAATATTTGTTCATGACAGTAAGCACATTAACATGGTAATTTTGTTTTGTATTTACATTACATGCTTTATATTAGTGAAATTTACTTTTATACTTTAAGGTTTATTCCTAAATATGTGTTTGACTAAGGGAAACCCCTTTAGAAAATATTTCACCCATTTTTCTATATACAGGAATAGACTAAGAAGATTAAATTACAAATTGAAGCTCCACTGACCCCAATAGTGACCTCTGTGAAATTTGAAGCAAAGTTTCATTGTGCATAATGGCCTAGCCATTTTTCATCTTCTGAATCAAGCTCAATTTGACAAGATAGAAAGTTCGAAGGTTAGAGAGCTTAGATCTAGAGTTACAACCAAATTTGACACACCAACACTTGAAAAATAGTAGCAAAGTAGCAAATTCTTCATTTCCTCACAAGCTACATTTTCATCTCATTTCATTTGCATCTCTTAGCCTCATATCATTCTAATTTTCAAATCAACCCCCCTTTTTAAGGAGGGATACATTGTCTTAATTAGTGCTTGAATCCAAATATGAGCCTATTGGGGCATTGTCCCTCCTAATGAACAAAAACCCTTGAAAACGTGAGGTGGTCTACTATGTATTTGGTTACCTCCCTTTTCATATTGTTCATTTTCACGAACACGACTCTTCTTACATACTTCTTATTTTGGTAGCTAGATCCTCTTTGCATGCACTTTGTGCTTCTAGATCTTCATATTTAATGTGATGATTGAATGCATTTTTCATTTTAAAGTTATGATTGTTCATATCAAAATAATTTCACATATTTGTTATCATTAAATTTGAAATTGATCTAGCATTAAAGTTTTTCAAATTTAATATCTCAATATTTGTGAATTTGATTTAACTTATTATTTTATGATTACATATACTCTTCACTAAAATTAACATATAATTGAGCTTAATTCAATCTATATTGCATAAAATTAGAGAATGTTTGAATATCTCTTTGAAATATCATATTTAGATTACATCTATCTATTCCTCCTTTGTTTGTGCATGAGTGTGATTATATTGAGTCTTACCTATATAATTCTTGTTAGGAGAAGCCATATACTTATGGGTTCCTTTAATCTAGAGTCCCTTTTCCTTCCTAGGAATCTGGATAAGACCAATATGCATGTTGATCTTGAATTTTGCAACCCAAAAATGTAATACACCCTAGATAAACTTTGAGGGTTATGGATTTCCAATACCTACTTATTTAAGAGAGGATTTGGAACACAAGGTACAGATCCTTCTTGTTCCTGGCTTTTGGAAGTCGAACCTTCATTGTGTTTAGTATCCCAATTCTCTTCAAAAGTCCCATCCAACTCAAAATAATTTAGATAAATTAAGGCATGTTTACTTTCCTACCTATAAATCCGGAAGGCAATGATCTTCTCCTCTAAACAACCCTCATTCCTCAATTTTTTCTTAAGATTTTGAAAAATTTTAAGATTAAGGTCAAAGATGGCCTTATGTCATAAAAGAATAGCCAAGTAGGTTGGAATCAGCATATGGGGAGGAGAGATTAATGAAAATAGTTTTCGCTTGCTAGGCGGGGCTCTACCTTGTATCCCAATACAACCAAGAGTGATGGATGACGAGATTGAATGTTCTTGAC
This sequence comes from Thuja plicata, assembly GCA_018584345.1. NCBI lineage: Eukaryota > Viridiplantae > Streptophyta > Pinopsida > Cupressales > Cupressaceae > Thuja > Thuja plicata. The sequence goes on along the minus strand of MU223921.1, from coordinate 3,348,642 downwards.
ATACATCCACCAGGATCAAATTTGAAGGAATCAAAAAGCATGGGAAGATCAAGTTCGGCTAACTTTGACCTTAATAGGTTTTGCATTTTCTATTTGTTTAAAGTCACATCACCGAAAGAAATTTGCGGCTTATATATCATCATTTTATTCTTTCCTAAGCACATCAACTCGTCAACTATACAAATCTTCCTAAAAAGCTCCAAGGATAGTATTATTTTAGGAACAAAAGTGGGGAGAAGGAAGGGATTCTCAATGAAACTATTGGATCTTCAAATCAGATTGCCTCAAGCCATTATGACTGATAAAGTTAAATCTGATTTTTTGTGGACTTTTTGCAGATATGTTTAAATCAGATTTTGTGTGGACTTTAAGAGATAAGTTCAAATCAGATTTTTGAAATTTGATTTTGTCTTTGGAAAGAAATTACTTTATAAAGAGATGAGTGTTTTATCTTCTATATGTATGTAAGAAGAATGTAGCAACGAGTTTTTAGTGTTTTGTAAATGCTTTGTTTTGTCATAGAAGTTTTTTGTAACAGTAGTTATAAATTGATTATTATGTTAAGCAGTGATTTCTTCAGATAATTGTGTAAGAGTTTTAAGAAGATCTTTGAAGTTTGTATGCAGCCCCAGATAGGTACAATTTTATTTTGGTTGTAGAAGTAATTTCCAAATCAATAGAAGAAATAAGAAGTTGCATATCTCCACCTCTATTCTGGGTTTATGCTCTACCTTGTTTGGGGTTTCTTTAATTAATTCATTTCTGAAACAGAGCATCTCTGTGCAAATTTCCACAATATAGATTGAGTCTATATTCTTTACATGGTATCAGATCTAATTGGCCCTCAATCCTTGTGAGTTTGGGCTTTTTTTTTTTCTGGGTATTTGAATTTCTTACACAAGAGACATGGCTAGAGATAGAGGAAAGAGCTGGCAGTAGCCACCGTCCTTCAATGGACAAAATTATGATGTTTGGCCAAAGAAGATGAAGATCGTAATGGTTGTAAATGACTTATGGGAGCTTGTGGTCAATGGTTTTGTGGTTGTGACTGACCCAGCTCTACTTTCTGCCATAAAAAACAATAAGAAGACTCAGTTGAAGGAGTCAAGGAGGAAAGATGAAAAATATTTGAGCTTGATTGAAACTTCCTTGATAGAGACAATCTTTCTCAGAATAGCAGTAGCTGATTATTCTAAAGAAGCTTGGGATATCCTTCATACTAGTTTTAAAGGGACTGAAAAAGTTTGTGTTATGAAGTTCCAAATGCTTCGAAGAGAATTTGAGACTTTTCTCATGAAGGAAAATGAATCCATTTCAGATTTGATAAAAAAATTGAGAACAAATGGAGAAACCATGGAGGAGAAAAGAATAGTAGAGAAATTTTTGAGAAGTCTACCCTTAATAATTGATACTCTAGTTATTTTCATTGAAGAGGAAAATAATCTCTCAAAATTGACTATTTATGATTTAATGGTTTCTTTCCAAACCCATGAGCATCACATAAATAGATCAAAAAATTCTTCTCAAGAGAAAGCTTTTAGAGCTCATGCCAATGCAAGAGGCAGGGAAAGAGGAAGAAATAATTCTGGACGAGGCTCAAGGGGCAGAGCTCGTGGAACCTCCAGACAAAAAAATGATGGAGGAGAAAGCTTAGGATGAAAAATCACTAATGAAGGAGCTAGAATCTCTAAAGAGAATTCTAGAGGAGGAAAGAAGAACAATAGCTCAGACAAGAGCAATATTGAGTGCTATTCTTGCCACAAATTTGGGACTTATGCAAGTGACTGTTGGAAGAAGCAAAGTGATCTGTCAAAGGAAAGTTCTAATGTGGATGATGTTAAAGTGGGTGATGGAAATAATCCCACAGCCTTCATCATGCGCAATATTGGTGAAGAAGACTGTAACCCCAAAGTCTGGTAGTTGGACAGAGGTTGTAGTAACCACATGAGTGGTAATTAAAGTCTTTTTTCTTTCATTGATAAGATTTATAAAGTCTGAAATTAGAATGGTGAACAATGGAATTGTTCCATTTGTTGGAAAAGGATCTATTATGATCCACACCAAGCAAGGTGAGAAAAAAGAAATTCAGAATGTTTATTTTTCACCAGGTATAAAGCACAACTTGATGAGTGATGGACAACTCATTCAAAATGGATATAAAGTGATGATGGAGAATGACAAATGTGTCATTTATGAGAAGGATGGGAGTAAAAAAATTATTGTAGAAGACCAAATGACAAAGAATCGAATGTTTCCATTGAAGGTAGAGATGTGTTTCTCTTCAATTTCAGAATTTGTATCTCCCACGAAAGCATATATAGTAGTACAACAATCAGCCTTCAAGTGCATGATTGAAGACCCCTCCAAGTTATGGAATTTAAGGTATGGACATCTTGGCTATGTAGGTTTAAGTTTATTGTCCAAGAAAAGAATGGTAGATAATTTTCCATGTATAAAAGAGTCCAGTAGCAAGAGTGAGGCTTGTATTTTGGGTAAGCAACATAGGTTGCCTTTTAATTTTGTTAATTCTAGAAGGGCAAAAGTGTCATTAGAGCTGGTGCATACTGATTTAGTTGGCTCTATAAAAATCACTTCCATTGGGGGGAGTACTTATTTTATGACCTTCATATATGATTTCAACCATAAAACATGGGTATATTTTATAAAAATAAAACCTGAAGCTTTTGATAAGTTTTTAGAATTTAAAACCCAGGCTGAAAAAGAAAGTGGGCAATATGTTAATGTCCTAAGGTCAGACAGAGGGGGGAATATACCTCCAATATTTTTGCAAATATTTGTAGGAAAAATGACATAAAGAAGGATCTAACAACCAGTTATACTTCCCAACAAAATGTAGTGGTTGAAAGAAAGAATAGGACCATCATTAAGATGGCAAGGAGCATGATAAAAGAAAAAGGACTCCCAATTGAATATTGGGGAGAAGCTGTAGAAACAAATGTCTATTTGATAAATAGAAGTCCTATAAAGGTAGTCTACGACAAGATTTGATTGGAAGCATGGGCAAAGCATAGATGGATAGTTGAACAATTGAGAGTGTTTGGGTGTGTAGCATACACATACATCCTAAAGGAGTAAAGGAAAAATCTAGATGACAAGGTTGTGAAGTGTATCTTTGTGGGATACAGTTTTGATTCAAAGACATATAGATTATATAACCCAATCACCAAAAATATCATCATTTCAAGAGACATGGAGTTCATTGAGAATGAGTCATGGAATGGCTCAATGGACACATCATCAAGCCCTTCAAGTAAAGTTCCTATTATTGCTGAAGATGATGAGTTTAATGATCAACAAGATGATACAACAACATACATAGAAGGCTCCAAATGGGTCCTAACAGGCCCTATAGAGACCAACAGTAGAAATACTGAGAGTTGTGATCCCACTCTCACCTCCCTAGTGCCAAGAAAGACCAAGAGTCTAAGGGAGATTTACCAAGATGAAAGGTATGAAACTGAATTTAATGAAAACATCAATTTTGCATTATTTTCTCATAGTGATCCAATTTATTTTGAGGATGTTGTAAAATAATAAAAATGGTATGATGTCATGAATGAGGAAATAGATGCAGTTAAAAGAAACAAAACTTGGGAGCTCTCCAATTTACCTCCTAACAAGAAAGTTATTGGAGTAAAATGGGTTTACAAGACCAAGAGAAATGTTGAAGGAAAAATAGATAGGCATAAGACTCGATTGGTGGTTAAGGGGTACAAACAATAGTTCGGTAGAGACTATGATGAAACCTATGCCCAATTATGAGGATGGAAACCGTACTGTCATAACAATTACAACCCTGCACAAATGGAAGGTATATCAAATGGATATGAAATCTACCTTCTTGAATGGAGTATTGAAAGAAGAGGTTTATGTGGAGCAGGCACTTGGTTATGAATTTCTGGGCCATGAAGGTAAAGTGTATAGGATGAAGAAGGTTCTTTATGGGCTTAAGCAAGCTCCACATGCATGGTATACCAGAATTGACTCACATTTAATGAGCCATGTCTTTCGCAAAAGTGATGGTGAGACCAATCTTTACATCAAGGTAGCAAATGGTAATATTTTAATTCTTGTTTTGTATGTTAATGGTTTAATCTTTACTGGGGATGATGATTTTCTCATTGTTAGTTTTAAAGAGGCCATGAATAGAGTGTTTGAAATGACAGACTTAGGTCTCTTGAGATATTTTCTAGGCATAGAAGTAAAACAAATGCATGATGATATTTTCATCCCTCAAGAAATATATGCAAGTCAGATTTTAGAGAGATTTAGAATGCAGAGTAGCAAGGCTTCTCCCACACCAACTATGGTGGGTCTAAAGCTAAACAAGAAATATTCTAGCAGCAATGTGAATCCAACCTTGTATAAAAGTTTGGTTGGAAGTTTAATGCATTTAACAGTAACTAGACCAGACATAATGCATGCAGTAAGTTTGATTCCAAGATCTACGGAAACTCCAAAGGAATCACATTGGTAAGTAAGAAAGAGAATCCTAAGGTATGTGAATTGAACCAAATGATATCGTATTTTGTATACTATAGCAAATGATTTTGGGCTAATTGGTTACACCTATAGTGATTGGGCAGGAAGTTTGGATGACAGGAAGAGAACTTTTAGATATGTCTTTCACATGGGTTTAGGTGTAATCTCATGGGTTTCTAAGAAGCAACCCATAGTTTCTCAATCTATAGGAGAGGCTAAGTATATAGAAGCAAATGCAGTAGCTTGTCAAGCTATTTGGCTGAGAAGGATCTTAGCACATTTGAAGGAAGAACAAGAGGATGGAACCACAATATTTTATGATACTATTTAGTCAATAGCTTTGTTGAAAAATCCCATGTTTCATGGAAAAAGAAATCATATTGAAATCAGGTATCATTTTATTAGAGAATTAGTTGAGAATGGTGAAATAAAAATGGAGTTTTGTACGTCAAAGAAGAAACTACTAGACATTTTCACCAAGTCTTTGAGCATTGCAAGTTTTGAACGCCTAAGTAGAAATTTGGGCATAGGTCATTTGGATCAAGCATGATCATGATTTTCAGCTCAAGACAAAGGGGGAATGTTGGATTTTAAAATCAGATTTCCCTAAGCCTTAATGACTAATAAAGTTAAATCTCATTTTTTGTGGACTTTTTGCAAATATGTTTATATCAGATTTTGTGTGGACTTTCAGAGATAAGTTCAAATCAGATTTTTGAAATATGATTCTGTCTTTGGAAAGAAATTACTTTATAAAGAGAAGAATGTTTATTCTTCTATATGTATGTAAGAAGAATGAAGCAAGAAGTTTTCAATGTTTTGTAAATGCTCTATTTTATCAGAGAAGTTTTTTTTAACATCAGTTATAAATTGATTATTCTGTTAAGAAGTGATTGCTTTAGATAATCTTGTAAGAGTTTTGAGAAGATATTTGATGTTTGTATGCAGCCCTAGATAGCTTCAAGTTTATTTTGGTTGTAGAAGTAATTTCCAAATTAATAGAAGCAATAAGAAGTTGCATATCTCCACCTCTATTATGTGTTTATGCTCTACCCTGTTTGGGGTTTCTTGAATTAATTTATTGCTGAAACAAAGCATCTATGTGTGAGTTTCCAGAATATAGATTGATTCTATATTATTTACACGATGTGCTCATAAAATAGTAAAATTATCTCCATAGAACTACTCCACCTAAAGTTCACAACTTTGCAACCAAGTGGTGTAAGCTAAGGTAAGTGTACCGCCATGAAATTGGTCAAGAAAAATGTGCATGGACGGCCTTAGGAAAAGTGTTAGGAAGCCTTCATAGTCATTGGGCTTTTTCAGGACATGGGTTCACATAGAGATATGATTCTTTCCCCCCAAAATATCTTATTTACATTTAAATTCCTTTGAAATAAATAAACACTTCGATAAAAAAAATCACGTGGAATAGAAGAGATGGGTACATGAAACAAGGAGAAATGTGGAATTCTTCGAGTTTCTTTGTCATTCCATCTGCATTGGTGTTAGAAAAATCAAACTGTATACTAGGGTTCAAGGTTTTCTTCGAATGGTATTCCATGGTCACCTACAATTATTCTATAGAATAATTTCCCTCCATTACATAGACTAAAGTGAGCATAGAGAATATATATTTAGAATCATCCTTAAAAGATGAAAGGTGTAGTGGGAACCATGGAGTACTAATCATCCTAACTTGTAATAATTTCTCCAAGAGTTCCTTCAAGTTGGACATCATATTTTACTTATATTCAAGCTTTATTTTTTCAAAGGGCGCATCACCTATTGTATGGGGTTGAATTCAAAGCTCCTTGTGTCAAAATTTCTTGATAAGGGTTCAATTAATTCTTGGCAAGGGTGAACATAGGGTACTAAATACTGGGGTAATTTGGAATTCTAAATTTTCAAACCCACCATGGGAAAATTTTGATTTAACTTTCTCTACAATGTCTCTTCTCTTGGTCCTTTGTTGGGTGAAGCCAATAAAGGGTTCTAAATATTATCTGTTGGATCCTTAACCATTACTGGATGTCTAGTGATCTCCATCTTACCCGCTTATCTTTTCTCCAACCTACTTTTCACCAAGTTGGGCACCTCAGCATATGATGTCTGCTAAAACATGGTCCACATTTTTGAAGTATAGTGAAACACACATTGTTATCATTTAGAGAATAAGCCAATCATCTCTTGAAAACTCTCAACAAAGTAGCCTTAAAAATATCTGAAAATAACTTGGGAGTGCCTATGATTTTTAAATGCAGAAAGAAAAGAAAGTTGGTAAGTGCCCCAAAAGATGCATTAATTTCCTTGGCTTTCATACATTATGCTGATGAAAAGAGAGAGTACAAATTACCTGTACTAAACATGACTAACCTACTATTTACATGGGGAAATGAAGATCCATTAATAAAAAATTTTAAAATGGATTTCATTTATCAAAATTTTTAAGGGGTTGCCTTCCATATCTTCCATCTCAAAAGTATTTCCACCTTTGAATTTTTTAATCCAAAAAGGACCCTCCCATAAGGCATCAAATTTTGCATGTGAACTTGGCTTGCTATGTATTTCATTGTACTTTAGGACCAAGTCATTTTCCTTGAAAATTTAGTCCGATGACCTTTTATCAAACCACCTTTTGACAAATCCTTGATGATGTGTGAGGGAATTATAGGCCTACTCAAACTAATCTTGTAGATTTAGCAACTCGGTCAACCTTAGGCTCATGGCACTATCTTCTTCAACCTCTAGAGATTTGAGAAGTTGCAAAGAAGGAGTTTCCATTGAAATTGGAAGGTGTGACTCCTTTCCATAGACTAGCTCATATAGTGAGGTCTTGAAGACCTATTTCAAAGTAATTTTGTATATCCATAAATCTATTTACAAGTTCTTACGCCATTCCGATTGGTTCTTGAGCCAAACTCTCTTTATGATTCTAAGAAGGTTCTTATTTGTTGATTCAGCCAAATCATTTCCATGGGGATAGTAGTTGGAAGGTGTTTTAAAGAAAATGTCATTTCTTAGTCCAAAAGTAGACATCTTAGTTCCTATGAACACTCTTGTATTGTATTATATTGTTCAGTTCCAAAAAGTATAGATTGTGGCTCTGTCTTGCAGGTTATTATAATGAAGATGCACATGTGGCTATAACATGTTAATTTTTTGAATATTGTAATCTCATTTTATTAAACATAATAGAAAAAAGAAAGTGTTTATGTTCTTTCCATTGTTTGGTTCTTGAGTTTTTTATTGATTTACTTATCATGTTGTGTGTGTTTGGTTGAATAAGGGGAGTACCCATCATAAATATAGATAAAATGGGTATTATGTGAAGTGTTGGAAGCTTTTCATCAAATGAAATAGGTCAAATTAAAATTCAATTGGGTTACTGATCCAAATTTTCTCTATGCGTGAGTCCATCTATCAGCCATACAATAAAAAAATGAAATACATTATTACTTTATTAGAAATGGATTTGAATTTCTTGTTCTCATTAGTAATACACTCATTGATGTGTATGAGATTTGGGCCTGTGGTATCTATAGTATAAAATTTTGTACATATCAATGATTAAAAATGGCTAGCATATTAATGTATTTCCATGTCTTAGAATTTGTAATCATGCATACGTTAATTTCAACTTGGTGAAGAGGGAAGAGAAGATTATAGAGAAAGGTGGAAGCCATATCATACATTCTTCTTATTATTATAGATATATGATAGTACTAATTCTTCTATAGGAATTTTAAAGATCAATGTGCTCTTTGGTTATATATCTACTAATAATATCATATAAGAAGCATTTAAAAGTAAAGATAGATGACACACTTCTTCACTTCCTCACTAAAAATACAAAGTGACTACTTAATATTCATATCAAGTCTGATTGAGCTTATGTCAAAGTATGCTCAAGGTTGAGGGTTAAAGTTAGTTGGTAAAGGATTATCAAAGCCTTAAAAAACTTGTAAAATTATATTTCAAGGAATTCAGTTGATCTTGTTATAGGTATTGATATTTAGATTCATATACTTTAGATCCAACCCAGGGATTCTTCGGATGTGAATATTTCTCTTACACCATTTTCTAATGAAAGTGGGAACAAATGTTGTTGACTAGGAATATCCGCATTAGAAACATACATGAGAAATACAACCATGAAAAATCTATCTATCATGTAAACAAGATTTCCAATCTCATCAATAGAAGTATGAATACAAAATTCATAATAACATAAACAAAATCAAACCATAATCATGCATACTCTTCAATCCATTATATTTTTTCCATTCTCCTATAAATTGTTTTCCTCTCAATGTTGACAAGTGCAAAAATATGATAAAATCCAAGGACAATTCAATAAAATGATAACGAGGATACTAGAAAGATCATGGATAGACATGAGAATCAACCTCATAATTTATAGATTTTCTAAATCAAAATAAACTCCCAAGATTGAATTAGAAACAACAGAAAATATTTCTCATGGAGTTGGAAATGAGAAATTAGGGGGAAGAAAATATAATGTAGGTGTTTTAGGATTTTTCGTATTCACCCATTTCAGTTTGCGGTCAACAATTAGTTGGAGAAATTATAGGGTTTTAGTTAGGTAAGAAAAGGTGGAGGAAGGAATAAAAAAGTTGAGAGAATTCATTGAGAGCGGGATATGAAGGATGATGAGTATGAGGTTGGCATCAGAAGGAGAACTAGTTGTTGGCATCAACAAAGGGAAGAAGCCCTCAAGAAATTTTGGGGAAACAAAGCCAATGATGGGTTAGTTTTAGGAAAGAAGAATTTTGAATGTGGTCCGAAACAAATAAGGGAAAAACTTTCAAAGAGTAAGGAAAGAGAACTTCCCATCACTATCAATACAAGATTTTTGAGATTTTTGTGTGGAAGGGAGTTGTCTAGGGTCACAATATCAATTTGGTATTAGAGCTAGAGGATTAGAGAGCATACGTTGACCACAAAATGTGAGACAAATGGTGCCATGACTTACGGGTAAAGGAATACAAGAGAATATGAAAAGAATAATTTAATTAAGTGCAAGAAGAAACTATCTTTTATTCTTGCATTCACTCTTACAATAAAAGAGAATGCATTAAAAAATAATTATTTTTCTAATCCACACATGATTCTAAGGAATATGAGAGAAGTCAAAGAAAGCAAGTCTATATGAGAGTCTTCTCTCATGGAAGGCATTGTTGAAAATAACAAAGATGATAATGAATAATACAAATGTTTTGTAGATGTTAAGGAATATTATTACCAAGTGAAAAATAATAATAGAGGTATTTATTTTCAGAGTTTAGAAAACTCAAACTTTAGTCATCTTGATGATTTGATGAAAGATGATACTCGATATTGTTTAGAGTTCAGTGATGGAGAAATATTGACTCACATTTTAATTTATAATAATAGAAACTCTAATAAAGAGAGACAACTCCACGCTTGTTGTTACCCAATTTTTAAACTTTTTGGTTCACAGTTCACATATTCATGATCATATATCCAAAGAAAGTTGTATATGTCCTTGCTCTCATCTTCACTCTCATCAAGTGTGTTAAAAAACTTTGGTCATTTGATTCCTCCCAAGTGTTCAATCGATTAGTCTCATGTAAATCAATACTTTACTTTGCATCTTGTGAAGTTTGTGTGATCGCCGACCTATCTAACCATAATTTTGTCACTGAAGTCCCTCTTTGTCAGTGTTTCAGATGTTTTCTTAAACTCCCTTAATTTCTCATTTGGAAACAAAGTTTATAAAGTCCCTGACTTTACTAACCGTGTCTCTTGAACACCTTTGTAGTCGATAAGTCGCGTGAGATTTAGAAATACCAAAATTGTTTGAAGCTTGTAGTCGATAAGTCGCGTGAGATTTAGAAATACCAAAATTGTTTGAAGCTTCAGGTTGTTCATCGACTCCTCGACTATGACTATGAACGATACACAACTTCCAAAAGGATGTAATGGCACAAAACTGGCACACGTGAAGCTTTTAATGTTCCTTAAACTACGTATGACACCTATCAAATCGAATCATATTTTAATTTACTACCACAACAAACTTGAACAAAAATTAAATGCATCATTTAAAAAGGTGGTGTGGAAAAGCTGGCATTCATTAGGTACTAAAACCTAGAGAATAAATTTGGTAGCATCTGAATGTTGAAAGAAGATAAAGGTGCATGCAGGAAAGAAATCCAGTTTAAACTATGAAATCTTTCCTTTTGCTCTGATAGTTTGAGGAAAAATTTTATCTTTTCTCAGTTTTCTATTACAAGTGAAGTAGAAAAATTCTCCCTCTCCATGAGCTTTCTAGAAAGCTTTCTGTTCATATCTTCCACTCTTATACCTGGCCAACCCGATTATTGGAAAACCACATTGTCTGTTCCATGTACCTGTTTTCCAAACCCCTCACATACATCATGCCTCTAGTTATTATGTATAATGGTTTAGGTGAGATTTTTTATACGAATGTGAGCCATGAAGAAGTTTAGGAAATTATCGACAGATTTAAGGAAAAATCTGGCTCACCTAATGAGAAGCCATTGGTTTCCCCAAAGTAATTTGTCGTTGACAATTTGTTTCCACCTGTGTAAATCGTTACCGCACTGACTTCCATGAAATTTGTGCTTTTGATGAAACGATAGTTGTTAAAATCCAATCTAAAATTGTATCCTGTACCCTAAGATTAATATAGAGGGAACTATTTGTGAATGTATCTATTGATGAAGCCTTGGAAAATTTCCATGATAAAGAAGATAGGTGTTTCAATAGAATTGCTACAGCCTGGTTTAAATTTAAGCGCAAAGGGCTGTCTCAAATCCTCTCAATTATCAACAAGGGCTGCAATTGCAGCGTAGTTCCTGCCAAATGCTGGCAGGGCTGCGTTATACAAGATTACCTATGCACAAAAGCAATAAAAAACATAGCCAAAAACTGCCCCTGATTTTTTGTTCTATGTTTCTAGAGCATGAAATCCAAATACAGGTCCTCCTTGTTCTTATAATCAGCATCAACAGAACAGCAAGTTGCAGATTGCAGCAGGCTACAGAATAAACCTCGTAAACCCTAAAATACCATTGGCAGTGTTGTAAACCTACAATTAGATTTAGAGAGTGCAACAAAAATACCCCCAAAGATGTAAGGTGGCTGGCTGTGATGAAAGCTGGTGTGTGGCAACTGGAAACAAGTGTAGAACACACTGTGCAAAGTATCAAACCCTCCCTACACTAGCACCTAAATATAAACGTGGTAAAAGCTAGTCATTCCACCAAAACAAGAAATTAATATAATCAAACATGCCTTCCAAAATAATGAACAACTCTAAAAGATGATGGCAACTTTATCTGTACCGCATGCCTTGTGATCAGCACATCCATAAAACATAATCTATAGGCAATGAGAATTAATTGGGTTAGCAAATGACAGTTAAATGGATATTCAAACAGCTAAAGGCTTGTAAAAAAATGAATCTAACTGGCAGAGGGAATGGAACATCCACATCAGCTTCTAATACAACTTCTGCTCAATAGATAATAATAAGTTAAGAGCTTCTAATACAACTTCTGCTTAATAAATAATAATAATTTAAGATTTTTTCCTGTAAGTACTCTGCAGCTAACCATTATCCCCATGTTACAAGTAGGACACTTAAGTTGCATTGGGAACCACATTTCAATACAAATGAACAGTTACAATCACACCTTTGAAGTGACACACATTTAGTAAATTGCAAAACATTGTCGATAAATTATATAACAACACACTTCCAATTTAACATTTATAATTGCAAAGTCCACCACAAATTCATTTCTAACATTTAACAACTGAAACATTGCTACTTCCACAAAAGCAAATTAAACAAACAAAACTTTTAGGTAGATATAGGGTAAAGCTTTGTTCCATGCAGGCTATGTGAACAACATCATTTAAATGAATGAGTAGAAGAAAAGCAACATCATTTAAATGAATGAGCAGAAGAAAAGCAATGTCAAGTTTTAGGCCACCATTGCTAAAAATGAAAAGCTAAATGATCTTTCAAGGATGTATTGATTATGTGCTAGTTTTGGCAGAAATGGAGAAATCTAAAAATCCAGGAATAGGTAATTTTATCTCAAATCTTTGCTGTACTTGTCAAAATCTGATACAAAATAGTGTATTAACATATTAAGAAAGATTAAAACAAAACAAATTCCAATGACAGTTGAGTACAAAATCACTTTTCAGGACAAAGTCAAATGGGATTTTGTTGGAGTTATCATTAGATGTCTTTGTACCTGAATCAGATATGCAAGAGTACGATGACATTCAATCTGATTAGGTAACAGAGAAGATGGCCTCAATGCAAAACAATAGTCCAAAAAAGATTAAAAGAATCCATTTTAAAAAATCAATACTGATATCTTTCAAACCCTACAACAGCCCTTTTTCCTCTTTGCACTATGTGGCTTTGGGCACATGTGGTCTAAGCTGACTGTAGTCCCTAAAATTAGACGCGGCACCCAAATCCTATTGTACATAAAGTTAAGGCAAATCTGTTGTACCTACATTTCTAGTGCTAAATAATCAAGATCTTCTTGACGGAAATATAACCCAATGGACTATGATTAAAGATAAAGATTTGATGTCACTTAGGGGAGAAGCTAAGGGAGCCATTTTGTTGAGAAATCTAAGGACCTCTTAAGAAAATGCTCTAATTTGAATATTGAGCATCTCACACTTGA
>MU223921.1:3320805-3334871 GCA_018584345.1 Thuja plicata | reverse complement strand
GCCAACTATTTCTGGACTCACGCTTCATAGCCTATTTTACTGGCATCCTCCTCTGAAACTGTAAGTGGTGTTTTTCTGTGCAACAGCTGTGAGAGACGGGTGCAGGGTAGCAGGGCGTGAACATCCACAAACGAGTATACCAAGACCTTTGTTTTGCTGCTTGCATTGCTAATCCTGCGTTCTCTCCCATCGTACAAATACAAACCCTTCTTCAATTCTGCAACCGTCGATACAGCCAATAGTAGAGTGCCAAAAACCATGATTTAAATATTTATGTTAAAAAATATGCAACTTCACTTATAGAAATAGCAAACATAAAACTAATGTTAAAAAATCTCAACGTTGATTGGTTGAACACGATAGGAATAATCAATGTTTAATTGTTTTAGCCTCCGCAATAGTTTCTTGCGGTGGTAGGAACTAATAAGGAGGCGCAAAGGGCTGTCTCAAATCCTCTCAATTATCAATAAGGAGCTCTTTGTTAGAGAATTTGACGATGCTATTTTTCTTTTACATTGTCTTTTATTAAGTAAAATAGGTTTTACAGGTTTCTGAAACCCAAAACAGAGTTGAAAATAAAACAATATACCCAGTTTTAAATGAAACAGAAGCAAAAGACAGAACAGGCCAGCAAAGGCGAGAGAAAAAAAAAAAAAAGAGCTTCTAAAAAAGTAATTAACGTAGGGAAAACAAAAAAGACCAGGGGCCCTCAAGATAGGTCTACCATCAGGGTGGCCGCCTTGGCCTCAAGCAGCTTCATATTAGCAGTTGAATCCTTGATCTTCTGGAGATCAATTGCCATGTCATTATCCTTTCTCTTCTTAGTGTTGGCTCTAGTTCTCTTGCCGAGACCTTGATCAATGTTCTGTTATTTCTCCGCATCCATGTTGGCCTTATCTGTCCCATCTAATTTTTCCTCCAGCTTCTCAATGATAGTATTAGTGTGTTCTCTAGATGCTTTGAGGATATTATAGCCCTGTTTCGCTATGTTTTTTAGGGCAACTTTGACCCTAATCATTTTGTCCTCCATTTTTTGGACTCTGGTGCTCAGATTTAACTATTCATCTGCATTTCTGTCTAGTTTAGCCTTGGTTGTGCCTTTAACCTTTTTTTTTTAGGTCCTCTACTTCATGGAAAAGCCATTTATTTATCCTATAGCTGTCTATGCCTTTACACTGCCTTGTTGGTAACTAGATTGCTCAAGAATTTTTGGGGTGGATGTACAAATTTCTCGAAATAAAAATTTATTATCCAACAATTGCATGAGTAGTTGACCCATTTCAGGTAGACTAGTGTCCTTCACATATGTTCTTTATTAACTTATTTAATGGCAACAACCCAAGCTACTTCCCCAAGTCTGATAACTCTAGATTCTCTGACATAGAAACTACTAGTCTTTGAGGTATTCCCTCAACTATGAAAGCACGTCAAATGGGTGAGTTTTATGATGTCAATAACTCCTTCCTATTGATAATGATTAAGAAGATTAAAGGGTTTGTAGAAAGGATAATTTCTCCTGTAACTATTGATCTTAATGTATGTTGTGCTAGCTTCTTCATTCAATTTGATAGTTTTTATTATCTTAGTATTGAAAAATTTGGAAGAGTTCCTCTTAGCTACCCAAGTATGTATTTGATTATTTTGTTCTTCTAGATACTTATAAGTAGCTAAAGGGGTTCAATGCTGAATATGTTACCAAGATGAAGAATAAAGAGTATTCTTTCCTTGTGTCTATATCCCTTTTTACTTGTAAGAGTTTTGATGCTTCCACAGCCACATAAAAACTTCTTTCTAAGCATAAATTTGAGTCCATACCCTTGAGATCTCATTTTGATAGAAAGATTTATGTACATAATAATTTCTGTAAGGGTAAATCTTACCTACATAAACCCCATATCAAAAATTATTGGGTGGACTGCATTGATATGAGAGAAGTAAAGAAAAGGGGCCCTATAAGAATGACCTTAGAGTTGGTCAGGAGATTTGAGTTATCACTCCCTAAACTAGATGATTTTTCTAATGATGTCTTAAAATTGATTGATGAGGCATACTAGAATTTTTCCCTATCTACAACACAATTGTTAACCTCGAATGATAGGAAAGATACAAATGTGGAGAAAAGAACTTCCCATTTGGTGGAGAGAAGAAAACAAGTGGATTGAGAAGAAAACTAGAGATTATGTTCATTCTTTAGCACCTAAGAGTTAGATAGAAGTAGTAAATAGAGTTTCTCTCAAAATCCTAACCCTACCAAAACTCCTACCACTTCATTACCTGCACCCTCAAAAGGGGATTCCCAGTCGGGTGGTGATAGTGAGGAACCACAGAGGAAATTAAAATTAAAATCAAAATGTGAGGCAAAGACCCTATCCTCTCTGAAGAAAAATACTAATAAAAAAGCCCCTACTCCACCTTCCCCTGTTATTCAGGTAATCTTCCTTGTACCAATAGTGGTACCAAGAGAATGAAACTCTGATTTTCCACCAAATTAGTGGAGATGAACGTACTAATTCCAATTTTTTTTTAAAATTTCTAATTTTATGTCAGTTAGTGTTTGTCATCTCACCCAATTCGATGCTCCCCCATTAGGAAATTCTATTATTAATACTCCCAACTCCACGACGTCAACCTCTTCTCATCAAATCAAGGAGATTGTTGAAAAGAAAAAGAGATATATATCTATGATTGAAGATGAAGTGGATTGTATTACTAAATTTTTGTAGGGAAGTCATAAACTTAAGAGAGCCAGATGGATGTCTAGGGTGGTAATTAACCCATTCATTGTCTAAAGATTTCTAGAGATTACAGATCCCATTAGTGATAAGAATGAACATTAAGTCACAGATAGAGACTTCACCTTGAGTATAATAGACATGGTTCCTCCCACTTCTGAATGAGATATTTATCATTTCACTACCTTTATTGAAACCAAGAGAGTTAAAGTGGAAGAACAAAAGATCCTAGCACTATTAAAATATGTAAACTCTCTAGTGGTTTTCATTTGGTATGTTCTCCATAATGGATATCCAAAATTTGAATGAAGTGTGTCAGTTCACACTAATGGGTTAGATTTTAATAAATTAAATAAAATCAAAAGAGCCTAGAATGTTTCTTTAGAGGTGGATAAATGGGTGGAGAAACTGGTGATAGATGTCATATTATTTATTCAAGAGGGCATGAAAATGTACTCACTAATCACTGATAAATTAGAGAAATGGAGGAGTCACTTGCAAACCCTTAAAAAGGGAACTTGGAAATCAACCAATTATTTTGTTTGAACTTCAACAAATTGCTAATATTTCCAATGCAACTACAATAAGGGAAGGGATACTAAGAAAACCTATTGATTCATAATTTATGACATGGATAGGTGTGTTGGAATGGAAGGTTGAAATTTATCATGATTCAGATCATTACATAGGGCAAGCCTTAGCTAAATTATAACATGGTGCTCAAAACTTGGTACCCCATTTCACATAACTGGAGATTGAGATATTAGAGGAAGGGGATGGAAAATTGAAAAGTAGTGTCATGGTAATCAATGAGTTTGAAGATAATGTACAAGAACGTCTATTGAAACAAAATATAAATGAAGATGCAATAGACAATTTGTGGTGCTTGGAAAATCATGTCCCTATTTTTAAAGAAGAAAAACAAGAACTTTGAACCCTAAAATTATTGAATCAGAACAACAAAATTGTGAACTATAGGGTGAAAGTGAGTATAACTGGTAAGTCCCAATCGAGGATATTGTCTAAAGTTGTCACTGTGTATAGGATTTATTGAACAAAGGTACAAGTATAGGAAGCTAAAGCTCATGCAAGAGATGTGGGAGGACATGTGGAAAAATGAACTAAAACCCAACCAATCAAAGAGAAAGAACTGGCGTTGATTTATTAATTCATAGATTTTTTAATTTATTTTCAAATTATCGATCCTAAAAATAATTCCAAAGTTATTTATATAATTGATCCTTATTTATTCGTGATTCTTTATGGTGTTAAAGGTTAGACAATATAGACACAGAAAGACAGACAAGAATTTTTGCATGATTTAATGGAATAACATCTAAAAGTAAGCTTGCAAATTGCAAACTATGTATTGCGATTTATGGGTGGTTCATTCACCTTATATTGAATCTATTATTGTAGGATGTTATTAATTATAAGTACATTTTAAATGATTTATGAATATGAAGTTGTGATTTTTTGTTTGAGATTCAACTTTGTGTAAGTATAATAGAAAATGGATATAATTTATAGCTCTTTATTTTTCTAAAGGAACTTTGTGTTTGAATAGTTTTCTTTGATATCTAAGAATTTTACCCTTTAAAATTTTTTGGTTAAAAATTTCTTGCCTTATGTGTTTTCTGGTTAAAAGCATACAAGATTTTAGTTTGTGTAGTTTTAATCATAAGAAGGTAGTCGTGCCTTCCAAAATAAGTAGAGAGTTGGTGTGGAGAGATCATCACACCTAACTCAACTGTTGGTTTAAATCATCACTGGTTGGGCATGGTACAGTATATATGAGAGTTAGGTGGAAAAAAATTGAACTAGCACTTCCAAAGGACATTGTGCAATTAAAGGAAAAGTTCAGCTTGAAAGAACATATTGGCAATGAAAGTGCAGATTTAGTGAACGAGATTACAATAGAGACCGGAAGTGTAGAAGGTTTAATTTAGGTGGTAGTGAAAGTACCAAAGGATTTTAGGGAAAGATAGAAGCTATATCATGTTATTATTATTATTAATTGATGATAATATTGTTTTTCATGAAGGAATTAGAAAGATAAATGTGCTCATTAGTTATATAGCTACTACTAGTACAATAGAAAAAACATTTAAAAGTTATGATAGATATGACCTTATCAAGTGTGGATGACCTTATATCAAGGTATATTCAAAGTGGTGGGTTAAAATTAGCTTTTAATGGATTATAAAATCTTATAAACACCTGCAAACTTCTATTTGAGATTGTATTAGGCTTGTGATAAGTATTGATGTTTACATTCATACAATTTAGATCCATGCTAGGGATGCTTAGGATGTGAATGTTTCCTTTACATCATTTTCTAATGAAATTAGGACCACAAGTTGTTGGCTAGGAAAATCAACATTAGAAACATACATGACAAAGGCAACCATGAAAAATATATCCTATCATGTAAACAAGAATCATATATCATCAATAGAATTTTGAATACATCACATTAGATGACATGAAAAAAAAATCAAACCATCATCATGCATATTATTCACTACATTCCATTATTTTCATTTCTCCTCAAAACTACGTTGTTCTTAATGTTGATGAGTGCACAAATATGATAAAAAATGTTAAGTTTGATAGCTACATGAGATATGTGTGTATCTGTGATGACTCCATCAGCGTAAAGGTTATATGAATGTGTTTCTTATTCAGTGCAATGTATAATTCTTCCCTATGGTCAGGTGACTTAGACTGTGAAAAGTATTTGAATGTTTATCTACTTGAAGAGTCATTTCTACCGCTCCAGCTTACGTAATGTGATTCTCCTGGTAACTTTTGTTCCGATGTGTACCATGGTAGTAAGATATCTAAATGGCTTTCATTATGTCAGCATTCAAAGTTGAGGAATGATATTCTGGTGTAGCTCTTAGAATTCGAAGGGTCTCTTGTAATGTAACTATTTAGTAACATAGAGACTCAATTTTGTGACTGAAGAGTCCTCCAGTTTAAAGATATAAATCAACGTCTACTTTTTTAACTACTATTGCTTTGGCTGGTCACGGAAGACAAAGAATTTGCATATAATTTATCTTTGTAGAGTATGGTCATCGTCCTATGGTAGAATATTTTATTATTAATATATATGGTATTTGTGGTGAGTGTGCAGGTTTTGATTTGGATATTGTTCAGAGATTCTGCATCTACAGTGAATAATTATTAATGTTCATCATTTACATTAACCGTGTCTTGGTAGTCACCATGTATAGTGCTAAGTCTAGTGTGAGCATTTTGTAGATGTTTATAGTGTTAAATATATCGTGAGTATTCAAGCTCCATCTTAATGTCTTTACTCTGAGCAATCAGTATTGTGTGAATACATACATTCTTATGTGTGTATTAAGGTGATATGAGTCAATATAATTGTAAGGAGAAAACATTGTGGTATTTTTTTTTGATCTCCAATTTTAGGTTCGTGCTTTGTATCAGTACTATTATTATTTTTCAATAAAGGAGAACTTTTTGTGTGCCTGGGTTTTTCCCTCGAGTAGGACGGTTTTCCTTGGGTATCTCAGGTGTTCCTGTGTATTTGATTTTTCTGATATTTTTTTCTTGCTATTCTGGTTCAAAATATTAACATGGTATGAGAGAGAGGTTTAAGGAAAGATCTCGAACTAGATTTATGCAAGTGCATGAAGATCCAGAGGGATCTTGAGTGGCATATGGAGAGTGCCAAGTCCTTTGCAGAGGATTAGCATGCTAAAGAAGTAGTGTGACTTTGAAAACTCCTTGTTTGGTCAGACATTGGAGTTATCTATAATTCATTGTGATAATCATAGCTATGACATTGTTACCCCTGTTGATAGAGATTCTTTGTTGAGAATGAGTCTCAGCATTCAGTTGTTCTTATTATGAATATAATGAATTTTTCTTTGAGAGGGAGAAATTTGAGGTGAAATCCCTTGCAATGCATTTTTCTCTGTGAGAGAGAAGTTTGAGGTGCAATCCCTTGTTAATGCATTCTTCTCTATGATAGTTAAGTTTTAGGTGCAAGAAATTGTTAATACATTCTTCTCTATGAGAGATAAGTTTAAGGTGTCAGGCTTTGTTAATGCATTCTTCTCTGTGAGAGAAAACTTTGAGGTGAAAGCCCTTGTTCATACATTCTTCTCGATGAGAGAAGTTTGAGGTGAAAGCCCTTGTTCCACCCTCTAGGAGTAGCCATGGTGGATCCACCCTCTGAGAGTAGCCAAACTGGATGTCATGTTAAGAGACTCCATGAAAACATCACATTGTGTGACTCTGTGATGTGAGCTTGTATTTATTTCACTCATGAGAGTAGTCATGGTGAACATCGTGTTGAGTAACTTCATGATGCTATCACGTTGAGAGATTCCATGATAAAGTTTTGGTTCTTTCTTAATGGGTGTAACCATTGTGACTGTCATGTTGACAGACTCTATAACATGAGAATCTAAAGATGATATCTCCTTTACTAAGAAGGAGTGTTAAAGTTTGGTAGTTAAAGGAGATATTTGCATACATGTGATGACTCCATCAACATTCAGGTTATATGAATGTGTTACCTATTCACTGTGATGTCTAATTCTTCCCTATAGTCAGTTGACTTAGACTGTGAAGAGTATTTGAATGTAACTTATCTACTTGAAGAGTCATTTCTACAACTCCAACTTATGTACACAATTCTCTTGGAAACTGTTGTTCGACGGTGTGTCATTGCAGCGAGGTATCTAAATGGCCTTCTTTCATTATGTCGACATTCAATATTGAAGAGTGATACTATGGCGTAACTCTGGGAATTTGAACGGTTTCATGTAATGTAACCATTTATCATCATAGAGATTCAAGTTTGTGATTGAAGAGTCTTCTGGTTTCAAGATATAAATCATTGTCTACTTTCGTAACTGTTATTGGTTTGGCTGGTCATGAAAGACAAAGAATTTGGATATCGTCTTTCTTTGCAGAGCATGGTCATCGTTCTGTGGTCGAATCTTTTATTATTCATATATGGTATTTGTTGTAAGTGTGTGTAGGTGTCGATTTGGATATTGTTCAGAGATTCTGCATCTATAAGGAATGATTATTAAAGTTCATCGTGTATGTTTATCTGGGTCTTGGTAGTCACCATGTATACTGCTAAGTCTAGTGTGAGCATTCTGTAGATGTTTATAGTGTTATACATCGTGAGTATTCAAGTTTCAGCTTACTTTATTTACTCTGAGCGAACAATATTGTTTGAGTACATATATTCTTATGTGTGTGTTAAGGTGATCTGAGTAAATATCATTGCAATGAGAAATATTGTGGAGTTCTTTCTCGATGTGTAGTTTAAGCTTCGAGCTTTGTATCAGGACTATTATTATTTTTCAATAAAGGAGAACTTTTTGTGTGGCAAGGGTTTTTCCTTCGAGTTGGAGGGTTTTCCTAGGGCATCTTTGGTGTTCTTGTGTATCTGATTTTTCTGCTATTTGTTTCTTACTATTCTTATTCAAAACATTAACAAAAGCCAATGACAATTTGACAAAATGATACCAAGGATACTGGAAAGATTGTGGTTAGCCGAAATGAGGATCGAACTTACAATATATAGATATTTGAAATCAAAATTGATGGCCGAGATTGAATGACAACCAAGGAACGAGATTGTTTATGAAATTAGAAATGAGAAATTAGGGGTGTTAGCGCCCATTTTCAACAAGCCAAAATTTAAACATTTGTATTAAATTTTATATTTGGCTAGTTGATCATGAGTGTTTTGTAAAACTACTTCCAAGATTGGTCATCATGGATTTTAGTCAAAGACCTTCATTAAGAATCTTGCGATGAACTGGTTCTATTCTCAGAGGATCCAATGCAGTCATTCAAAGGTGAATTGTTCAACTCTTAAAAAAAAACCCGATATGCTCAATTAATTAACAATCATCGGCCAGTTAGCTAGCTTTCTAAAATTTGGGAGAGAGCCAAAAGATTCTTCATTAACGAAAGAGTTGGTTAGTATACCTCGATCGGCAATATAGAGGAGTTGGCCAAGTTTCTTATAATGCCAAAGAATAAGTTCTTCCTCAGCCATTTGTAAAAGTTAGCCAAGTTCTTGAAATCTCCGATGGAATATGGAATGGCTATTCAGGAATCTTGTGCGAAAGTTACGATGTACGTGAAAGTAGCCAATTACAAAGATAAATCGTTAAGTTGAAGGACTTTGCCAAAGCACCAACGTAATGTTGATCGAATATTTTATTTACTTAGTTGTGGAAGCGGTATAAGATGTTTTTTTTTTATTCATAAGGGGCCGAGGCCGATCAGGTGTATATATTTAAAAATATTAGAAACATTACAGTGTAATAAAGTTTGCAAGTTTAAAACTTAATCTTATTAAGAGGATTGTGAACAGCGAAAAGAGTATTAAAGGTTCAATGAATAGTAATCATGAATTTTAAACAATGCATAATCTAAAAGAAAACTAAAGAATAAACACCAAAATATTCACAGAAAAGCCTCTTGATGACTTATCTCAAAATAAAAAATGTTGATGAACAAAAAAAAAAAAAAGTTATTACACTACACAAACTAGACACTGATTACAATACACAAAATTGATTTGATGAAACTCTGCGTCAAATTTACTTATGCAATCAAATTTTCTTGATACATTTGATAGATAGTGCAATCAAGCAAAGTGTAGATAGAAGCTGCAGTTACTTGAAATAACAGGTTCAAAGAGATAGACAACGACATGTCTACCATGGTCGTGCATATCCAAAATTATAAACAGAGCACCTAATTTGTTTGACAGAATGCAATGACACAGAAAGTGGCATTTTCCAATATAATTGGGGGGTGTAAAGCCAAATTCCACAACATTCGCTACGAACATTCCCCTCTACATCAAAATGGGAGCTTTGCAACTGGCCAATATTTTGATCAAACCAAGCTTCATACATTCACACAAACACATCAATAATATGTGAATAAATGTGATTACAAAAATAAAATCTTTTTTCTTAATTAATTACATGATTTGTTCTATAGTAGATTTATTCAAAAGCTATTCAACTCAAATTATTTAAAAAGAAAATCTAAGCTTATGAAAGTCCAATGGGAAATTTAATTTTTTATCCATACGCTTGTGAGATGCGTAGTCCATTCGGAGCATGGCTATTCTAACAGGGATTATAACAGATACAAAAGTACTCAAAAGGATCCCAATTATTTGATTCCATGCAAGCCCCAAGCTCAGCATTATCATAATTCACGCACGTATTTTTACAGCCATTCGTAAAAATATCGCAATTCCCATTGTAGTGTCCGCTAAAAAATCCGCAATATCCGGACCGATAGTAGTCATATACCATGGGCTCTTTGTAATTACCAACAAATCCCAAATTAGTAAATTATGTATTTCAAAATCTATTTAGGAAATAAAGATTGATTAAAGAAGAGAAGAAGAAGAATGCCTTTTACCAGCCGGAAAAGCAGAAGAAGAGGGGACGAGCAATAACAAGAGCACGTATACGTACCCCTTCGCCATCTGTGCAACCAGTTATCTACTCTGTGAGAAAAAGTTTAAAAGTTTAATCATGCAACTATTTATATTTAAAGCATACAATTTATGTATTTATCTACAGCTGAATCAGGGATTTTATATATTTATGGAATCTTTGGTTTGATGAGCATAAGTTAAAACTTCGAATCGGTCGTTAGTAGCGATGTAAAACTTCGAATCGGTCGTTCGTAGCGATGTAAAGCTTGGAATCGGTCGTTAGTAGCGATGTAAAACTAACAACGACAACATAAGTTAATGGCCTTTGATAAAGCTGTGACGGTTCCTACAAAGCTTCAGATAATGTCCACTTTGGAGTTTGCTTAGTATTCAAGCGTAGGACAGAAATCTTCAATTCCAAACGCAGGTCATGATATCTTGTTTTTAATTTAGAGTAAAAAAATAATTGTTAAATTTAGAATAACTGTCTTGTTATAGGTCTTTTGATGCATGTATACTCAGCTCTTGTTTCAATAGTCATTAAAAGGCTTGTGATAAGACATTGAATTGAATTTAATAATTATATTAAGAATCAGAATATAGTGGTATTCTGACTTTTAATTTAATTATTAAATTTAAAATAATTGTCTTGTTATAGGTCTTTTGATGTTTGTATAGCAAGTTCAAAATGCGTGAGATAAGACATTTAAATTGAATTTACTTATTAAATTTAAAATCAGAATACAATGGTATTCTGATTTTTAATTTAATTATTAAATTTAAAATAACTATCTTGTTATAGGCCTTTTGATGCCTTACATCCAACTCCCTAAGCACAACTGTCAACTCCGTAAATAGAAGAGTAGAAGTTAATAATATAATGATTAAAAATTGGAAATTAATTCTGTAGTGTAATTGTTAAGTTGGGGCATTGTTAATGGTGTCACCAGTGTTCAAATCCCCATACACTAGATGAGTTGTTGTGATGGCGGGCTCGAGATGCTTACGGGCTTGAGATGCTTATGAGGTTTATTTTGCTCGTCATCATCTCTTGGTCGTGTGTCTTGCAAAATGTTCTAAGGGATCTCCGTATTACAGATGCCAGTTCTCAACCTTATAAGAACAATGACAAGCTTATCGAGGAAATAGCCAAATCCTCATATTTTCTTATTTAATTATGAATGCATTTAGTTAATTTGGGGTCTTGTTTGTAATCTTAGTTGAAGACCATATTGTTTCTTTTGTATCTACATATCATATAACATGTATAACAGTTATATGTATCCTCTCGCCTCTATATGCACCCAACCTATTGTATACATGCTCTTATATTAATCTCAAAGTTCAATCTATAGTCCTTATGTGTGTGTGTGTGTGTGTGTGTGTGTGTGCACATTACAAAAAAAATTATACTATTTTTTTCATAAATTTATGTAGTACTTGAGGTCAATTAGTAGGCCATTTAGAATATCATGTTGTTTGCACAAGAAAGATCTTAGTGGAGAAGTAGTAGCTTCGATTTAGATATGAATCTATGTACAAGGATCCAAACATAACTAAAAAAAATTATGAAATCAAATAGATAATCAAAATTCTATTACTGATAGGCCCATGTTGAGAGAGAGGAAGATAGCGCGATAGACAAAGAAGATTGACAACGACATGTCTACTATGGGCGTTCATATCCAAAATTATAAACAAAGCACCTATTTTGTTTGACAAAATGCAATGACCAATAAAATTTGTGGGTGTAAATCCAAATTCAACATCATTCGCTAGGATAAACATTCCCCTCTAAACAAAAATGGGAGCTTTACAACTGGCCATGCAAAACCACCAAAGA
The DNA here is from genome assembly GCA_018584345.1 of Thuja plicata. NCBI lineage: Eukaryota > Viridiplantae > Streptophyta > Pinopsida > Cupressales > Cupressaceae > Thuja > Thuja plicata. The sequence continues at coordinate 3,322,822 of MU223921.1, read as the reverse complement.
ATATTGTTGTTGTTTTCAGAAATTATAGCTGGAAATGTTTTGGTGATAGTTCAAATAAACACAAACTATTTAACAAAATGCTACAGAGAGCTAGCATCTCAAGCAAAGGAATGCATCGATTGTAAAATGGGGTGCTCTTGAATACATCCTAACATCTTGTGCTTTCTTTGCATGTAGCACAAACCGAGCGCATGAAGTGCTTTCCATATTATTTTGTCACACCAAGATTTTTAGTATTTCAAAATAAACTTTAAACATTCATACAAATATATCAATTATATTTGAATAAATGTGATTACCAAAATTGAATCTTTTTTCTTAATTTAATTACATAAAACAAGATTTGTTTATCATAGTAACTGCTAAAAAATACCCAATATCCGCTATAATACCAGTCATATACCATGCGCTCTTTGTAATTATCAACAAATCCCAAATTAGTAAATTACGTATATGAGAATCTATTTATGAAATAAATATCGATTAAGGAGAAGAAGAAGAATGCATTTTACCAGACGCAAAAGCAGTAGAAGACGCAGAGCAATAATTTGTAAAGAATATAGACTCACTCGATATTCTAGAAATTACTCACACATAGAATGCTCTGTATTCAACAATTAATTAAAATCCCCAAAACAGGGCAGAACATAAACATGAACAAAATTGGAGATGTGCAAGCTTTCTTCTTGCTTCTATTAATCTAAAAATTAACTTCTACAATTCAAGTAAACTTACAGCTACTAGGGCTGCATACAAAATGCTTTGAGCTTCTCAAAGCTCTTACAAAATGTCTGGAGCAATGAGTGCTCAACAAGACAATAAAATTACAACTCTTGTTGCAAAACCAAGTCTCTGATAAAACAGATCATTTACAAATTAAACTAATTTGCTGTTGTATACAACTTCTTACAAGTCTGTTGAAAGAATAAAGATATTCTTTGCTTTATAATGAAATTGTTGTCCAAAGAAAATATCAAAAGTCTAAAGTAGAAATCAGATTTCTCCAAAATCTGATTTGAACTCATCTCAAAAAAGTCCACACAAAATCTGATATTCTTTGAGCAATTAAAATAGAGGAGATTTTCAACTTCTAGAAAGTCAAAGAGAGAGGCTCAAACAATCAGATTTTATTATAAAAATCCAACACTCCCCCATTGTCTTGAGCTGAAAAAACATGATCATGCTTGATCCAAATGAACTATGCCCAGATTTCTCCTTAGGCACTCAAAACTTGCAATGCCCAATGGCTTGGTGAAAATGTCTGCTAGCTGCTGCTCTGACCTGCAAAACTCTATTTTTATTTCACCATTCTCAACTAATTCTCTAATGAAATGATACCTGATTTCAATGTGCTTGCTTCTTCCATGAAACACTGGATTTTTTGACAAAGTTATTGAGGAAATATTGTCACAAAATATTGTGGTTCCATCCTCTTGTTCTTCCTTCAATTCTGCCAAGATCCTTCTCAGCCAAATAGCTTGACATGCTGTTGCATTTGTTGATATATATTCAACCTCTGCTATAGATTGAGAAACTATGGGTTGCTTCTTAGAAGCCCATGAGATTACACCTGAACCCATGTGAAAGACATATCCAGAAGTGCTCTTTCGATCATCCAAACTCCCTGCCCAATCACTGTCTGTGTAACCAACCAATCCATAATCATTTGCTACAGTATACAAAATACCATATCCCTTGGTGCCATTCACATACCTTAGGATTCTTTTTCCCGCTTGCCAATGGGAGTCCTTTGGAGTTTCCATAAATCTAGAAATCAAACTTACTGCATGCATAATGTCTAGCCTAGTTGTATTTAAATATATGAAACTTCCAACCAAGCTTTTAAACAAAGTCGGATTCATATTGCTACTGCAATCATTCTTGCTTAGCTTTAGACCTACCGTAGTTGGTGTTGGGGCAGCCTTGCTATTCTGCATTTTAAATCTCTCCAAGATTTGATTTGCATATATTTCTTGAGAGATAAAAATTCCATCATGCATTTGTTTTACTTCTATGC
>MU223921.1:3268471-3291999 GCA_018584345.1 Thuja plicata | reverse complement strand
TCCAAGATCATTCATGATCATTATATTGATTTAACAACCATTAACCATTCTTAGGCCTAAGACATATTAATGACTCAATCTCCCTAACTCCTAGCATTTAGAAAATTTAAATAACAACTAACATAGGATATTTGTGTGACCTTAGTCTTAGTGACTAATTCACGTAGCCAACATAAAAAAAGACCTTCTAAGGTCCTCAACCAAACTATACTAACTTTTTGACTTGGCTAGAGTCAAGTACAAGCCAAAAATTGACTAACTAGTAGAGGTTAGCCTAGGTGCTCCTACACTAGATGGATAAGACAAGGACGGAGATCCTAAAGACAAATGAAGTCACACCGATGCAATAGTCAGTTGTCACTGATGATTAACTGAAGTATTGACTGATAGAACAAAGAATTTAGAAACAAAAAAATGCCTAGCTATCAAGAGCTAAATATAGACTTAACTGGTACTTATGATTTTTTTAATCGACAAGATAAAACCGAAGATAAGTAAAGAATTTAAAGCTACTTTGTCCAGTTGGCAAGAAGTTCTCTACGAGATAAAACTAGATTTTTTCTTTAAATCTAATTGGCATGAACTATGGATCACACCAAAATCAAGAAAGCCATGAAATAGTGAAATAATGTCTATATAAGAGACAAACTTATTCAATATGAATAGGGGGAGTGATAAGAGAATAGATGCTAAAGAGATTCTGATGGAGAAGAAAGTCTTCATTCAAACTTGATCAATCAAGCTAAGGAAAGAGCTAAATTCTGAAGACACCGATGAATAGTGATACAGCATCACAGAGTTGAACAGTGTGGAGCAAAGGTATTGAATTGATAAAAGTGATCAGAAAAGGTAATGCACTTACAATTGATCTGAAAATCTACAATTCTAGTTGTATATGTGAACAGATCACTTTACTATTTCAGTTTAACCATTGAAGCATCAAGTCTCTTAACCGAGTAGGACTTAAAAGTATTTTATAATTGAGATACTTCCAAAGGAGTATCAAAAAGTTTGATCATACAAAGTAGCATTGGATATGCCTAATACCTATTGACATGCCAAGTGAGTATTTAATCAAGGATGGTCGCATTAGATTCCAGATACTAAGTGACAAACTATTCATTTAAATTCTCTAACAAGGTCACACCTAACAATGTGTTTGTAACCTTTAACAAGGTTAGCTCTTAAGTGAGCTCACTTCAGAAGAGTGAAAATTTTGGGTACTGGTCTCAGTGGTTTTTCCATTAACAGGATTTCCACATTAAAAATCCATGTGTCATGTGTTTATGATTCATTACTTTAATGTTTTTCATTTCACATAAGTAAATCTGGATTGATCAGTATACACTAGTAATTTACTGTGTTTTACTAAATAGAAAGACTACTTATCGGTAAACAGAAAGAATAATGTTTTACAAAGTATTCCAAAAAGTAGTAGTTTGATATAAGCATTTCAAGGCATTCATCTTCAGGACTAAAGATAACTAGAGGTATAAAATTGTGGTACTAAGTTTTAAGGATTAATTTTTTAGGCCACTGATTCACCCCCCCTTCTCAGTTATTACTAATAATTGGTATCAGAGCTTGTGTGCTTAGAAGTAAGGTTTCAAGACCTAAGATAAAGATCACAAGATGAATAGACAAGATGTGGCCATGTTGAACAAGGACAACTTTTCTTCATGGAAAAGCAAGATACGACTCCACTTATTATATATTGGAAATGATGTTACTCAATACCTAGATACTGAATATGTGTTGCCCACAGGCATACCCAGAGTTGAACAAATGAGAGAGAAGCATGAGCACAACTGCATGATGATAGAGCTTGTTTCCTCACTCTCTGATGTTGAATTTGAAGATGTCAAAGCATGCACAACTGCAAAGCAGATATGGGATAAATTGAAGCTTGTACATGGTGGTGATAAAAATGTTCTGAGAGCCAAGGTAGAAAGTCTTAGAGGAAAGTTTGATGATCTCAGAATGAAAGAAGGTGAAAACATCACACGGTACAGCACAAGAATCAAAGAGGTAGTCAATGCTATCCAAGGATTTGGAGGTGTACTAGATGAAGATACAGTGGTAAGTAAAATTATAAGAACCTTAATGCCTACTTATGCTATTAGAGTATCTGTCATACAAGAAATGAGAGGAGTAGAAAATAGCAATGTTACTCTACATAGTTTGATTGGAAGACTAATTTCATTTGAGATGAATAATTTGAGAATAGTGTCTTACCAAACATAGAGTCTGCATTCAAATCTTCTTTGAGAATAAGTAAATCAAGTCATAAACACACTATGAGAAAAGATAGTGATAGTGAAAGTGAAGAAGAAGATCTTGATGAAATTCAAGCACTTACGGAAAGAAGAATGCATAGAGGAAAAGGTAAATTACCACTTTTTTGTTTTAATTGTAAAGAGATTGGACACTTTCCTGCAAGATGTCCTAACAGAAGAAAAGATGATAGAAATAATGACAGGTCATTTAAAAATAAGTTTGACAGAGGTGATTACAGAAGCAACTGACAATCAAAAAGAAGAGATGCCCAAAACTACAAGGACAAAGGAAAGAAGGCTAGTTACCTAGCTAAATGAAAAGATGAAGATACTAACACCGAATTTGATGAAGACATCAAGATGGTGTTTGTAGTAGTAAAAGATGATTCAGATGAAGATGAAGATGAAGAAAGGTATGTAGAAACTGCACTCATATCTAAAGTTAGTAAAAATGATGTCTGGATCATAGATTGTGGCTGCACTCACCATATGACCAGCGAAAAACAAAAGTTTGATACTTTTGAATACTATAATGGTGGTTCAGTAAGAATGGGTAATGATACAGCTTGTCCAATTGAAGGTAGAGGAACCATAATGTTGAATAACCTGATTAAATGTGAAAAATTCTTACTGGGTTAAAGGACTGAATTACTATTTGTTAAGTGTTTCTCAGCTGAATAATTCAGGTCACAAAGTAGCATTTGAAAATAATAAGGCAAAGATCTTCAATGAATCAGGAAAGTTGATTGGTACCAGTGAGCAGACAAAAGGTAGCTTATTATATCTGAATGATGCTAACACCACTTTCTTAATGGCTAGAAAAGAAGACATATGGTTCTGGCACAAAAGATTGTGTCATGTAAACTTTGACAACATGATAAAGATAAGTAAAAAGAGAAATGTAAGAGGCTTACCGACGATGACTAAGCCTGACAACATCATGTGAAAAAATTGTCAAAAAGGTAAGATGATAAAGTCTAGTTTCAAAAGAAAAACCCATAGATCTGATGTCATTCTAGAATTAGTCCATACTGATCTATTTGGACCCATGAGGACAAAGAGTTACTATGGTGATAGATATTTTATTCTCTTTGTTGATGATTACTCTAGAATGATGACAGTTATGTTTCTAAAAGATAAATTAGAAGCATTCAAGATGTTTAAATGGTACAAAGCAATGGTAGAAAAAAAAAGTGGTAAGAAATTAAAATGCTTAAGATCAGATAGAGGAGGGGAATTTATTTTAGATGAATTCACTAACTTTTGCAATGAGCATGGAATCAAAAGACAAGTCTCTGCACTGAGAACACCACAAAAAAATGGAATTGCTGAAAGAGGGAATAGATCCATTGTTGATTGTGCAAGGACACTGATGATAGAGATAGGCATCACCCAAATATTTTGGAGGGAAGCTATCAGTACTATTGTTTACACATTGAACAAAGTACAATTGAAGAAAGACACAAAGAAGACACCTTATGAGCTATGTTATGGTCACACACCCAATGTAAGTTACTTCAAGATCTTTGGTAGTCAATGTTATATCTTAAAAGATGATATAAATGGAAAGGTTGACTCCAAAAGTGATGAAGGTATATTTCTAGGGTATTCCACCAAGAGCAAGGATTATAAATGTCTCAATAAAGCCTCTAACAAAATTGTTGAAAGTATAAATGTAAAGATAGATGCATTTTTCAGAGAAGAATGAAAAGGAAAGCACAAAAGAACCAGAGGACTACAATAGGTTTGTTTACAATGAAGAACCTGACACTCTACCTGACCAACAATGTATATCTCCCAAGCAACAAAAAATTGCACCTGAGCATTAGGCTGCAAATACCGACAATCGGGATATTGCTCAAAATGATGTGCCAAGCAATGGAGATCAGAATGAAGGAAACATTGATGATCAAGATGATAGACAAATAATTGAACCTATAGTTGCCAGATATGTCAGAAGGAACCATCCATAGAACCATATCATAGGAGACAAGAAAGCTGGTATGAGAACCAAAAGTAAGTCTCTAAATACAAGATGTCTAATTTGTTATTTTGAGCCAAAATCTATCAATGTTGCAGTTGATAATGAATAATGGATTAGTGCTATGAATGAATAAATTGAGAAGATTGAGAAAAATAAGACATGGACACTTGTACCGAGACCAGGTGAAAAGAATGTCATCGGTACAAAATGGATATTCAAAAATAAAATGAATGAGAATGGAGAAGTCACCAGAAACAAAGCAAGACTACTATGCAAGGGGTATACACAAGAAGAAGGGATTGACTATGGAGAAATTATTGCACCCATTGCTAGGCTAGAAGGACTGAGAATATGATGTCAAGTCTGCATTCCTAAATAGAATACTTGAAGAAGAGGTATACATTAAGCAACTAGAAGGGTTGTTGATCCAGACAAGAGGAACATGGTATGTAGACTACACAAAGCCTTGTATGGATTGAAAGAAGCACCCCAAGCCTGGTATGAAAGACGTCATTCCTATCTCATAAGTATTGGATTTGTAAGGACTAATGAAAATAGTAATCTTTATTTGAAGGAAGATACTGATGCTAAAATTTTGATTGCTGAAATATTTGTTGATGACATCATATTTGGTGGCAATGATATGCTATGCAAATCATTTGCAAATGAAATGAGCAAAGAGTTTGAGATCTTTATGTTTGGAGAGATCAAGTTCTTTCTTGGTCTGCAGATCATGCAACAAGATGAAGGCATTTTCATTACACAATCTAAATACATCAAGAAAGTGCTAAAAATATTCAAAATGGAAGATTCCAAGCCAGTTGGAACACCCATGGCAACTAGATGTAAGCTGACAAAAGAGGACAAGTCAACTGAGCTAAATCAGACTTTGTACAGATCAATGGTTGGCAAACTCATGTATGTTGTACATACTAGAACAAATATTGCACATGTATTAGGAATAGTTGCAATATTTTCTTCTAATCGCAGGGAATCACATATGACTGTTGTGAAAATAATTCTAAGATATCTAAAGAATACCGAGGAATGTGGCTTATGGTATAGAAGAGAAGTCAAATTTGAACTTAAGGTCTTTACCAATGCTGATTGGGCTGGAAACATTGATGACCAAGAGAGAACAACTGGAGGAGAATTCTTTATTGGTGATAGACTTGTCACATGGATCAATAAGCATGCATGCATCTCTCAGTCTACTACAGAAGAAGAGTATGTTGCTATTGCTGAAAACTGCTCAAATATTGCATGGATCAAACAGTTATTGGAAGGTATGCATATGAAAATTCTTGAACCGGTAATTATCTATTGTGATAATACAAGTGCAATAAACATTTCCAAGAATCCAGTCATGCATGCTAAAACAAAGCATATTGCCATCAAGTATCATTATTTGAGAGAACAAGTTCAAGCAAAGGAGGTGATACTTGACTACATGAAATCAAAGGAACAATTAGTTGATATCTTCACCAAGCCACTACCCATGGATGCATTTGAGTACTTGAGAAAAAGACTAGGGGTCAGACCCTTATCTACTAGTTAGTAAAATGACGAGAAAGCTGCATCAGCCTACATATTATCAAAATATCATTCGTGTTGATGAAAGCAAAGAGAAATGGACTTCAAAGATACATCTATACACAACAAGGTATTTATCTACTCCAAGCATCAGAGTTGTTATATTGCTGATGGATTGGGAAATTCAAGGAATATATTATTGATAGAGAGGATTGTTATGCACTACTATCAAATATTTGTTTGGCATTTTCTATCAAAGGGAGATATTATATCCATCATCACATTAAGGAGAGATTATATCCATCCCATTATCCAAAGGGACAGATGTAACCAGAAAGGGACAGTACATACAAAGGAAGAGATTGTTGATAAGAGAGAAAAGAGACATAAAAAAAATAAAAAAATAGTCAAACGGAGAGAGTTTGACACATGAAGAGAACACATCACATCACATCAAAAGAAGAAAGAGTCTACATCTATCTAGTGAAGGGATTCAAGAAAGAAAGAAAGTTGCAAGAATAAAATCTAAGCTATATGAGCTTATCGAGGACCATATATTTGTATCAGTTATAGTACATAAGAATTGTAGTTTGATGAAATTCAAGTGTTATATTTCATATTGTATTAGTAATAATATAGTGTGATAATCTAGTGTTTTTTCGTCAATGCCAAAGGGAGATATTGATGAACTATAACTGATTGAATGTTTGAAGATGTTAAGTTGATAATCTTGCAAGACATTAAATCAGTTAATGTATTGTATTTTCATTGATGTCAACATGATATAATTTGTATGGTAATGGACATACTATGAAAGACTTCAAAGAACTAATGAATCAAAGGCTATGCTATCAATAATGCATCAAAGTTAAGTATTCAAAAAGTGACTGTATACACCGACGGTCAGAGAAAAATAATGAACAAAGTCACAGTGTTGCCTGATGAGAAAAAGCATAGCGTTACTGATGAGAAAATTCACAGTGTTACCCGACAAGCAAAAGCATGGTGTAACCTAATAGACAAAATTATAGTGTTGCATGATGGATAAGACAAGGATGGAGATCCCGAAGACAACTGAAGTCACACCAATGGAACAATCAGTTATCACCGATGACTAACTAAAGTATTGACCAATAGAACAAAGAGATCAGAAATGACAAAATGCTTAGCTGTCAAGAGCTAAATATAGACTTAACTGGTACTTATCATTATTTTAATTGACAAGATAAAGCCGGAGATAAGTAAAGGATTTAAAGCTACTTTTTCCAGTTGGAAAGAAGATCTCTACAAGATAAAATTGGAGTTTTTCATTAAATCTGATTGGCGAGAATTATTGATCATGCCAAAATCAAGAAAGCCATGAAATGGTGAAATCATGTCTACATAAGAGACAAACTCATTCAATATGAATAGGGGGAGTGACAAGAAAAATAGATGCTGAATAGATTCTGAAGGAGAAGAAAGCCTTCATTCAGACTTGATTAAACAAGTTGAGGATAGAACTAAATTCTACAGACACCAACGAATAGTGATACATCATCATAGAGAAGAACATTGTGGAGAAAAGGTATTGAATTGATAACTTTGATCAGAAAAGGTAATTCACTTATAATAGATCTAAAAATATGCAATTCTAGTTGTATATGTGAACAAATCACTTTACTATTTCAGTTTAACCATTGAAGCATCAAGTCTCTTAACCGAGCAAGACTTATTTTCTTTTCTAATTGAGATACATCCCAAGGAGTATCAAAAATTTTGATCATACAAAGTAGAAATGGATATGCTTGATACCTATTGACAAGCCAAGTGCGTGTTTGATCAAGGATGGTAGCATTAGATGCCAGATACTAAGTGATAAACTATTCATTTAAAACCTCTAACAAGGTCACACATAACAATGTGTTTTGTAACCTTTAACAGGGTTGGCTCTTAACCGAGCTCACTTTAGAAGAGTGAAAATTTGGGGTGTCAGTCCTAGTGGTTTTTCCCTTAACAAGGTTTCCACGCTAAAAATCTATGTGTCATGTGTTTATGAGTCATTATTTTAATGTTTTGCATTTCACATAAGTAAATCTGGACTGATCGGTATACACTAGTTATTTACTTTGTTTGGGTAAATCGAAAGACTGCTTATCGGTAAACATACAGAAGAAGATTTTACAAAGCATTCCTACAAGTAGTAATTTGATATAAGTATTTCAAGGCATTCATCTTCAGGACTAAAGATAACTAGAGGTATAAAATATTGGTACTAAGTTTTAAGGATTAATTTTTTAGGCCACTGATTCAAACCCCCCCTCTCAATTATCACACACACACACACACACACAAACGCACACACACACACACACACACACACACACACACACATGTATAAAATTAGAAATCACATCTTAGTACATGTAATGAGTATGCCAAAGAGTTATGCAACATATATTATGTAAAATTTTAAACTATTTTAAAGAGCGCGCACGCACGCACACACACACACACACACACACACACACACACACAAACACACACACACACACACACACACACACACACACACACACACAGAGATATTTTCATAACTAATGTTATGAGAATAGAGAATCTCATATGAATTTTTGAGTCTATGACCCTAATGGCCCCTAGAAATCAAATTATGGTGTAGATACTCCCTTTTACCTTGGAAGGTGTTTGAAAATTGGAAGAAAGATATGAAATTGGTATTGGAGTTGATGAAAACTCAACCCTACAGCTCCCAAGAATCACCTACATGCAAACACTTGTCACAAAAATATAGAAGCAAAAGCTATGTAGGCCAACAACAATAGTTTTGTGAAAGAGGAAACATCCTCAATTGATTAAATAAAAATGGAATGGAATTAAAAAATACAAAGAGATCAATCCTTATAAAGGATATCTAACACCAAGAGGTGGAGAAACCTAGGTTGCATGAATAATTAATAAAAGAGTTAATTATAACATGTCTAAATTTTAGCTTAAATAAACAAGAGATAAAAAGGTGACTTAAAGATTAAATCAATAATGATTTAATTAACAAGTGAATAAGGTGTTGATGTGGGAGCAGCCAATGAAAATAAATAAAGAATTCATCTTCTTTGTGACTCCTAGGGGGTCTTGTGGATGTCTAGATCCTAATATGAATCCTAGTAATCCATTGATCCAACTTGTAAGGCTTGGTTCCAAGTGTTGGCATTTATAAGCCACTTGGTTAACCATGGTCAAAGGATCCCAAAACATTAGGATTTAGGATATTTTTATTTTTTTATGTTCTTTTGATCATAAATAAACCATATGTTCATAGTTTGTAAGAAAATTGCACTCCTAGTGCAAAAATGCAAAAATCGTCAAAATTGTTAAAAGTTTTCATGCAACTTTTTGAACAAATTGACAACATTTTTCTTATAAATGACCTCCCCAATGGATAGATATTTCAAAAATAAGTTTTAACCAATGGGGAAGGCCTTCATATAGCCCTTACAAATAGGTGGAAGGCAGATTGATGCAATTTTGTTTTCAATCAATAAAATAAACCCATTTTCCTTGGGTTTTCATTGTTACAAAAGATTGTACGGACATGTATGACATCATATATAGGAACAAAATATCATGTTATATTCCTATGTGTCTTATCTATCATATGCATTTGGTCTGGTGATTAGATCTGTTCTCTAACTCAAGTTATTAGCATTTTATTCTTTGTTGTACTCTGGTTTGACTCCATTACCTAGGGTTTTGCTTTGTTTCTTCATTTCTGAGCATCTCCACATGGGAATTTGACCATCTCTTGTGGAATTATCCCTTTTAATATGTACTTAGAGATTCTTCAATTTATTTCAGTAACCATGTAGGGAGATGGGACAAACAACAAACCCTAGGTATATATCCTCATGTATGCACCTTTCTTGAATATACACAGTAGTGTGTAACTCTTTGAGAACAGAGCATCAAGGGCTTAAATCATGGATCTAATAGTTTATTAGCATGCTCTAAATGTACCATTTTTTTTTTTAAGGATAATCCATCAAGAGTCAGTACTTCCTTCACAAATGGATGCCTAATTAGCCCTTTGGTCCAGATAAATAATCAGTAAACTTTCTATTTAGTCTTGACCTTAAGACCTTGGTGCTTCAATTCTACCATAATCTCAATAAATGGTATCTATATATATGATCAATTCTCCAATTCATTTGGGAATTTAAAGAGTTAAGTCAGTTTTTCAGTCTATTTAGGGCTACAAGAATTTTTTAGGCTTATAGAAGTAACCCTCATCAAAAGAATTCTCTGAGGTCTCTCAATAGGTGGGATGTGTTTTTTTGGTCCTATAATTTACCTTGACAAATTGGTTTAACCCCTATAGAATTTACTTTTCATTTTTTTGTTTGGGGACCAAGTTTGTTATGCATCCTTGAGAGATAGCGTGAAGTGATATGACATCTATCTTGAACTAGTTGTTGTCCCTTTGATTCAAGGTGGTTGATGGTAGTTTGAAGATGTTTGGATGATGGTTTGAATGTGTAAGTCTAGGTATTAGGGGGCTGGTTTCTTGAAGCCCATTTAGAAGGTTTTGAGGGACAAATTGTCCTAATTCTTTTCATATACCCTAGAACTTACAACAAGTGGTATCAGAGCACCTAATATCCTTAGGTATAAAGTTTTTTAACACTATGTTAGTAAATGAAGATGGGGGGTGTCAACAAGGATTACCAATGTAGAGATGGTAAAGTACTTGAGGGAACCGAAATAGAGACAAGATGAACAAAGAGACACAAAGATGCAGCTAATGTGGCAAGAGATAGAAAAGCTTAGGGAAGATATTTCCAAGGAGAGTAGTCAAAACTCTGAAGATTTTGAGGAAGGGAGTGAGGAAGAACCCCTTGAGAAGGAAGAAGAAGAATTTCTTGCAGATCAAAGGCTACTAGTGAAGACTCTAAAATCTATGGAGAGGAGAATCGTGGATGCCAAGCTTGATTTTCCTACATATGATGGGAAGATGGACTAGATGCTGCTATGGATTGGGTGGATGCCCTCTCAAGTTTCTTTGATTGTAAAGACATCCCTGAGAATTAGAGGATAAATATTTCTAAGTCAAGACTAAAGGGCTCTGCACTCACATGGTGGAACTTCACTCAAGATGATAGGGTGAAGAGTGGAAAATAGCAAGTCACCACTTGGAAGAAGATGGTGACCAAAATTAGGGAAGAATATGCCCCTAAAGACTATGAAGTCCAACTCCATAAAAGGAGAATGAGTTTTAGTCAAAAGGAGATGAGTATCTCAACCTCCACGGAGGAGTTCCAAAGTCTTGTCATGAAATCCAAGATGGAAAACCAAGAATGTGTGAAGCTTGGAAGGTATATGCAAGGCTTGAAGATTTCAATCCAATATGAACTAAGCCTAACCCTATTTACCATAGTCCAACAATGCTTTCAATTATCATTAAAGGTAGAAGACAAGTTTAGAAGGAAACAAGAACAAGGTAATAGGGGCAAAGACAATAATTACAACAAGAGTTTTAGAGGAAGAGGAAATTCTTGGAATTAGGGGTAGTGAAGCAATGGCAATAGATTTATGGAGCAGAACCAAGGAACCAGAGAACAAGGGGAGCCAAGTAATAGAGGAGGCTTTAGAGGTAGAAGACCTTTTGGTAGGGGTAGAGGAAGATATAATGATACTTTAAGGTGTTATAACTACAACTAATTGGGACATCATGTAGGAAGATGTCCTCAGAAAAGGAACAATAATCGAGGGGAAAGAAGAAGACAGTTGGTCCAAGAGGAGAAGAAGGAACTAGAGGTAGAAGAAGGAAAAGTATTTATGATGAGAGAATATTTCTTACAAGTTCCCCATACTCAAGAGTCACCCAAAAGAAAGAAAGAATTTATTTACAACAAGGATCAAATTCCAAGGAAAGGTATGTAACTTGTTAATTGACTCTAGTTCAACAAAAAATTTAGTTTTTGCAGAAATGGTACATAACTTAGGATTATCTAAGACACCCCATTCTTTTCCTTATCATGTCTCTTGGCTTAAAAAAGGGAAAAAAATATTAGTGATTGAGAAAACTGTAGTATAATTCTCTCTATGAGATTTCAAAGACAAAGTCTTGTGTGATGTAGTAGAGATGGATGCTCTCCATCTTCTACTTGTAAGACCATTGCAATATGATATGGATGCCACATATAGTTGCAGGAAGAATACCTACACCATTGTCAAGGATGGTAAAATGTATACCATGAAGCCACTGCCTGATCCAAAAAAAGAGAAATAACCCACTGTGATTGTTATTGGGGAGAATGAAATGGTAAGAAATTTCAAGAAGTCTAAGGAGAGCTATATCCTGTTCATGAAACCTAAAGAAAAAGTAGAATCTATAAAAATAGTTCCCATACCAATATAGGTCAAGGAACTATTGAACAAATACAATGATTTGGTGACTAATGATTTACCCCCTTCCCTCCCACCCTTTAGAGATATTAATCATCAAATTGACCTAATACCTGGTGCCTCTTTGCCCAAAAAAGAACGCTATAAAATGACTCTAGACTAGAATGATGAAATCTCAAGACAAGTCCAAGAGATGTTGACCAAAGGTCTAACCCAAAAGATTCTAAGTCCTTGTGTCATTCCATTTGTCTTAGCACCCAAAAAATATGGAAAATGGAGACTTTGCACTAATAGCAGATCCATAAACAAGAAAACAATCAGATATAGATTCCCTATTCTAAGGATTTAATATCTACTTGATCAACTTGGGAATGCTTGTTACTTTTCTAAAATAGATCTAAAATATGGCTACCACCAAATAAGTATTAGACCAGGGGACGAATGTAAGACTACATTTTAAAAAAATGAAGTCTTATTTGAATGGCTTGTAATTCCATTCAAGCTAAGTAATTCCCCAATTACATTCATGAGTCTCGTGAATGAAATTTTCATTGACTTCATTGAAAAATTTATTGTCATTTACCTTGATGATATCCTGATTTTTAGTAGCAGTTGGGAAGATAACTTAAATCATTTGAAGAGGTGATAGGGAGATTTCATGAACACAAGCTGATCATCAATTTGGAGAAATGCACTTTCATGCAGAGGGAGATTATCTTCTTGGGTTTTTTCATTTCTCAAGGAATGCTTAAAATGGATCCTACCAAAGTGGAAGCCATTGTCAATTGGAATAATCCAAGAAATAAAGGTGATATAAGAAGCTTCCATGGTCTTGAAACATTTTATAGGAAGTTCATTAAAAAATTTAGTCATGTATGTGCTCCAATGATAGACATAATTAAGGGTGGAAAGAAAACAAAATTTTCTTTGACAAATGAAGCTAATAATGCTTTTGACTACTTGAATAATAGAGTGGCACAATATTCTATCCTAACTTTTCCTAATTTCAAGATGGTATTCACTGTTGAAATGGATGCTAGCAACTTAGCTATTAGTGCTTTCCTAAGTCTAGAAGGGAAACCTATAGCTTTGTTCTCTAAAAAAATAAATGATGCTAAAGGTATTCCACTTATGACCTTGAACTTTATGCAGTATTTCAAGCTCTCAAGAAATGGAGGCACTACCTTCTACCAAAGGAGTTTGTTCTCTATACTCACAACTATGCATTAAGTTTCTTAAATTCTCAAGAACAATTGAGTGTTAAGCACATAAAATGGATGGAGCAATTTCAGGCCTACACATTCACTATAAAACACATAAAGGGGCAAGAAAAGAAGGTTGCTGATGCGCTCAATAGAAAGGTTCATCTGATTGAATAAATTCAACTCCAATGAATTGGGATTGATGCCTTGAAAGATCTTTATGCAGGTGATCCATATTTTGGAGAAGCATTTGAGGTTTTTTCTCAACTTGTAGGAATGTATCATATTGATTTCTCTAAATTTCTTATTCAAAATGGTCTTTTGTTCAAAGGTTTTCAAATTTTTATACCTAGATGTTCAATGAGGCTATTTAATATATTGAATGAAAAGCATTGTGGTTGCATGAGTGGTCATTTTGGCATTGACAAAACTATGGATCTGATTAAGCGAAGTTACTTTTGGCCCAAAATGACAAACAATGTCAACAAATTATTGAAGTTTGTACTATTTGTCAGCAAGCTAAGGGTGTATCTACAAATCAGGGGTTATACAAACCTTTTCCTATACCTAATAGGCCTTGGGAGTCAATATCCATGGACTTTGTTATGGGACCACCTATAAGCAAACAAGGTTTTGATAGTATTTTTGTCATTGTAGATAGGTTCAGAAAAATGCTGCATTTTGTTCCTTGCAAAAGCACAAATGATTCTTCCCACATTCCACATTTTTTATTTGAATAAGTTGTTAGAATTCATGGCATACTAAAAATCAATAATCGTAGATAGGGATGTAAAATTTGAAGGACTTTTTTGGAAAACACTTCACAAAAAGTTGGGGACAAATTTGACCTACAGCTTAGCATATCACCCACAAATTGGTGGACAAACAGAAGTGGTAAATAGATAACTTGGGAACCTCTTAAGGTTCTTAACAAAGAAACACAATCAGAGTTCAGATGTAATCCTTCCACAAGAAGAGTTTGGTTTCAGTGATTCTCTCAATAGATCTACTGGAAAAACACCATTCCAAACAATACATGGTCTGCACCCCAGGGGTCCATTGGATATTGTAGACTTACCTTCATATTTTAGAGTTAGTTCTCAAGGAGAAGAATAGGAAAAACTCATTTCCCAAGTTCAAGAAGAAGTCAAATGTAAACTGCAGCAGAATACTCAAAAATATAAATAACATGTAGATAAGAGAATGAGAGAGGTTCATTTTCAAATTGGGGACAAATTCTAGGCATATCTTACGAAGGAGAGGCTACCTAAGGGAAGATAATCCAAGTTGAACATGAAGAAAGTAGGACCATGCACAATCTTACATAAAATGGGTGAAAATGCCTATGAAATCTCTCTTCCCCCTACTTTATCTATTTCTCTAATATTTAATGTGGCAGATCTAACCCTTCATAAGGGTGATGGATATAATATTGATGTAGGTACATCTACTAATTCAGACACACGTGATGTTGCAGATTATGTCACAAACCTACCTTCTAGAAAACAAGTAGAGTTAGAGACAATTCTGGAATCTAAGATCCTCAAATAGACCAAGAATAAAAAGTACATGTAGTACCTTATAAAATGGAAAGGAATTCCCAACATAGATGCCACTTGGATGACAACGGACCCGATAAAATGACATGGCACCTTAATTGAACACCTTGACTCAAGTGGGAACTTAAGTTCTAAAACTCAAGGGGAGTATGGTGCAGGAGAACCCAATGCAACTCAATAAATAATTCATTTTCTTTGTGACTCCTAGGGGGTCTTGTGGATTTGTAGATCCTAATAGGAATCCTACCAATCCATTGATCCAACTTGTAAGGCCTTGTTCCAAGTATTGGCATGTATAAGCCACTTGGTAAACCATGGTAAAAGGACCCCAAACCATTAGAATTTAGGATATTTTTATGTTTTTATGTTCTTTTGGTCATTACTGAACCACAAGTTCATAGTTTTTAAAAAAATTGCACTCCTAGTGCAAAAATGCAAAAGTTGTCATGCAACTTTTTGAGCAAATTGACAACATTTTCCTTATTTGTCTAAATGACTTCCCCAATGGCTAGATAGTTCAAAAATAAGTTGTAACCAATGAGGAATTCCTTCATATAGCCGTTACAAGATCTTGGAAGGCAGATTGATATAATTTTGTTTTCAATCATTAAAATAAACCCATTTTCCTTGCATTTTCCCTGTTATAGAGGATTGTATAGAGTACGGTATCTGATCTAGGAAAAAACTATCATGTTAGATTCATATTTGTTTTAGCTTCCACCCGCATTTGGTTTGGTGATTATTCCTATTCTCTAACTCAAGTTATTATCATTTTTGTTCTGCTACTCTAGTTTAATTCCATTACGTATGGTTTTTCTTTGTTTCTTCATTTTTGAGAATCTCCACCATGGGAATTTGACAATCTCTGGTGGAATTATCCCTTGTACTATTTCTTTATAGATTATGCAAGTTATTTTGGTAATCATGCAAGGAGACGGGAGAAACAACAATCCCTAGGTGTATATCCTCATATATGCACCTTTCATAAATATACACAGTAGTCTATAACTCTCTAAGAACCAAGCACCAAGTGCATAAATCATGGATCTAACATTGTCTTAGAATCCTCTAAATGTTCCAATTGTTTTTGGAAGGAGACACCCTAAAGATTCGGTACTTCCTTCACAAATGGAGACCTAATTAACCCTTTGGTCCAGAACAAAATCATTAAAAATTTTGTCTGGTCTTGACCTTCAAAATTTGTGCTTTGAGTCTACCCTAATATCCATAAAGGGTATCTATATCTATGATCAATTATCCAAGTCATTTGGGACTTTAAAAAGTTATGTCAGTTTTTCAGTCCATTTAGGGCTACAAGCAGTTTGGAGGCTTATAGAAGGAACCCTCATCAGAAGATTTCCCTGAGGTCACTCAATAGGTGAGACATGTTTGGTTGGTCCTATAATTGACCTTTAAAATTTTGTGTAACCCCTATAACCCTACCTTATCATTTTTCCCTTTGGTAACCAAGTTTGTTATGCATCCTTGAGAGATAGTATGAAGCAGCGTGACATCCATATTGAACTAGTTGTTGTTCCTTTGTTTAAAGGTGGTGGATGGTAGTTTGAAGATGTTTGGATGATTTTTTGAAGGTGTAAGTCTAGGTCTGAGAGGGTTGGTGTCTTGAAGCCCCTTTAAAAGGTTTTGGAGGACAAATTGTCCTAATTCCTTTCATCTACCCTAGCACTTACATCAGGTATCTTGGTAATTAAATCAATAATGATTTAATTAATAAGTGAAAATATCTTTTTACTCTAACACCCCTCTTTAGATAAACTTAGGGAGAAGCTAAAAACCTAGAAAAAATTATTGAAAGAAGGAAATGGGTCCCAACAACAAGGCCTGATCAGGTACCCAAGTACAAAAATATTTGTAAAGAAGAAAAATAGAGAAAACCACATGCAAAAAACTCTACTCCAAAAAGAGACAAAGCCTTGTGAAGGATTGAAGAAGCCTCCAAACTAGAGAATGTCCCAGAACATAGGAACAAAGGAAGAACATCACTAAAGCATGAAGATGCAAACAATGTTGAAGAATAATGCTGGAACCTCAACTAAAAAAGATAATGATCAGGGAGAGAAGATTTTAAACAAATCCTAAAGAGATGATCAATTGAAGGTGAAAGGTTGCCTCCAAAATAGGAATGAAAGAATGTCCAAATGGTAAATGTTCCATCTCACCAAAATTCATAGGTACCCAGCCACTGCATCCCCCTAGTACATAGGAACAAATATTGAATACATAGATCACTCCATCAAACCAAGGAAGAATTAGAACCAACATGAGATACCCCCCATAATTCTGAGTAGGGAGAGGCATGACAAGTACAATGAAGCAGACTACCAACAACAACAGCATGTTGAAGAACTAGGAACATAGAAAGTGCAATAGAAAGTACAAACACATATAAAGGATGGTGTTGTGGAAGGATCACTCTCTTGACACACGTCATGAGGCTAATGATGGGGAAGGAACACTCACTTGAAAACAGACACTTTATAATATAGTGCGAGTACAAACAGACATAAAAAATTCTAAGATCCCAAGCATGCATCAGATGACACTCTATCCCAGTGTGTTTGCAAATAAGAAAAGCTACTAAAATAGATGTCTACAATATCCATGAATGAAAAAAAATTTAGAAACATGAAGAACAACTAAAAATAAGTCATCCCATGCACAGAAAAAAAATCCTAGGACCTAAAACATCCAAGATATCCACCAGATTGAAAAAATGCAAAAATATGAATAAAAATACCTAGATCATAATCTGGGTGTGAGACCTATGAAATAATATAAAAGACTGAAGTAGCTTTCCAACGCCATGTGAAAGTAGAAAAAGGAGGTTCAAATGAGCAAGATATGGCTCCCGAAGTGCAAAAAAAACCCTCACTTTGAATGAGAAAAAAATCCTAAAAGATAGAAAAATAAAAAAATCTAACCTCTAAATTTAGATAGAGTTTGGAAAGAGCTTTTTGAGGATATAAGATAGGTCAAAATCCTATACCGTATGCACAAGATATTGCAAAAGAACAACAAGCCCCTCATTATGAAAAAAGGGCAAGTTGTATGAGGGGTTGGTGGCCATCAAATTTAACCCAGATCTCAGACATATGACTTCTGACATCACTGGTGCAAAAACTGAGGTGTTTTTGCCTTGAAAAGCATGCCAAGGTCAGGCATGCAGAAAAGAGGGCCTAGATTTGAACTATGTCCTAATTAGATGTGCCTTATATGAAAATGGGGATTTTGGGGCCTTCGAGATGCAGTCATGATGTCATTTTTTTCCCAAAGTGCTTTTAAAAATAACTCTCCCCAAAATCCACCGAAATTTGAGATACAAATCTCTTGAAAACACAGATCTAAAGAACAAGGCCAAATCTCTCATGAAGAGATTAGGGGAATTAAGATCTAGAGCTTTGATACCATATTGGAGTTGATAAAAACTCAACCCTATAGCTCCCAAGAATCACCTACATGCAAACACCTATCACAAAAAAGATAGAAGCAAAAACTATGGAGGCCATAAACATCAGATCTGTGAAAGAGGAAAAATCCTCAATTTATTCAATAAAAATTATAGAATAGATTTATAAAATACAAAGAGATCAAACACCAAAAAGTGGAGAAACCTAGGTTGCATGAATAATTAATAAAAGAGTTACTATTACATGCCTAAAGTTAAGCTTAAGTAAACTAGAGATAAAAAAAAGGCGACTTAATAATTAAATCAATAATGATTTAATTAATAAGTGAATAAGGTGTATTAATAATTAAATCAATAATGATTTAATTAATAAGTGAAAATACCTTTTTACTCTAACAATTGGTGTCTCAATAATACATTTACACAAGGTTACTATTTATAGTAAGTTTGCATTTGATCAGAGAGAGTGAGAGGTGTGTGTTATTTTGTGGTTCCTGTAGCTGCAACACAACACTTCAATAAGTCATTGTATTAGTGAAAAACAAGAGTTAGCAAACATATCAATCACTAAAATTGACCTATTACTTCCTATCTAGGAGGATTGTGAAAAATGTCATAATTACCCTCAGATTATGCATTTGTCAGTGACATATACAACCTAGAATGAAAGATTCAAATGAAATTAATCTACATGCTCAAGAAATATGGATTCTAAGCTCTAAAAATGAAGATTATAACAGTGAAAAATATGAAATCTAATAATGCAATAAAGGTATTTAATAATATGAATAGCATAACAATGCTTTCAACATTCCAAAAGTAGGGGCCCATTGAGCTTAAAACTCATTCTATTTATAGAATAAATTAGGAGTGAGAGGAGAGATAAGGCCATTAAATGCATGTGTAAGAGCCTTAATGAGGGATAACATTTATGAGGCATGGTGAGGGTATAAGCATTAATGATGCATTTATGAGAGCATTAAGGAAGCATGGTGAGGGTGTAAGTCCAAGATTTAGAAAGTGAACTTTGAGGGAAGGGGATCTTGAGAAAGTGGATTTTTTGTAATGAGTTTAATTCCTAATCAAAAGATTAGGAATGTGACACCATTAGGGAGTGGGTTAAAATGGGATTAAGATGAGAATCAGGCTTAGTATGGGTGAAGAGGTTGGGATTAGTTAGAACCCAAGGTTAAGGTGGTTGAGATAGGTTAGGGGTTAAAGGGAATATTAATGAATTGAATTATATAAGTAATATATTCATTCAATAATAGGGGAAATTAATTATTTAAGCTTTTGTTTGCTTTTGATAATTAATTAGGACTATAGCCAATTAATTAAATTAATTAGGCTAGGGGGTTTTCTTTTTGCAAGTTATAAGGTGTAATTAGGATTTTATTTAATTCCCTTTAATTAATTAACTTAGCCATGTTTTTTTGATTTCTTTTAATAGAATAGAATAGATTTGATTTGATTAGCTAAGGCAATTAATGTAATTTAGTAATTAAATCACTTAGGAGATTAAATTTGATTCAAATGAATTATGCGAGTAAATTGAAGAATTGTTTTGACATAATTGGGGGTATGGTTACACTTAGGGAAAATAGGGTCTATGGTCAGAGCATACCAAATTAGGGTGGTTATGTTTTCCCCTCTTTGAATAGATGTGCTAGCAGCGCATTGATTCAAAGAAAGTTTTTGATGTTGACTTCAAAAAGTTTGATAATTTAGCACTTGATCAAATGAAATGTATGATGAGATAAATCTCGTACTTGATTGAACTAAACTGATATAATTGACTGTAAACTTGATGGAACAAAGGTCAATAAGCAAAGATCTTAAATATACCAATTCTGAACTTGGTTGTCTTCCGCAAATTGTTAATACCGACTTCCAACTTGATCGAACAAAGGTCAATACAAAGCTTCTAGGAGATTTAATAAGAATCTAAGAAAAATTAGACATAGGATAGCTAGCTTGTGAGAACTGAAGCCTTCAATCCAACAGTCCCGACTTACTCAAGGAGCCATCATGCGTTTAGTTTTTTGATAATGAAGTCATTTTAATGCTATTTTGAGAAAGAATTTGATTGATAATAGTGTGATCATGCCCCCTCAGAAATGAAATCAAAGAAAAAAGAATAAAAATCCCTCTATTTAACTGATGGATCACTTGCATAGATTGGTTAAATCAAGAAAGAATCAATTAGATGAAGTGAAGAAATAGAGGTGTGTTAAGATAAAACGCCCCTGTACCAAGTTAATTACATTTTAAAAGTGATTTTTGAGGCTGATTAGATGATTTCTAACCATGATTTTTGATGAATAATGTGCAAGTTGACAAGACAGAACCCGGAAAACTGATTGCGTAAAGCTGGCAAATCATTTTCGAAACATATGGAGCAATTCTGCAATTTTAGTAACTGGCATAAAAATGTTACTACACTATGTAGGAAATGTTGGCATGTTAAATTTCATTCCCGATTGATCAGAAAGAGAACAAAATGAGTTTCAGGTGTCTAGGAGGAGTTCTGGAGCTCTTAAATAGCACAAAAAGTCAAATATATAGGCCCAAATTCACTTTTTACTCACTCATTTTCACTTTTCACTTTAGTAATTCAGAGAGCTCTATAGAGAAGATGGTGGTCCCCATGGAGAAGCATCATTTTGATCTTGGTCATCAACATCAGTGCCCAGCTGACTACCCACCTTCGATAAGTACTTGGAAACCTACCTTCTAAAATTTCTAGTTTTCATTTTTATGCATTTTTACTCAAGTTATAGCCATTTTTATTCTCTGTCATTTCAAGTATTTGGTGTTGCATCCTAAAAATCCCACATTGCTTCCAATTTTTCCCCAAATTCTGGTGTCATTTACTGTAAATTCAGGATCACACCCTATCGTAGATTTTTGTGTCGCATGTTATAGGAAATTGTAGGTGTTTCAAATTTTTGCACCCTGTTGGAACAGGGTCGCACATGGCATTCCGTGTCGTGTCCTATGAAAATAGGGTCACATCTTGGATGCCCCATCATATCCTAGAAATTGGGGATCACATCCTAAAAATAGGATTGTACCCCATAAAAATAGGGTCATTTCTAGTTTTCAACTTAGTTAAATGCCCAGTTTGACTATTTTCCTTCAGCTGACTATGAAAATGTTAGAGTATTATTACCTTACGCTTATTAATTAAATCATATTGATTTAATTATATAAGTTCCTATTACTCTAGTTGCTTAAGCTTCACTTAGGTGCATTATTAATTAATTCTTAATTAATAATGTGCAACCTAGTTTTCTCCTTTAGGGTTTCTATCTCACCTTTTATAAGGTTGAGCTTTGTACTTTTTCATTAATTCAGATGATATTTTTTGCTCTCACATTTTGAGTAACTTCTGAGTTCTGCTATTTCCATTTTGTTGCTTCATTCTTTGTGACAGGTTTATTGCATGTAGCTGGATCTTGGAGTTGAATCTAATATTTTATCAATTTCTATATGGTATCAGAGCCTTGCTGCTGCAGCTTGTTCAAATTTTTTTGGAGCTATGGATCAAGCCCTCTTTCTGGGGTTTTCTGGTGTTTTCTATATTGGATCTGGAGGGTTGCAATTTTTCAGAGTCATTTGAGCCAAAACGGACTCTGCCATTGTGTTCAAAAGGCCCGGGAGAGTTGAAAAACATATAAAGTTTAACTATTTGGGCCTTTGTGACCACAGGCAAAAATTTCTGGCCTATTAGGGCCGTACGGGCTCAAAAATTGAGAAAAAACTCAAAAAAAAAAAATTAAAAATGCATTTTCTTAAGTTTTTTAGGCACTGCCAGCACGCGCCGCTCTCTGGCCTCTCCTCCGCTGCCCAGGCCCGCCGCCGCCTCCTCCCCGCCCGGCTGCCCCCGCCACCCCGCCCGGCCGCCACCTCTGCCGACGGTGCCACCCACAAACTACCGGAGTGCCGCCCGACATCCTGCGATGGCCATATGGCCGTCAAATTTTATCGCAGGACTATTTTTTTCCAGAGAGGGTGCTTTTGGAGGTGCTTGTGGTTTTTTGGCCGTAACTTGAGCATACAATGTCCCTTTTCAAAAAACAAAATATTGTTGGAAAGGTGTTTCCGAGACAGACGCAATGATTCTAGTCTTGTTTTCTGATTTAGCCATTTGAGTTCCTATTTTAAGCGTTGAAGTAGAGGCTTCATTTTCCCTTCCTCTCTGCATCCGGTGTTCAGGTTTTTCTCTAGTTTTCTTTGAGCTTTCAGTTATTGGTTCTTTGTTGTACGGGGGTTAGAATTGTACATTGTGGGGGGGTGTTGTTGCTTTATGTCATTTACTTTTAGAAATTGACCCTTCTACTTCCATCTTATTCTTCTCTCAATGTCGGACCCCTCTATGGCCTGGCTGACACCACATAACTATCACACATGGAAGCCACACATGACCAGACTCCTCATGTCATGAGGTTTATGGGCCTACATGGATGCGGCTCAGCCAGTTCTTCAGAGGCCTTATGAGGCACTTATGCACAGAAATAGGATGGATGAGGCAATGGGCCTCATTGCCATGAACATTTCAGATGGGTTATTGTTCCACCTTGATGGTCTGACTACACCCAGGGATATGTGGGACAAGTTCTCCACCTTGTTTGGCACCATGGATCAGTTCAGGATTCTCCAGATAGATGCAGAGTTCACCTCCTTGGCACCTAACTCATTCACAAGCATTGAGAACTTCCTGATGAAGTTCAAGTCTCTTTGATCTATTCTTCAGGTTGCTGGAAAGACAAAGTCAGATGATGAGTGTATCTTCCTGATACTCTCCAAGCTTCGTGGTCCTTATCAGATTTTCACTTCTACCTTCTACTCCACTATGGATGCAATAGGTGCATGGCATGTTATGCCCTCTTTTGAGACCTTCTGTGACAGGTTAACTCGTGAGCAGTGCAATCTTAGTCAGATGGATTCTCTTACAGGTTCACAGTCACAAGCATTGCTTGCCAAGTCATCTCAGGATACACAGAAGCCGAAGCTGAAGAAGATATCTGATTCACCTTCTCAGCACTCTTCTGGCCCACCATCTTCTTCTAAGAAGGAGAAACAGAAGACTCAGAACCCCACTTGTTCGTATTGTCAGAAGGGGCCCCATGATGAGTCCCAGTGTTT
>MU223921.1:3250649-3267492 GCA_018584345.1 Thuja plicata | reverse complement strand
AGTCATTCTTTTTGTCTTTGCTTGCTTTTATATCTCTTTTTGGAGAGGAGTTTTTCCCACTGGGTTTTCTCCTTTGTCTCCGGTTTACAGAGATTTCCTTGTACTGGGTACCTGATCAGGCCTTGTTTTCGGGACCCATTTCTTGCTTTCATAGTTTTACTAGGTCAGCTTTCTCCCTGCGTTCAGCTTAAGGGGGGTGTTAGAATATTATTACCTTACGCTTATTAATTAAATCATATTGATTTAATTATATAATTTCCTATTACTCTAGTTGCTTAAGCTTCACTTAGGTGCATTATTAATTAATTCTTAATTAATAATGTGCAACCTAGTTTTCTCCTTTAGGGTTTCTATCTCACCTTTTAAAAGGTTGAGCTTTGTACTTTTTCATTAATTCAGATGATATTTTTTGCTCTCACATTTTGAGTAACTTCTGAGTTCTATTTTTTTCATTTGGTTGCTTCATTCTTTGTGACAGGTTTATTGCATGCAGCTGGATCTTAGAGTTGAATCTGATATTTCATCATTTTCTACAGAAAACACTTGTTTGATAGGTTTTTTGTTTAGCTTTCTTAGATAGAACACTGATTTTGAACTTTTCTTGAATTACTATCTATTTTAACAGGTTCCTTTTGAGGTAGTATCATTTCGAGGACCATATCCTGGTCATGTCCTTGCTCTATCGAGGGCTTTGACAGATGATGAGGTAGAGTTAGTTTCCTGTGTGGGTTTACTATTACTGAGGGATTTATCTAATATCAGGGTAAATTGATGGTTGTTGACTGCTCTAGCCAAGGGGTGGCACTTAGACCACAACACCTTCCATCTGCCTATGGGTGAGATGACCGTCACACTGGAGGACATGTGGAAGATTCTAAGAGTTCCTGTGATGGGATGAGAGGTGCATTTTGATTTGACCTCAGCTTCAATGATCATGATAGCTCAGTGATTCTTTGGTGATGATACTCTTGCGCACCAATATCTGACATGGGACTACATGTGTGACCATTATAAGTGCCTTCCCATATACCTCGCTAGATTGATCGGAGGTGTCCTTATGCTTGACCGAGGACAACATGGATTCATGGTTGGATGGGTCGATGTGCTCGAGTAGATGATTGTGTCGAGGTGCAGATTTGCATGGGGTAGTTGCATCCTTGCACATATGTATAGAGAGCTACATGAGATAGTATACCATTATTATCGGAGCATGATTGTGGGTATCTTGGTTCTTCAGATCTGGGCCTGGGAGCATATCCTAGTTATATGGCCGATAGTGGATAGGCAGTGTCTTCTAGAGCAACCTTATGTATATATGACAGCCCCAACTCGGCAAGGTGGAGTATTGGCATCATTTTGTAGATGGCATGACTGTAGTAGTGTGGCGTCCTTACCTGAATTGTGAGGAGTGGGGATCAGATAGGCGTCAAATGCTTTATTTTTTTTGGAGAAGGTATCTGATCAGACAGACTAGATATATCCTTGATAGATTCTTGGTGACCTGTGTATTAAGGTAGTATGACCGATTGTAGGGTAGGTTCCAAGATACATCTATATATGGATGGATCTGAGATGAGACACCACATTGGGGACCACAATTGGGTTATGAGACTACAGTGAGAGCCATTGCAGAGATGGTAGCCATACCTTGGGATCTATGACCTGATGTAGCCAATGTTGGTTGTTTTGATGGACTTCATGCTTAGATGTGTCAGTATCCATTTCCACGGTTTACAATACCTGATGATGCCATTCCATAGATTGAGGATCCATTGGATTATGATCCTACTGAGGACTGTCCTATTAGAGGTCGAGGAGGAGCTTAGAGAGATAGAGGAGGTACGGGGAGAGACGGAGGTAGGCATGGTGGGATACATGGGATGGATGCTAGGCATCATCCTCCTGACAGGGGACAGGGTCCTGATGACCAGGATGATGTTGATGATAGGGTTGGAGCTGCGGTGGGTGGTGGAGAGAGTGCTAGAGGAAGTGGGAGTGATAGGAAGACTCGACTTAGATTTTTTTCTCCTCATAGGGATCCAAGTCCTTTTTTGACTAGAGAGTAGTAGAGACAGAGACAACAGTAGTAGGATAGGCCGCAGGATAGGCCACAAGATAGACCTTCAGGGAAGGATACAGGAAAGGGTCCAGGCCAAGATGGTGATGCACTATCTCAGTGTGAGTGTGAATGAGAGTAGCTTAGAGCATGGATCACCACATTAGATTCTCTTCTAGCAGATAGAGATACATAGCTTGAATGGATCAGGGCAGAGGGAGACACAGAGGCTCATACTACAGTACACAAGGGACAGATAGCCACATATTATTATGCTCTATATCATGTGGCAGTTCTAGAGGGTCAAAGAGCACTATCATTTTCACGCTTGGCTCAACAGTCTGAGGGGGCCATGTCACTACCAGCTCCATTGTGCCAGCTCCTCATCCACCTCTAGATTAGGGAGAGGGTGGGAGTCAGTCCTGATACTACATTTTGTTATATATTGTGGAGATCATATTGTATATATGGATCCTTCTGGGATCATTGTTTTGTACGATGACATTTATACATGTATATCTGATTCATACTGATACTCTTTTTGTAGACAGTTCCCACATTTTTAATCTGTTCCATATCTGATATATCTGAGATAGTTGTTTGTGATCTTAATATTTTCATGGATTCTCATATTTTGATAGATGTTTTAGATTTTGATGCACATGTGATTATGTTTATCTTGGTCTCATGATGAGTTAGATTAGATATGTGATGACATCATTTAGATTAGATGTGTGATGAAATCATTTATGGTTGTTTTATTTTTTATTGATATAAATGTGTTTCAAATGATACTAAGTGGATATGTAAATGACTATTTTTGAGAGTTTCTAAATAAATGTATGGATGCATTTATGATGTAAACTTAAATGCAATGCTTGAATTCTTTGTTTTGGTCATTTCGCTTTCTCATTTATGAATGCAGAATGTATGTCATGGATATGCAACAACATAAATATTAGTAATTTTGATGTATGTAATTAACTTGGATTTAAGATGAATGAATAATTTGTTTAAAGCTCAAGTCCTCTTTATGTTGTGCCTTTTAAAATGAATCATGCAATCTATAAATGCATCTATATGCAGACTCTTAGGATCATCACTGATTTTCTTATACATTGAAGCATTTTATCATCACTGGGCATTTTTTGTAGAGGACATCACCTGATTAGTACAATGGTCACCTATACCCACTGGTATTTATGAAAGTATGAATACTATGTGTATTGAATGCAATGTCAAAAATAAACGTAGGCATCAAGGCATAGAAGCCAGGACGACAAGTTAGTTATCTCCTTTTAATGTTTAGAATTAGTTTCTATTTAAGTGTAATGTAAGATATGTGACTCGTAATGACCTTGAAAATTCATATCCTTGGGTACGTCATGTAGCGTACACCTTATTAAGAACTTGATTTTAGAAAAAAGATAAGGAAATTGTTTCAACCTCACCGTAGTTTGGACATAACAAGGATCAAGATATATGTGGCTATCCACTCATGTTGGCAGCTCTTACCATAAACATCCATGTTAGGTGAAATTTATAGGATCATTTGGAACAATCACCATACGTAGAAAACCAAGAAAATGTTATGCCCCCTATCCTTGCAACTCTTTGTCTTTGAATAGATGTCATGGAGTAACTCAGAAGACATAACAATCACCAATTGAGAATCAATCAAAGAAAAATTATAATTGCTTAGATGCCCCTAGGATGAAACATCATGGGAACATAAAAGAATCCTAATCAAACCAAGATCAAACTACGTGTTTAAGTAGTATTTGAGAAATACTATTGATTCCATTTTCAAGCATAGTAGAGATTCATCAATCAGAATTTGGAATATAAGCAATATGTTTTCATGTTTGAGTGTATGTGAGATTAACTGTGTCAACAATTGTAATCCAATGTAGTGTTTAGGAATACTGGTAGGTGGTGTTGGAGAAACACCTATTCAGTTTAAGTTCCTGGATTTTGAGTGTTGAGAAAAACTAGTTTGATGTCTGTTATCATTTGGAGAGGTGAACCATCCTAGACAAGACGCTTAGGACAACCTAGCAAATGCGAACTTACCATGCTAGAAAAGATGCCCCAAGTGTAGAATGACTATTCCTAAGACATAAATGCAGACAAATCCCAAGCAAGGATTGGATATTTGTAAGGAATTAGAGTTGCCAAATAGCACAGGTGGAAGTATGAAAGTTTAGTGTTGTCAGTGTTTTGATACATAGAGCACAAAGTTTGAATGAAGCTTGTTTGCCAGGTTTTCACCACTCGGCAAAGCTTTTTTTTTTTCTACCAAGATGCCTGTTTGCCAAGTTTTCTTCAAGACACTTTTCTCTTTTTCAAATTTTTGGCTATTTTTTCTTTTTTATTTTTTTTTTGTAGTATCAAGGCGCCTATTTTCCAGATTTTCACCAAGGATACCTTTGTTCAGGACTTTTTCCATCTTTTTTTTGGATTTCTTCAGGATCAATTTTCTAATTTTTTTGGTATTTTCTGAGATTTTCATTGCATACACCCTGCAAGCTAGACGTCAAGCGTAGAACTCCTTCAAATATAGAGTATTAATGGGATCAAGATGAACATCTCCCTGAGGTGTAGCTAGCTGATAAGCTCTAGTCCCAAAATTTGCAGTAATGACATAATGTCCCAGCTAGTTTGGTTCAAACTTTCCTTTCTACTCTTTGTTAGGCTAGTTTTTAGGATTCTCTTTCAAAATGAGATCCCCTACTTGAAAGTTTCATGGTTTAACCTTTTTATTGTACCCTTTTGACATGTGTTGTTGTTACACTTTTAGATGATTGAGCATTTGTTGCTTGCGCTCATCAAGTAAGTCTAAAGAATTTACTCGATCAATGCGGTATTGTTCATTAGTAACAAGACCTTATAAAGATACTTGCAAAGATGGGATTTCAACCTCAATAGGTAATACTACTTCAGTTCCATAGACTATGGCAAATGGCGTGGTTCTCGTTGGTGTTTTGATGCTTTTTCTGTAGGCCCAAAGTGTCAGATTTAATTGTAAATGCTAGTCTCTGTCAAACTTACTCACAGTCCTGTGTAGGAGTTTGAGAGTGTTCTTGTTAGATGCTTTAGCTTGTCCATTACCTTGAGGATAATAGATTGAGGAACAATGTTGAGTAATGTGAAACTGTGTGCAAAGGTCTTCGATGTCTTGGTTTTTAAATTGGCCCCCATTGTCTGTTACAATTGAAGAGGGTATCCCATATCTACAAATAATGTAGTTCAAGATAAACATAGCCACTTGTTTGCCAGTGGCTTTGATCAGTGGTACGGCTTTGACCCACTTTGTGAAATACTTAGTGGCTATAATGATGTATTTATGTCCATTTGAAGAATTAGGATATATTTGTCCAACCAAATCAAAGGCCCATTGTTGAAATAGCCAATGTGTTATGAATGGTATGAGTTCTCTAGCAGAAGCATGGATGAGATTTCCATGTGTTTGGCATTTATGACATGTCTTTTAAAATTGGATAGAATCTTTTTTCCATCATGGGCTAGTAATAGCGTACTCTTAGCAATTTCTTATCTAGTGAAAAGTCATTTGAGTGTGATCCACATACACCTTCAATGACTTCTTTCAATGCGTGATCTGACTCTTTGTGTTCTAAACACTTAAGAAGTGTACCATCAAGACCTTGTCTATATAGGTTATTAGTAATAAGGACATAACATGATGTTGTCTGAATTAAGGCTCATTTTTCATTTTTTGATAGGTCATTGGATATAGTTTGGTCAGTTAGGTAAGCAATGATTTTAGCATACTGATATGGGTCTTGGGCATTCAAATCACAAATTACTTGGTATTTGGGGGTATCAAAGGCTGGGTAGGATAGTTCTTCCACCAAGAATTCATAGTGGAATTTTTGTTCCTCTAGTTGTAACATGGATGCTAGTGTAGCCATAGCATGTGTAGCTTTATTTTTTGTTCTTGGTATTTCTTGGAATGTGACGAAGACAAAGTACTTCTTTAGTTCATCAACCAGTTGTTTGTAGGGCATCAACTTATCATCTTTGGTATGATAATCTTTATTTACTTGATTGATAATGAGCTAGGAGTCAGCATACACATGTAACTCTAAAATATTCCATTCCATAGAAAGTTTAAGATCATTTACTAATGCTTCATATTCAGAAATGTTATTTGTGAATGGAAACATTAATTTGTAGGACTTGGGTATTTTTTAGCCTTGGGGATTTATGAATAGAACCCCTGCTCCAGAGCCTTGTTGTGTGAAAGAACCATCAAAGTACATTTTCCATGGATACTCAGTTAGATGCATAATTGTTTCGTCAGGAAATTCAATTTTCAAAGGTTCATCATCTTGGAGTGGTGAATCAACTAATTGATCAGCAAGGACTTGTCCTTTAATAGACCTTCTATCCACGTACTCAAAGTCAAATTTACTTAGAATCAAGACCCACTTTGCTAGTCGTCCTATTATTGTTATCTTGCTTAAGAGATATTTCAAAGGATGTATTTTGCAATGAGTTTTACTATATGTGGTAGCATATAATGTCTCAATTTCTATGATGCAAAGATAACTTCTCAACAGTCTTTTTCAATTATGTTGTAATTGAGTTCATAAGATACTAGTGTGCTGCTGATATAGTAGATTGATGTTTCATTTTTTAGTTTCATCTTCTTGCTCTAGCAATACTCCCAGTGATGTAGCTGTAACTGAAATATATAGGAGCAATCACTTACCATGGATGGGTGCCATGAGAATAGGAGTAGCCAAGTAGTCTTTTAATTCTTTGAATTTATTTTCACAATGTTCATCCCGTTTGAGGTGACACCTTTATGTACTAATTTAGTAAAGGGTTGTGCTCTGTCTACAAGTTGTGACATAAACCTCCTGATTGGCTGGAGTCTTCCTTGTAATGTCCTCATTTGACTAATGTTGCATGGAGGAGTCATTTCTAGTATAGCTTTAACTTTTTTAGGGTCTACCTCAATTCCTTTTGCTAATACAATAAACCCTAGCAACTTCCCTGGTTGAACCCCAAAGGCACATTTCTTTGGATTAAGCCTAAGTTGATATTTCTCCATGCAATCTAATATATTCTTCAAGTCTTCAATATGAGTAGTCCTTTCTTTTGATTTAGCTAAGGTATTGTCCACATAATCCTCCATGTTTTTATGCATCATATCATGGAATATAATAGTCATAGCTCTTGGGTATGTAGCACTTGCATTCTTTAATCCAAACGACATAACGTTCTAGCAAAAATTTCCCCATGTGCATGTGAATGCAGTCTTATCTTGATCCTCAGGAGAAATATTAATCTGGTTATAGCCTGAGAAACCATCCATTAATGATTACATTCGGTAGCCTGCTGTTAGATCTATGATCATATCAATATTTGGTAGTGGAAAATCATCTTTAGGACATGCTTTGTTTAAGTCTCTAAAGCCTGTACAGATCCTGATAGATTTATCTATTTTAGATATTGGGACCACATTAGAAATCCATCCTGTGTACAAGCGATGACTCTTATGAATCCAGCTTTCAGTCATTTTTCTAGCTCTACTTTCACTAGTAATGCGACATGAGGATGCATCTTTGTTAGTTTCTATTTCATGGGTTTAATCCTAGGAGCTATAGAAAAATGATGCATTATTAACTCAGGATCAAGTCTACGCATATCTATTTAAGACCATGCAAAGTTGATTTTTTTATTTTTTAGGAATACTGTGAATTGTATCTTCTCCTTGTCTGACAAAGATTGTGCTAGGTGAACAACTTGAGGAACTTTAGTTGTGCTCAAGTTAACCAGTTGTGTTGGTTCTATCAAAATTGAAGATCTTTCTTGAAAGTGCATAGGGAGGATATCAAGAATCCCATCTTTTGGCACCTCTCGGAGGTTTTCACCATCAGATACATCTTTTATTTTTACTATTTTAGAATCTGACACTGCGACAACGTGGTTTTAACCATCAATTCTTTTCTTCTTTTTATTTTTCAATTTGTGACTGAGAAACTTGATATCCTCCTCTAATATTTTCATGCTTCTTACATTAGTGGAAGAAGGATAAGGTTCACAAGCATTTAGGTAGCAAGCCAAATTGTAGTCATTAGGGAAGTTCATGATAGGATTAGGATCTGAATTCATCCAATCAATTAGGTCTGGGTTTATCAACGATATTGAATTAGAGTTCGGTAGCGACAACATCATGTTAGCGTCAAAACTATTAGCTGACAAGACATGTTCTGTTAAGTCCACTTTTATAATGTTTAGAACATCAATAGTTAAACCATCAATAATAGGGTCATTGTTAGTAATATGTGGACCTATCTCTAGCGACTCATTAGTTGATATTTCTTCTTCTTCACTAAAAAAAAATGGAACCCATTGCTTGTATTCTCATAATTTCCTCTAGACCTAGTTAAAAACTAGTTTCACCATCAACAATTCTAGGTAATGGTATCTCATCTGACTCCGGAACAACACCAGTATTAGGGGAAGTGTTAGAACTCTCTCCTGTTTGAAATATTGGTGCTAACTTATGAATCAAATCTACTTCAATGTCCATGGTAGCATCAGATAGGACATCACATTCATAATCATGTGAGTCTATTATTTCATCATTTGATCTGTTTAGAAACTTGACAATAGTTACCTAATGTACCCTATTAGCCACTTGTAGATCAAAGTGGGGTAAATCTAGGATGTGTGAAATTGTGACCAACTTCTCCGAGTTAGGATGTGAATCATGTTATCAGGGTGTGTCTTCAGTAGTTTTTTCTATCAATGGAATTTCTGGAGTGTCTTCTATTGTTTCATCTACCTCTTGAATAGTAGCTTGTGTTAATAAAGGAACATGAGTGTCTTGTTGTGTCTCCAAACTATGTACATATATTTCTCCTTGATATTCAGTATACTCTATACCAATATGAAATAATCTCTCATAGGTCTATTTCTCTACTTTTGTTTCTTCTTCTTTATCACTTCCTTCATCAAAGATTAGACCATCTCTTGAAGTAGGGTTTTCAGATTTATTATTGAAACCTAGTCCTGTTTTATCTTTGGTATTTCTGAATTCCATGTGCATAGGTTCAAAAATTCCATTTTGTTTGTCTCCTAAAGGTCCTTCTCCTTTATATCCTATTTTTTTGATAAGATCATATCCTTTACCATACTTTTCTCGGGATATTTCCACATGTTTTACCTCATTTTCTTTTGGTTCTCCCTTGTAAATCCAAGCCAAAACTAATTTTTCTTCTTTTCATCCTCTTGGGAGGTAGATGCTTTAACCATATCAGTTGCTTTGTAAATTTCTAGTTTTTTAGATGTAGTGGGTGTGAAAGATGGGGAAGGTTTCCCATAAGATTTTGGTGATATAGGAAGTTCTGTCAATGATGGGTTCATATCTATCTTGTATTCTCCCATACTAGTTTCTTCAAGTTTTAAGGTCTTTCCAAAGCTTTTCATAACCATGTCTTTAGTAGTTTCAGGGATAGTTTCTTTTGGAACTTCCTTGTTATGCGGGACCATACTATCTTCTTTAACATTGTTACAAGTATAATTGGCATTTGGAGGAATTGTTACCTCCACCCCATTATGTGGGAATTTGATACACTGGTGGTAAGTAGATGGTACTACTTGCATTTCATGGATCCAAGGTCTCCCTAACAGTATGTTGTAAGCCAAGGGTAGATCTAGAACTTGACATATCACATTTCTTTCAATTGGTCCTATTCTTATTGGTAGGACAATGTAGCCTTTAGAAGATCTTTCTTCTTCATCGTAAGATTTGATAGTTATTTTACTTCTTGAATCAATGGTTTGTTTTGAGATACCCAACCTCTTGATTAGATTGAGTGTACAAATGTTCAACCCTGTAGCTCCATCTATCAATATACTTCTAACATAGGATTTGTGAATTAGGACTTCAATATGGAGGGGTTGGTTATGCGGATGTGTCAAGGATCTATCATCTTCTTCTGAGAAAGAGAGGTAATGTGGTGCTGAGATATGATTAACCATTTCTTGGAATTTGCCTACATCAATGTCCTTTGGCACATTTGCTGAATGTAGGGCTTGTTCAAGAACTTCCCTACACACTAAGGATATTTTAAGTAACTCATAGATAGAAATTTGAGTAGAGGTTCATTTCAATTGATCCACCAAGTTATAGTTCACTCCTGGAATGGTAACTGTTTGTCTTGCTGTCGTTGGTTTGGGAATAGTGATAATAGGTACCTTGGAAGTTGTTGTTGGTTTTGATGAGGAATTAGGTCCTTTTATTTTGACTTGTGCTTGACTGCGTGTTATTGCATTGGATTGGGAAGATGTGTCCTTAACACATTTGATAGTGATCACATTAATTTATTCATATTTAATGTCTATCATGTTGATCACATTATCATTATTGGAGTAGGCGCAGTTTCCTTCATTTACTTTTCCTTTATATGCTTCCCCTTTCTCATAATTAGGGAATGGTTTGTTAAATGCCATATGGTCTTCATTAGTGGTGTGTCCTTCCACCTTGATCTTGCCTCCTTCAATAAGGTCTTGTATAGCATGTTTAAGTTTAAGACAATTATTAGTCTTATGTCCCTTGTTTTTATGAAAGACACAATAAGAATTGTCATCCCACCATCTTGGTTTGACTTCTGGTTCCTATGGTTTTGAATCCGGTATTGTAAGAACTTTGTTTTCCAAGTGTGTCTTTAAAATAGTCTCAAGAGGTTCACCCAAAGGAGTGAATGTTCATTGAGGCTTGGAAGTCCATGGTCGACTCTTGTTGTTCTCATTGTTTTCTTTAGGTATTGTGTTTATTACCTTTAGCATCTTTACTTTCTTGCATTCTATTTGTTATATTGAACACCACTGGTTTAGGATTAGCGTTAGATGCATCTACTACTCCATCATTAACAACATTCTTTTTTTTTTTCCACCATTTAGGTTTGTTGTTGGAGTTGGTAGATTTTTTATCACTTTGGAGAGTGACTTCTCCTTTCTTAACCATGACCTCTTCAATACAGATGGCATTCTTGATCATCCTATCAAAGCTAGGTGAATCTTGCATTTTTAATGCATAGTTTAATTTAGGAATTAGTTTATTCATGAAGATTTCCATATTTTCTAATTCAGGAATAGTTGTTGAACACCTTGCAAAGATTTTCCTCCACCTTTGTAAAAAATGTGTAAAGGATTCACCGGTTCTTTGCTTTGTGTTACACAAGTCCATCATGGTTACGTCATGTTGTATATTGTAGGAGCAATGTTGGATAAACCATTGAATTAAATCCTCAAAAGATTTTACCTTAGGTGTGAGTTTGGAGAACCACTCAATAGCATTTCCATCTAGACTTCCCAGAAATAGCCTCATTAGGTATGTAGGTTCGTGCATGTACTCTATGCTTAGAGAAAGAAATTCTCTTACATGGACATGTGGATTAGTCTCTCCCATATACTTGTCTTATTTTGGCCTTGCCATGTTGTGAGGAAATGGAACCATATTGATACTCTTGTCAAAAGGAAATGAACAAATGGAGTCCAAAGAGTATTTTGTCTTGGGTTTAGCCTTCTCTTGTTTGAGAGTTGCAAGTTCAGTTTGCATCAAGGTTAGTTGTTTGGTGAGAATAGAGATGGGGGTTGATATCTCTTTTTCCTTTAGTTTTTCAACATCATAATCTTTAGGTAATTTTACTCCAGTGGATGCTAGATGGATTAAGTATTTCTCTTTGTCTTCACCAATTATCTTTTCCAATGTTCTTTAGAATTTCCTACTTTGTTTGAGTCTATTGTACTCTTCTTCGGGAACGTCTCCATCAGTTTCTAAATAAAAAAAAGGGTGGTCAATGTGTTGTTCATCTTCACCACCACTATAATTGTCTTGATCTCATTGGTCTTGCTCATTTTTGTATGCTTCAAAGGCATTATCCCATTCATTCCTAGTAGCATCCATTTCTGGTGCAGGTGATTCTGTGTCAAATAGAGGATTGTGAGATGTCTCTCCTTTTTGAAAATGTAGCAATTTAGGAGGTATTTATGATTCATCAACAAGATACTTGTTACATCTTGTGTTAAACATGAAGTTGTATCTCAACTATGTCCAAAGTTTCCCCAATAGTGTCAAGTCGGGTCTCAAATCATTCAAGTAAGTGTGTCCAAATCGTGAAAGTTTGTTTTTTGATGGAATTAAATGACTCTAGCATAAAAGGGTTAGAATGCCCTGATAATGAGCTGGGAATCAAGTTGTTTTTGAGAGTGAATAAACTACACGTTTTGAGACAGATTGTAAGAGTTTGAAATTACATGCAAGGTAGACTTGAAATTTTTTTTGAAACAACAACAGAGAGACCAGAAAGAGCAACAGGTTCAAACTAATGAGCCAAAAGGGTATCCAAATAAACTGATTTTCTCAGAGAGGCAACTATTAAAGTGCCCACTATCCTAGATGCGAGTTTTTGCAAAACTAAATGCGAGCCTAAGTATCCTCGATGTGACCTTTCTCCCTACAAGCGATACAGGATTTACCGGATGTAATTTTGCACACTGAATGTGAGTTTGCACAACTAGATGCAAGCCAGGATAGACTCAAGATGACTCTCTGCTAATCTGTCAATTTTTTGTCTAATTTGTCTTGAGGTTTGTGCAAATTTGTCTGATAGTAGGTTTGTTTTAGAGTCTTTTCAGTGAGTGAAAAGTAGTGTATGTAGCCAAAGGATTCTATTTTTTTGTTTGAATGATTTACTTTGTTAATGAGATTTCAAACACATCAAGCATTGTTGCATTGTTAGGGGTGAACAAACACATCCTTAATCCCTATTTTCTAAATAGAAGATGAAAATATTTGCTCATTGACTTAGGTACACACTCAAATTCTAATCAGAATATGGCCACCACCAAGCATGCAATAGCTCTAGTCATGATGCCATATTATCTGACACTAAACGCAAGTGAGGGCACAAAATGACGAGTATCTTGGGGAAATTACTTTTTGTTTTGCACAAATATTATCACCCTTTCGGGGATGAATTGGGTAGTGTATCTATAAAGTTTGTCATTTATGAAGGGGAAATCCATTTGAAACCATCTCCCATAGAATTGCACAAGGAAAAATTGAGGCGTATAGCCCTATGAGTACTCAAATATGTGTAGTCTCGCAAGCAAGATTCAAGCGGCTTCGCTCTACACATACCCAAGCATGTTTAAGGAATAATGTCTAAATTCCAAGAACAAAACCGATTCCATCTTCTGAGGCTTTGGCCTACAAGAAAGCAATTATTTATATTGAGTTGGAAGGGCTGGTGTAAAACATGTCCTCACTTGGGTCATTCCCAGGAGATTTTTCCCTCAACTGGCAGGCCCTCTAATGTTTAATAAGAGTACAAAGGATTGGTGAGCTTAGGATTTCAATATTTTTGATTCTTTGAAAGAAGAAGAGAATACTCTCCTAGTCCATGCCATTTTATCCCAAAACACTTCATTTACTTGTTCATTCCCTCAAGCCATTTCACTCACAACTCAATCCCCCATATTGAGTCTTTGATTCCCCCACTTGGAAGGAAGAGAAAATCCTCTAGTGAGACTGAAAGGTAATCTTAAGCTTGATTTAATTATTCCTAAGTAAATGAAAACACAAGTACTTGAAAGTAAAGTTTGTTTTGTTCGTTGTCCACAATATTTAATGCTTTGCTTGTTCAATTACAAATCCCAAATTTAGACAATGAGGTTCTTTCTTTCCCGCAAAATTTAGATGACTTGTATTGTTCAATTACTTGTACAAAGGGAAATTTAAACTGTGAATCTTGTTCAATTAATCCCACAAAGTTTAATGGTTTTCTTGTCCAATTACTTTTCCAAAATGAATTAAACAATGAGGTTTTCCTTGTTTGATTACTCCAAATTCCTCTCAAGTTTTAAACCAACTTTTGATTTTTTGATTTTCCTTGAAGGAAAAAATCATACTAATCTGATTGATTTAACAAGTGATTAGAAAATGTGTCTTAGTTTCAATGCCTCAAAAAAATAAAATTAAATCAAGCTATCAAACCACCTGCAAACCATAAGTTAGTAATTTCTCTCCAACTCTTTTAGAAAAAGAGGCTCTGACAGAGATCTGCAAACAAAAGTTAGGCTGTTTTAAAAGACAAAAATAGACTTTAGCAAAAGATTAGTGGCTAGGATTTTTATTTTGCAAATCCAAAAATGAGATGTGATTTTTTTAACCGAAAATGACACTAGAAACCCTGGATACGATCCTTTTTCCCAGACGCAATCAAATACACTAAAAATGATATAATTCATACTAGAGGCGAGCCTTTACGAGAAACAATGTCAGATTTCCAGGATGCAAAATTTGATATCGAGGGTGTGATCCGGGATTCAACGATGCGATCCAATATCAAAGATGCGAGCCTTGGCGACCAAAAATGACTCTGTTCCTGAAACTAGGGAAGAAAAATTAGTATAAAATGAATTGAAAGTTAGGTAAAATCTGAGATTCTACCCCACGGTGGGTGCTAGAAATGTGTGTTTTATTTTGTGGTTCCTGCAGCTACAACACAACACTTCAATAAGTTATTATATTAGTGAAAAACAAGAGTTAGCAAACATATCAATCACTAAAATCAACCTATTGCTTCCTATCTAGGAGGAGTGTGAAAAATACCATAATTGCCCTCAGATTATGCATTTGTCAGTGACATATACAACATAGAATGAAAGATTCAAATAAAATTAATCTACATGCTCAAGAAATATGTATTCTAAGCTCTTAAAATGAAGATTATAACAATGCAAAATATGAAAGATAATAATGCAATAAAGGTCTCTAATAGTATGAACAACATAACAATGCTTTCAACAATAAAAAATTAGGGGTGCATTGAGCTTAAAAATTATTCTATTTATAGAAGATATTAGGAGTGATGGGAGAGATAAGGCCATTAAATGCATGTGTAAGAGCCTTAATGAGGGATAGCATTTATGAGGCATGGTGAGAGTATAAGCATTAATGATTCATTTATGAGAGCATTAATGAAGCATGGTGAGTGTGTAAGTCCAAGTTTGAGAAAGTGGACTTTGAGGGAAGGGGAGCTTGAGAAAGTGGACATTTTGGAATGAGTTGAATTCCTAATCAAAAGATTAGGAATGTGAAATCATTAGGGAGTGGGTTAAGATAGGATTAATATTAGAATTAGGCTTAGTATGGGTGAAGAGGTTGGGATTAGTTAGAACCCAGGGTTAAGGTGGTTGAGATAGGTTAGGGGTTAAAGGGAATATTAATTAATTAAATTATATAAGTAATATATTCATTCAATAATAGAGAAAATTAATTATTTAAGCTTTTGTTTGCTTTTTATAATTAATTAGGACTATAGCCAATTAATTAAATTAATTAGGCTAGGGGATTGGCTTTTTGCAAGTGATGAGCTGTAATTAGGATTTTATTTAATTCCTTTTAATTAATTAACTTAGCCATTTTTTTTTATTTGTTCAAAATAGAATACAATAGATTTGATTTGATATGATTGACTAAGGGAGTTAATGTATTTTAGTGATTAAATTGTAAGGAAACTCAGGTGCGGTAATAGCTTCCTACACTAATCTCTATAGGAAAGTATTGTGCAAATTCTTTTAAATCCTTACAATTTGAGATTTGTTAACTACTTTAACAATGATATTGCAGCCACATACCATGCATACAGAAAATAGAGAATGACACAATGATTTATCCTGGGGAAAACCTTTCGGTAAAAAACCCTAGCACTCCAAAACCTGCATAATTTATTATCTTCAACACAACGGTTACAACACACTTGCAATGCAAGTTCTTTCAGGAGACAATTGACACACATAGACAAATCCAGTAGCACCAGATTATACCAACAATACACTCTTTTTTCGTATCCTTTTTTGTAACCCTAAAAATGCTTATATCATGCACTTTCCTTTTTAGGGCAACTTCCAAAGATAGTCGCATTAGGGTTTTACCATTTTTGGGGGCGATGCCCCGAACCCCATGATTGTGGAAGAGTGTAAAGTACTCAACTTTTATCAGTTGCCACATGTCTTCACCTATCATTGAAATCTCCTAGAAATAGCTCTTACGTGTCATAGGAATCTGTCATAACAGTTTCAGCCATGATCTACTTACACACCATTCAAGATGCCGACACATCAAGTGGAGTGACACATCAACATGCCAACTAGACATGTACACTCACACTTAATTACATTATTTGCAAGAAAATACATTTTACAAAACAAATAATAAGAATAGGAATTATCCAAGGTTGAGACACCTTATTCCTAACATTCTCCCACTTGTCGAACACCTTGTAAGAGAAATAGGAACATAACAGGAACTAACCACTATAGGCCAAAAGGCCCATAGACTCCGAACACCATCTGAACTTCACAGTGCCCACTGGTTTTTTTAATGCATCTGCAACATTCTTCACAGTAGCTACCTTCTCCAAATTTACCTTTCCATCTTCCACCATATCTCTCACAAAGTGAAACTGCACACCAATGTGCTTCGTTCTGGCATGGAAAGTTGGATTCTTTGCAAGGAAAATAGCGCTCTGACTGTCACACCAAATAGTAATCTATTCTGCATCAACACCAACATCAGAACACAATCTCCTAAGACAAATGGCTTCCTTACAAGCATGATTAGAATCCATGTACTCAGCTTCTATAGTGGACAAAGCAACCACAATTTGTTGCTTACTCATCCAACTGATGGCA
This sequence comes from Thuja plicata, assembly GCA_018584345.1. NCBI lineage: Eukaryota > Viridiplantae > Streptophyta > Pinopsida > Cupressales > Cupressaceae > Thuja > Thuja plicata. The sequence continues at coordinate 3,250,697 of MU223921.1, read as the reverse complement.
CCACCAAACATAGTGAACACATAAGCACTAGTGGATCTCCTGCTGTTA